>CM042153.1:29988892-30026220 GCA_023376005.1 Doryteuthis pealeii
CTGGGTTTCTTCGTAGCTCTGTCGTCACAGCCGTTTTGATGACATGCACATCCTCAAAATGAGTTCCCTTGATAAGCCCCTTGAGCTTGGGGAAGAGGAAAAAAATCACATGGAGCCAGGTCGGACAAGTAAGGAGGTTGCTCCAGCACAGTGATGTTCTTCTGGGACAGAAACTCTCGGATACTCAGGGCAGTGTGGGCAACACAATATATATACAACATACAAAACATATATATATATACATATATATGGGAGAAATATGAGGAGGTTAATCTGACAATATGTGGAGAAAAGTTGACAAACACGGGATGTTATGGAAACTGGATATTTATTGTCGACGATGCAACGTTTCGGTCATTTAGACCTTCTTCAGGACTCGAATATAGTTGTTCATTGAAGCAAGAACTATATTCGAGTCCTGAAGAAGGTCTAAATGACCGAAACGTTGCATCGTCGACAATAAACATCCAGTTTCCATAACATCCCGTGTTTGTCAACTTTTCTCCACATATATATATATATATAAAAAGTTGTTCTGGTTCCAACGGGAGAAAATGTAATATTTTATAAAAAAAGAAGGTCTGCAAAATGTATCGTTCTCAGAAAAAATGTTTTATTCTTTTTATTTCACATACGCAACACATGTTTCAGATATTTCTGTCAGAAAAATTACAGAAACACACACAACCTATGTATATATATATATATGTATATGTATATGTGTATATATATATATATATATGTATATTAATATATGTATTGATCAAAGCCTGAAGAAGATACCAGAATATCTGAAACACGTGTTGCGTATGTGAAATAAAAAGAATAAAACATTTTTTCTGAGAACAATACATTTTGCGGACCTTCTTCTTTTTTTATATATATATATATATGTGTAAATAAATGGAAATTAATCCGACAGAATGAATTTAACATTTTGAAAAAACAATCAGTAATTATTATCTGCTGACAGAATCTGTTTCGACGCCTTAGTAGAAGGGTCATCATCAACGAGCAAAAATATATGAAAGAAAGAAGGGATGAAAAACCGTTGGAAGAGAATAGGGGGTACAAACACACGCTGGAATGCTTGAATTCTCTTCCAACGGTTTTTCATCCCTTCTTTCTTTCATATATTTTTGCTCGTTGATGATGACCCTTCTACTAAGGCGTCGAAACAGATTCTGTCAGCAGATAATAATTACTAATTGTTTTTTCAAAATGTTAAATTCATATATATATATATACACATACACATAACAGTATCCTCTGCAAAGGAGGTCCTGGATATAACACTCACCTGAGTCATTTTGTCAACGGGTGTTGGGATGCCATCAATAACAAGGCGGGGAAGTTTGTACAAGTTAGGGTCTTCCTGTTGGGAGGGTGGTGCTTGTTGTGCAAGAGCTGATTCCAAATCCTGCATGATGATTCCTTTTGCATTCCTCAGCTGCACAAAAAAAAAAAAAAAAAAAAAAAAAAATTAAAAAAGGGGGTAAAAAAAAAAAAAATTAAATCAATTAAATAAATAAATAAAGACAATTCAAGAATACTGTTTCAATAAGAAATTGCTGTTGTTAATCAATCTACAGTAAAGTTGACTGAGTGGCTTATTGTCGTTATCAGCCAGACAACGAGGGAGTCTATCCCCTTTTCACTAGCGCTAGACCAGGGAGATTGTTTTTGCATCTGTGGCGGAGCGCCACACCTACCATCAGCTCCCCACTTTACCGCACAGATCCCTATGCTACTCATACGCTAAGTTGGCACGGGCCGGTATTGAAACCCAGAACCTTGTGGTTTTGAGCCAGATGCTCTCCCGACTGATGTTAATTAGTCTCATTTCTTTTAAAAAAATTCATAAAAATGTTAATATATTAGTGATTTTTTTTCACCAGTAATAACTAGGTAGATTATATTACTTAATCCCCCTTGAAGACAAAAAAAATGAAACTGGGTTCATGTAACAAAAGACTGACTGATTTTAATGGCATGTAAACCTATCTAGGGTTATATTATACATATACCATATTTGATGGCATATAGGACGCACTTTTTTTATCAGAATTTTGGCTAAAAAAATTGCCCTGCATTTTATACATCGTAGGTGAAGTTTTATCATTATTAATTCTATTATTATTATTATTTCCTGCTATTGAGATGTCTTGTGTATGCTTATTGCTTGCCTGTACTGCCAAATTGCTTTTATACAACTATGTTTCTGCTTGTGTAATGCACAGCTAAACTGTTTTCAACAATATATGTTTTGGTGACGTTTTTGCTGATAACTGATTAGATGAGGACAGACACACAAACGCTTTTCAGCTGTCAATATAGCCAGACGGTTATCCGTGTGAAATTGTTCTGGTTAGTGAGCATGAATGTTTCAATTAAAATATACATTTTATTAACACTTCAAATATTTTTCACGGCTCGCACGCTCTTTGTGAATTGAATTAAAGCTGGTACGTGTCCTGCAGAAATTATTTGAGATTTACTATATTCTTATATAGTTATTTACTAAGCTTAGCTTATATGTTGTACAAGGCCAGGAGTATGGGGCGCCCAATGAGAATCGAACTCACTGACAATGGACTTATTTTGATATAGCTATTTACTAAGCTTAGCTTAGTAAATAGCTATAGCACAAGGCCAGAAATATGGGGCATGTACTGCCAAATTGCTTTTATACAACTATGTTTCTGCTTGTGTAATACACAGCTAGACTGTTTTCAACAATATATGCTTAAATACACTAAAAACTTGTTTTCCTGAATTTGACCTGCTGAAATGGGGGTGGCGTGTGTCTTATATGCCTGTGCATCTTATATGCCATCAAATACAGTATATAAGAGAATTGCCTTCATTGTATGTTCAAATTTACATTTTTTGTGAAGTTGTTTCTTAAGATTTTTTTTGCACACAGTCCTATCGAATATGAATAATTCTTGAACAGATCTATTTGATCCATAAATGGGATCCTAACAGAGACTACCACTCCAGGTCAGAGTTGACCTGGGAGTAATAGCAATGAAGGAGTACTCCACATTCTCATATCTCCGGAACTGGAGCCTCACTATTAGATGCAGTTTAGCGTCATACCCAGGACACTCCTTTTGGAGGGGGGGGATCTTATCCCTCTGCAGTGTATTCTAAGCCCAGTTAACATGCTCAGCAATGAAAATGAATCCCAAAAACAAATGTATATATATTAGCTCAGTCGGTAGAGCGTTCGGCTAGAAACCACAAGGTTCCTAGTTTGATACCAGTCCTCGCCAACTCAGCATATGGGTAGCACAGGGATCTGTGCGGTAAAATAAGGAGCTGATGGTAGGTGTGGTGCTCCACCTCAGATGCTAAAAACAATCTCCTTGGTCTAGTGCTATTCAAAAGGGGATAGACTCCCTCGCTGACTGGCTGATACCGACTTTAGGCCGCCCCGACGACTTAACTTATATATATATATATATATATATATATATATATATATATGGGAGAATATGTGCTTAATTGAAGTCGAACCTAATTTTTTGAAAGTTAATTCATTAATAATTAATTAGGCGGGATTTAAATTATTAATGAATTAACTTTCAAAAAATTAGGTTCAACTTCAATTAAGCACATATTCTCCCAAAAAAATTGTTGGCTGAAAATAGCCATATCAACAAACATTGTATGTTTGTTTACTTCTCATATATATATATATATATATATATATATATATATATATATATATTATTTTTTTTTTTTTTTTTTTTTTTTTTTCTGGATGAAGCTGTTTGCATTTCACATAGTGCATATACCCTTAGGAAAGGTATGCATCCAACTATTTTCCTTACAGCTATGGATAAATAGTAGGGCAAACTGGGCTCTTTAACCTTGGTTAGGCTACAAGTCTAGAAGAATGAAAACTCAGAATTCAAACCTGTTAAACTTTACACTTAGGAAATTGACCATGTGTCACATTGTACTTGTGCAGAGGAGTTGATAGATATATATGTTTTTTTTTTTTTTTGGTTTTTTAGGTTGGACTGATTTGGTTTAGATTGTTACATAATAATTGGAACCCTAATACATTTTTAAGGTAGTGTAGAAATCATTATGGCGATCAGTACAGCTGATGGCCTTGAGTGTGAGTGACGGCGCTTGACCTCGATCTCACCTTGCGTTCTGGGGATGGAACGTGAGAACCGGAAGGCAATAGAAGGCCCCCTTCCGGTTTAAGGATACTAAGTAAGTAACTTAGTCAGTTAGAACTTAGAAGCCGAGCTAGCAACATGTAAGCCTCATCTGCGCAAATTGTCTGGGTGGGGATCAGGAATAAAGTAACATCAACATAAATCGAAGTCTTGTAAAAACTAACAATGACACAGGGCTTCTGATAAGGAATGATCCGCAACAGAAACCAGACCCGGAATCCTCAATAGAAGACCAGACGAGACCTTAGAAGATATACCAGACCAAGATGGATGATAGACGATCAGAAGCAAAGCCTGCCAGAGGAATAGACGGCCAGAGTAAGAAGTAAGAAAGGTATATAACGTTGTATGCTGATTTGGCTTAGTGAAAAGACCAGTATATAACATATACCTATTTAGTGCTGGTAAAGAAGGCGCTATGCAACAAGATATGTCAAAATAAACAAGAATAAATTTTTTTTAAATCAAAGTTGGCAGAATAGCCTTTTGCCGCTAGACAGACAGCGAAGGAGTCTATCTCCTTTTCACTAGTGCTAGACCAGAGAGATTGTTTTTTTGCTGAGGTGGAGTGCCACACCTACTGTGAGCTGCCCACTTTACCAAACCAATCAGATTACCCAATCTGTGCTACTCAAGCACTGAGTCGGCAGGGACCAGTATCACTCGGAATCTTGCAATTTCTGAGAAGGGTGCTCTACCAACTGAGCTAAACCATCTCCTAAATAAAAAAATATAAAAAGGTGCAGAAAATTGTAGACATACAACAGTTTCTAAAGGCTGTGATCCAAACACTTTGAAAGACTGGTAATTCTGATTGGGTTGTTTGCCTGGAGTGCAACAGAGAACCACAGCTTGTTGGCCAACACGTGTTGAATATTCTTCGATAATAGCACGCAACTTTCTGAAAAAAAAAAAAAAAAAGAATAAACAAAAAGGTTAAAAAGGTCTTCCAAATATTCAGAAATCATTTTTTACATTACATGTTATGGAAGTAAGATGAGGAAATTAATCTGACAGTATGTGGAGAAAATTTAGAAACAAACCCCACTCAACTAACGGTAACAAACCTTTTTTTCACACATTTTTCTAATTCAAACGCATACAAAACATTCATCATCTTTTATCCACATAAATCCTTGTTTTCTTCTCATTTTCATTGTCCTGATGAAGGTTTCCATTGTAAACTGAAATGCTCGAGTATCAACGATAAATTTCCATCCATCATAACATCCTGTGTTTGTTTCTAAATTTTCTCCACATTACATGTTATATATATATTTACCAACCCCTCCGCACAAGCAGGATGTGACACATGGTCAATTTCTTAAGCGGAGTTTAACAGGTTTAAATTCAGAGTTTTCCTTCTCCTAGACTGGTTACTTAGCCATGGTTAAAGAGCCCAGTCTGCCCTGCTATTTGCCCATAGCTGAAGGGAGAATTGGATTCATACCTTTCCCAAGGGTAATAGCGCAATGTGAAATGCAAACAGCTTCGTCCAGGAAGTGAACTCGGGTTGTCGAGTCCATTTCCTACGACTCTAACCAATTAGACCACGCGCCTCCATAATATATTACATGTTATATATATCATGATAAGGTGAAACTGGAAACATGCCACATACCAGCAGTCGATGACTTGCATACCAGCATTAGTAAAGGTTACAATCATTTTGCTTTAAGTAAAGGAACTCCAAAAAGGGTGGAAAAAAATCCACATTGTGTAGGACCTCACCTCAGAATTGTTAACCGAGGTTTCACTTATCAACTGTAAGTCCCAAATTTTCCAATTCAAAACTTTGCAAAACTATTTTGCAAAATATACACAGTAAGTTAAAAAATATCAAGAATGAGGCTGTATTTACTAAGACAGAAATGGACAATGAATGAAATACCAATTTTCTTCAAAATAAGAGGTGTGTTCAAAAAGTATTGGGAATGAAGCAGTATTTACAAAGACAGAAATGAATAATGAATGAAATATCAATTTTCTTCAAAATAAGAGGTGTGTTCAAAAAATATCAAGAATGAGGCTGTATTTACTAAGACAGAAATGGGCAATGAATGAAATATCAATTTTTCTTCAAAATAAGAGGTGTGTTCAAAAAGTATTGAGAATGAAGTAGTATTTACAGACAAATGAATAATGAATGAAATATCAATTTTTCTTCAAAATAAGAGGTGTGTTCAAAAAAGTATTGGGAATGAAGCAGTATTTACAAAGACAGAAATGAATAATGAATGAAATATCAATTTTCTTCAAAATAAGGTGTATTCAAAAAGTATTGGGAATGAAGCAGTATTTACAAAGACAGAAATGAATAATGAATGAAATACCAATTTTCTTCAAAATAAGAGGTGTGTTCAAAAAGTATTGAGAATGAAGCAGTATTTACAAAGACAGAAATGGACAATGAATGAAATGTTTGTTTTCTTCAGAATAGTTCCCTTGTCTTTCAACATACATTCCAGTGAGTTTATCACTGGTTGAAGCACCTCTGAAACTCCTCTCTTAAAATGGTGTGAAGCATCACCATGTTATTTCTTTTAATGTCCTCCAAATCCTCAAATCTTATCTTTGAGATGAATTTTCAATTTAGAGAATAAGAAAAAGTTGCATGGATCTAAGTCTGGTGATTATAGAAAGTGTTTTACTATCAAAATCTTATGTTAAAGATTAACATTTAGTATAATACTAGACCCGCTTGGATCACCCATTGAGCTCTAGGTAAATAATTGGGATTAGGGAAAAGTGAGTTTGCAAAGCGAATTAATTTTTTTTTTAAATGAATACGACCAGAGAATTAAAAAAAAAAAAACAAACATTAAAATCATTTTGTAAGATTTCTAAGAAAGGGAACGTTTGACTTAATTTAAATTTATTAAGAGCCAAGATGTTGGCCTGGCTGTCTGCTTATGAAACTTAACATACAAATACGTTTCATAACTCTCCAATCTCTCTCTCTCTAATCTCACTGAGAAACTAACATATACAATGAGCAAGTAATCAAGATATACATAGAGAAGGGGAAAGTGACAGGCAGAATGTCAAGTAAGTGACAGCTCAGTTTTTGACTTAATTGTAAATTACGATTAATTAGAACCAATTGAAATGGAATTTTTTTTCAAACATAGTCCAATCCTAAAACTAAGGAATAATTCAGTATAACTGTCATTAAACTAAACAGTAAAAAAGCCTTTAGGAGTTAAAAATTGATTTGCTCAGCTTTAATATAATAGATATACCCCAAATATCTGGGCTGAAAAATCTGAAAAAAATAGTGCATCTTATCTATATATCAACATATCAATATATGTTCCTTAATTGCACGACTGTTATCATCTTGCAACACCCTCTGGTTAAAAATGATCCAAGATGAAATACAAAAATGTAAATCCTGATTATCTGGTGTTGCTTATCCATTGAATTCTTATTTCTTAAGAGTGTCATCATCTCAGCTAAATAATGAATCATTGTGTTTTTATTATAAAGAAAGATAAGGGAAGAAAAAGGACATGCTACACAGAAAAAATATAATAAGAAAGAAAGATAAGGAAAGAAAAAAGACATGCTACACTGAAAAAAATATAAGAAAGAAAAAAAGAAAATAGGGAAAAGATAGAGAGGGGGGTGAGCGTGAAAGTGATAACACTAATCTGTTTCAATCGAACATAATGAAAAGATGAAAAGAAGGAAAGAAAGAAAAAATAGTGAGAGAGTGTTAAATCAAGATTATTATACTTTTCACATATTGAACTATTTAGCAATAGCTCTTAAGTAAACATATCAAACATTGTAATAATTAAATTATCATACTCAGGTATATCCACAGGTCTTGCTAGTACACAAATAATTATAGTAAATTAAACAAAGTAAAAGTTTAATCTACTTACCTGAGAAGTCTTGTCTGTTGTCGTCGCCGTATGGATGGATTGGTTTCAAAACTGTGCATCCGTCGTCTTTTCCTACTCGTTGCAATAGCAGCTGCAGCTGCAACACCCACTGGACCTGTAATTGGAAAAATACAAAGAATATTTACCTAACTGAATAGATCATAAGAAGTTAACTGTAAATATATTCTTCAATTATTATCTATATACTATACTGGTGTTCCTAAATCTTCCGGCTGAAACGTTGTGCAGATAACAATAAAGATGAGGACATCCCCAGTCTGGAACCCCTATCTCGCTCAGAACATTAACCTCCTAGAAACTGTACAGAGACGTGCAACCAAACAAATACCCTCCATCAGGCATCTGCCATATTGTGAACGTCTTGCTGCCCTGGCAATGGATTTGTTGAAATTCTGGTGTCTGGCAATTGACCTGGTAAAAATTGTGTTTACAAAGCAGGTCAGTTGTGAGACGCCAGAGTTTCAACGAATCCATTTCCAGGGCAGCAAGACATTCAGAATATGGCAGATACTTGAGGGAGGGTATTCAATTGGTTGCTCGTCTCTGTACAGTTTCTAGGAGGTTAATGTTCTGAGCGAGATAGGGGTAAGGTCATTAATCATCTTAACAACAGCAATCTTGAGCACCTTTTTGCTCTCCATGTTTCTAACACACGTGGGCATGCCTACAAAGTCAGAAAACAGCATTGCTCACATGACTTTTGGAAACATTTTTTCACACTCAGAGTTGCCGAGGCATGGAATAAACTTCCTGCGTCCGTTGTGGGCTGCCAAAACACTGCATCTTCCAAAGCCTCCATGCTTCCTATAGTCCACCAACACTATACCTGATACTCCCATCCACACACATATGCACACATACATGTACATTATTACTGTACGCTGTTCATGTTCCTGACACTAATACATTATTCTGTGTACTAGTCATAAGACTTTGATGAGTTGTGGTGCACCTGAGCACTGTACACAATAAATTTCATCATTATTATTACTAGCAACAGAAAACACCCTCCAGTCGTCGTAAAAATTAATTTTTGAAAGACATTGCTTGAGAGCGTGGGAGTTAAAAATTCAATGTCAGAGGGTTTGTATCATAAGTAAGACAAATCGTCATATTTATTAAAGGAGTAAAAAAAAATAAAACAATTTGAAATGAAATCTGAGCACCGTCCCTCTCAAATAAAATGTTGCGTGCATGTAATAATCAAACAATTATTTTGAATATTTTCCACATCAATTTTATACAAAATCGTAGATATTTATTTATTTGTAAACTTTTTAGTTAACTTCTTGTTACTGTAAAAAAAAAGAAAAAAGGACGATAGTAAAAAACAATTTTAAAAATTTTGGGTGTATATAGCATAAGAATATTGTGACGTAAGCTGTGACATAGAGCTATGACGTAGTTTTTGTTACAGATAGAAATACAGACAATCTCCATTATTAATAGATTAATCCAAATAATACATTGTTAGAATTTTTAAAAATTTGATATATATGATTTTTTTCTGACCGAGTACAATTTACAATGTTTCAAATCCTATACTGTCTTTTTTTTTCCCCCCCTTGTGGATGCTGATCTGGGACACAGTTTGATCCTGCATTTTTTTTGCAGTTATTCCAAAATAAGACTCAAACGGGAAATTGTCAAAGGAAAACAATTGTCACAATAAACATATTGTTAACAATGACAATAGAATATGTGGAACAGACACTTTTCTTTTTTTCTTTTCAGTGAGAGCATGAGAGACAGCCTACCTAAAAACCAGTCTGAGCTGGATCTCTAAATATAGTTTAAAACTGCAAATATCTACTTTTAAAAAAAAATCCTCAAATTTATAGAATGACACTAGTATAATAATAATAATAGTAATTTAATAGTAATAAAAATAATCATAATAATAGTAATAATAATAATAATAATAATAATAGTAGTAATAGTAATAATAATAATAGTAGTAGTAGTAATAGTAGTAGTAGTAGTAGTAATAGTAATAATAGTAGTAACAGTACTACTACTACTAATCTATATATAATGGAGATAGACTGCATTTTTGTCTGAAGCCGAAACTACGTCACGGCTGACGTCACATATTCCTAACCATACTCTAGCGTTTATCAATGGGAACCTAATTTATAATCAATTTGTGTTATACATAATATTTAAGGAACAAACTGCTTTATATACAAGTATTGAGATGTGTTTGTAATATCTGGTTTGTAATATTTGCATAGCCAATTTTCAAGGAATCTTTTAATAAATGCATGTTTAGTTCTAAACAGTTTCTAATTGATATTTTAATTTTTATTTGTATTTATAATTATTTCATCTATAAAGTTTTGCGAGAAATTAATTTAAAAATAAAGATACAGGCACTAATTTCAATCTTACGTTAAATTATTAGTTATGGTATTTTGTCCGTGACTACTTCCGTTTTCGTTGCGGTAAAAAAAAAAATATATTTTTTAAAGTTTTAATAGAGTTAATTTTTAATGAAAAAATTTATAGATAAAAAAATTTATAGATAAAATTTATTTTTAATTTTCGCGGCACCTTCACAAATATAACAAGTATTTTTTATTTCAAATTTTATTATTCCTATTAGGAATTTAAAAAAGATGTTTACTTTTATTTTTAATTCAAAATTTGTTTACGGTTATTCCATATTACTAATATTAAAATTAAAATAACAACCAGTTCTGAGCGATGCTTTTCCGCTAAATATGATGACCGTGATTTATTTAGAAATTAAGAAATATCTTTTAATTTTAATTTGTCATAAATTCCCTTACAGAAACAGACGACAAAAAACAAAAACAAAAAATGATTTTACGTGTTTGTTTTTTTAACACTTAGCGCTTCTTTCTTAAACTAAAAATTAATCTTTATTTTTTATCATAATTGACGCAATACTTTTAAAATTCATTATTCAACAATGTTTAACCGAAGTTTGGTTTGTATAAACAAAAGCGGTTATAAAAAAAAAAGTCCCCTACCTAATCGATTTAGGTAGGGGACTTTTTAAATACAATAAAAAATGATACAAACACCATGAAAAAATTTATAGATAAAATTTATTTTTAATTTTCGCGGCACCTTCACAAATATAACAAGTATTTTTTATTTCAAATTTTATTATTCCTATTAGGAATTAAAAAAAGATGTTTACTTTTATTTTTAATTCAAAATTTGTTTACGGTTATTTCATATTACTAATGTTATTTTTCATCATTTATTTAAATTAATTGTAGCGAGAAATTAATAGTATTTTGTTCAATGTTTAAACAATGTTTAAACAATACACATTCATCAATAAGAGGATTACTATTCTGTATTAGATGATTGAAAATAGCATTTTACTTCGAGTTTATATAAATTTTGTTTTGTTTTTAAAAATTAAATAAATAAAATTATTCGTCGGACTTGAGCATCTGAAACCCCCCATCTAAAATGTTTTAAATCTTTTTTCTTTTTCTTCAATGGATTATTATCGATTACACACCAATCTATCAGATTGTAAAAAAAAAAATTCAAAAAAGTTATTTATTTTTCGAGTTTTCTGGGGTGCTCAGTTCCCCGTATAAGTTTATTGTAAATCGATCCCCCATATCGGAACCGCTAAAAAAAATTTTTTTTTTTCCTTCAATGGATTATTATCGATTACACACCAATCTATCAGATTGTAAAAAAACAAAAAAGCGCCTGATTCAAAAATAAAGAACTTTTTAGTTCTTTATTTTTTGAGTTTTCAGGGGTGCTCATTTCCCCGTATAAGTTTATAGTAAATCGCTCCCCCTATATCGGAACCGCTCTACCTTAACAGTTGGGCTGAATTTGCACAAAGGTGTCAAAATTAAGGTGACATTGAAAAAAACAGAACCCACAAATTTTGTTATAAAACTGTTAATTGTAACTAGGGGGGTTTAGGGTTAGGATTTGAGGTTAGGGTTGGTGTTGGGGTTTAAGGTTAGTTTAATGGGAAAATAAATAAATAATTTGGGTTCTGTTTTTTCTGGGCCACCCTAACTTTGACACATTTGCGCCAGTTTCCTTTCGAGCGGTTCTGATATGGGGCAGCGATTTACTATAAACTTATATGTCGGCATGAGCACCCCTGAAAACTCAAAAAATAAAGAACATTTAAGAATTTTTTTTAAAAACCTGATAGATTGGTGTGTAATCGATAATAATCCATTGAAGGAAAACAAAAAAATAAATAAATGAATAAATTTTGTAGCGGTTCTGATATGGGGGATCGATTTACGATAAACTTATACGGGGAACTGAGCACCGCGAAAAATAAATAACTTTTTTGAATTTTTTGTTCTTTTACAATCTGATAGATTGGTGTGCAATTGATAATAATCCATTAAAAGAAAGAAAAAAAAAATTAAAAACAAAAATTTTAGATGGGGGGTTTCCAGATGCTCAGGTCTGCCAATTATTCAATTTAATGCTTACTTTAATGGATATAAAATTTATTAAATCTCTAAGAAAATGAATTAAGAGTGTAACAACATATATTATATTCATTAATTTATTGTACAAACATTTTTACATAAACTAGCAAAAAATGCCATCTGGGCGGTTATAAAAATTAATTTTTGAAAGATATTGTCTGAGTTAAAATTTCCATATAAGAGGGTTTGTATTATCGGTAAAATCATCAAATTTATTAAAGGAGTAAAGAAAAATGAAACCATTTGAAATGGAAACTTACTTCTGTCCCCCTCAAATCAAAATGTTGCATGCATCTATTGATTATTAATCAAATAATATTTTTATCAATGACAGTGTTTTGATGTAAGCAGAGACGTAGTTTTAGTTGATACTGAATCTATTATCAAAAGATTTTATTTATTGAAAAAACTTTTTACAAAATTCATATTTTTACATAAGTGTACCAAACAAAATTTAGTTGAAAATAAATCTATAAATTAGATATTTTATTTACTCCAATTAAAAAAAAATTAATATTAAATATTATTTAGCATTTAAAAATTGATTTAAGTATCATTACTCTATTTTATTTTATGTAATATTTATTTACACTAAAACTAAATGTTTGTTAAATGTAAAATAAATAAGGTGAATGTTTATTTTTTTTTATTTCAAAATTTTTAGAAATAATCAAAACAATAAAAAATCATTTTGTATAGTTGATTGTTTTATTCATTGATAAACCAAATTTAATTTTATTATTGAATATTATTTCAGGAAAAACTTTGGTGTAGAAAGTTAACATTCCTAATTTCTATTTCAAATTGTTTATTTTTTACTCCTTTAATGAATTTGATGATTTTAATTACTAAAATCATTAAATGTTGAATGTTTTTTTAAAGTTTTAGTCATATTTTGGCATTGTTGTTTTTTATTACTTGATTTATTAATTTTACAGCAACATAGTTTTAGTTACAGACAAATTGATACTGAATCTCTTATCAAAAGATTTTATTTATTGAAGAAAATTTTTAAAGAATTTATCTTTTTACTGAATTTTACCAAATAAAATTTAGTGGAAAATAAATCTATAAATTAGATATTTTTATTTACTCCGATTAAAAAAAAATTAATATTAGGTATTATTTAGCATTTAAAAATTGATTTAAGTATCATTACTCTATTTTATTTTATGTAATATTTATTTACACTAAAACTAAATGTTTGTTAAATGTAAAATAAATAAGGTGAATATTTACTGTTTTATTTCAAAGATTTTAGAAATAATCAAAACAATAAAAAATCATTTTGTATAGTTGATTGTTTTATTCATTGATAAACCAAATTTAATTTTATTATTAAATATTATTTCAGGAAAAACTTTGGTGTAGAAAGTTAACTTTCCTAATTTCTATTTCAAATTGTTTATTTTTTACTCCTCTAATGAATTCAATGATTTTAATTAATAAAATCATTAAATGTTGAATGTCCTTTTAAAGTTTTTGGCATATTTTGGCATTGTTGTTTTTTATTACTTTATTTGATTTATTAATTTTACATCAACATAGTTTTAGTTACAGACAAATTGATACT
Source organism: Doryteuthis pealeii (assembly GCA_023376005.1). Taxonomy (NCBI): domain Eukaryota; kingdom Metazoa; phylum Mollusca; class Cephalopoda; order Myopsida; family Loliginidae; genus Doryteuthis; species Doryteuthis pealeii. Next base: position 30,003,036 of record CM042153.1, read on the forward strand.
GAATCTCTTATCAGAAGATTTTATTGATTGAAGAAAATTTTTAAAGAATTTATCTTTTTACAGAATTTTACCAAATAAAATTTAGTTGAAAATAAATCTATAAATTAGATATTTTTATTTACTCCGATTAAAAAAAAATTAATATTAGGTATTATTTAGCATTTAAAAATTGATTTAAGTATCATTACTCTATTTTATTTTATGTAATATTTATTTACACTAAAACTAAATGTTTGTTAAATGTAAAATAAATAAGGTGAATATTTATTTTTTTTTTTTTCAAAATTTTTAGAAATAATCAAAACAATAAAAAATCATTTTGTATAGTTGATTGTTTTATTCATTGATAAACCAAATTTAATTTTATTATTAAATATTATTTCAGGAAAAACTTTGGTGTAGAAAGTTAACTTTCCTAATTTCTATTTCAAATTGTTTATTTTTTACTCCTTTAATGAATTTGATGATTTTAATTACTAAAATCATTAAATGTTGAATGTCCTTTTAAAGTTTTTGGCATATTTTGGTATTGTTGTTTTTTATTACTTTATTTGATTTATTAATTTTACATCAACATAGTTTTAGTTACAGACAAATTGATACTGAATCTCTTATCAAAAGATTTTATTTATTGAAGAAAATTTTTAAAGAATTTATCTTTTTACAGAATTTTACCAAATAAAATTTAGTTGAAAATAAATCTATAAATTAGATATTTTTATTTACTCCGATTAAAAAAAAATTAATATTAGGTATTATTTAGCATTTAAAAATTGATTTAAGTATCATTACTCTATTTTATTTTATGTAATATTTATTTACACTAAAACTAAATGTTTGTTAAATGTAAAATAAATAAGGTGAATATTTATTTTTTTTTATTTCAAAATTTTAGAAATAATCAAAACAATAAAAAATCATTTTGTATAGTTGATTGTTTTATTCATTGATAAACCAAATTTAATTTTATTATTAAATATTATTTCAGGAAAAACTTTGGTGTAGAAAGTTAACTTTCCTAATTTCTATTTCAAATTGTTTATTTTTTACTCCTTTAATGAATTTGATGATTTTAATTACTAAAATCATTAAATGTTGAATGTCCTTTTAAAGTTTTTGGCATATTTTGGTATTGTTGTTTTTTATTACTTTATTTGATTTATTAATTTTACATCAACATAGTTTTAGTTACAGACAAATTGATACTGAATCTCTTATCAGAAGATTTTATTGATTGAAGAAAATTTTTAAAGAATTTATCTTTTTACAGAATTTTACCAAATAAAATTTAGTTGAAAATAAATCTATAAATTAGATATTTTTATTTACTCCGATTAAAAAAAAATTAATATTAGGTATTATTTAGCATTTAAAAATTGATTTAAGTATCATTACTCTATTTTATTTTATGTAATATTTATTTACACTAAAACTAAATGTTTGTTAAATGTAAAATAAATAAGGTGAATGTTTATTTTTTTTTTTTTCAAAATTTTTAGAAATAATCAAAACAATAAAAAATCATTTTGTATAGTTGATTGTTTTATTCATTGATAAACCAAATTTAATTTTATTATTGAATATTATTTCAGGAAAAACTTTGGTGTAGAAAGTTAACTTTCCTAATTTCTATTTCAAATTGTTTATTTTTTACTCCTTTAATGAATTTGATGATTTTAATTACTAAAATCATTAAATGTTGAATATCCTTTTAAAGTTTTTGGCATATTTTGGCATTGTTGTTTTTTATTACTTCAATTCATTAATTTTACTTGGATACTACCCCTCTGACATTGAATTTTAAATCCCACTCGGCTCAGGCTATATTTTTCAAAATTTTATTTTTACACCGCCCAAAGGGCGGTTTTGTTATGCTAGTAATAATAATAATAATAAATTAAGATTAAAATCAAAATTTAAAAAAAAAACATTTATTTAAAAAAAGATTAAAATAAAAATTTTTATAAAAAAGAAATAATAAAACAAGGTTTAAAACCAGCCTGAGCTGGATCTCTAAATATAGTTTAAAACCTTTCCAGGAATAACTAACAATTCCTGAATGTTTGGTCAAAACTGAACCAAAAATAGCAAAACTTTAACAGTATAAACGGATGGAAATTTGGCGAATTATAATATGATAATTATTCATAAATAATTATAGCCTCAAGTAACTATTCTTAATACAAATAATTTGCACAGTTATATGGTGTCAACTATTCTTATCTAATCTATATATATATAGGACATTCAGTGTCTATCTATAATAATAATTCTATTAATAATGGAGATTCAGTCTCTTTTTGTCTGTAACCAAAACTATGTCACTGCTTACAACACATTATTTTTTTTTTTAAATACTATGAAAAATCAATTAAAAGTCAAATTTTCACAAACATTTTGATACTTATTCATCTTTAGATGAATTTATGTTTAAAATAGTTTTTTTCCTAAAATATATAAGGGGAAATATTTTTTTTACTAGGTCGACCACCACCCCTTATTTTATTTTATGAAATCTGAACAAAATATATTTTACTCATATGATTTTTTAATTTTTCTATAAAGATAAGAGTCTGAATAATTAAATCAGAAATCTTTAGAAACGTTTTGGAGGTCCCTACTGTCGTAAAACAAAACAAATATCTCAGTGGAGTGGAGTGAATATGATGCTTTTTAAGTAAGTAAGTAATTTTTTATTAAATATTAAACATTTTATTTTATTTATTAAATTCCCCCCATCCAGGCAATATCTTTCAAAAATTTATTTTTACACTGCACAGGGGGCATTTTTTTTACTACTACTACTACTACTAATAATAATAATAATAATAACAACAACAACAGATATCTGACCTGCTGCAGCAAGTTGGACTGCTTCATAAATAATTATATCATCAAGTAACTATTCGTAATACAAATAATTTGCACAGTTATATGGTGACAAATATTCCTATCTAATCTACAGGGTGTCCACAAAGTCTGGTTACATGGGGATTAACACATACTTTTAAAATAAAACAATTTTATTCAATTATAATGTTAATAAATAATATTTTCAATATGATTTCCATCATTTTCAATGCATAACTTAATGCGCCTTGCAAGATTAAATTTTATTGCATAAATAAATACAATAGTGAAATCTCCATGTACCCAGATTTTGTGGACACCCTGTATATATATATAATGGAGATTCAGTGTCTATCAATAATCTTATTATAATGGAGATTGTGTGTTTGTCTGTCTGTAACCGAAACTATATTACTACTCAATTCACAGTTCCCTTAGTTATTTACATCACATTCTCCATGATTTTATTTTATTTAAACCTCAATGAATAATAAAATTGTTTTACATTATTAAGACTGTTGGCCATATCTACTAACTAATAATACGCAATTGTATTTATATATACAACAAAATAGCAGTTTACAGTGTGAATGGGAAGGCTAATTTGCATATTGATCTTAAAAAAATGATTTTAATAAATATATGCTAAGTATTATTGATTTCTAATTGTTTGGTTTTATCGTATTGAATATGAGCAAAAATCTCTGGGATAAATCTTAAAAGAAATTCATTAGGAAGAAGAAATAACTGTAATATTATCCTTTACTTCCTATTTTAACTAAAGAGTTAAATTAGGAAAATTTACCAATGAAAGACGGGAGTAATGGAAAATGATGGAAGAGTAAGTTTCAAAGTTGTTCTATTTTTGAATCATACCCCCTCTGTTCCAAATATTTTTATCTGAATACTTATTCAGTTTCATTAGCCTTTCTAATTTAATATGATATTTTATTATATTAAAACTTAAATACTTGCACCCGGAGGGTGCATATATTTGCTAGTAATAATAATAATAATAGATATCTGACCTGCAGCTGCAAGTTGGGCTGTGACGTCGTCATTCACCGGACTGGTGAGTAAATCAGTTTCATCAAAATGGGCACTCTCTTGTGAACTTGATTCACTTATGTCATCACTCAGCATACAGGAGCTCATTGGAGATGTACTGATAGTGGTCATTCCACCCACTGCTCCTCCTCGCACTCCTACTGAGGAAGATGTTCCTGAACTGTTCATTGGATCTCTGTAAGGCTGTCAGAATAAAAAAATAAAAAGACAAACATTAAGAACAATTAAAAGTCAATATGAAAACTATTGCCACTTATAATTATCTATCACTGAACCTCTCCATGTATTTACCCAACCCCTCCACTACAGACAGGATGTGACACAAGTCAATCTTTCAAAAAGAATTTTATTGATTTGGTTTGGTTTGGTTTTACGGCATATCAACCTCAGTGGGTCATTTAATGCCGATAAAGTTTTGAAATAAATCAATTCTTAATGGATAATACAATTTTGTTTATCAACTCATGTTTTTCTATTTAACCCATAGATAGGACTCTAACAGGTACTACCACTCCAGGTCAGAGTGGACCAGGGAGCAATGGTGATGAAGGGATGCTCCACATTCCCCAAACCTCCAAAACTGGAACCTCACCATCAGATAGAGTTTAACGTCATTCCCAGGACATGTAGACCCGCAGCCACCGCCTTCTAGCACCCATATGATAAAAAGGGGTTGGGGCTTGCCATAAGGGCAATAGGGTTGGGAAAATCATATAGGCGCTAGGGCTTGACGTGACCAGCTGATTGATCGGAGGGGGTCTCTCCGACCGCCCGTCTAGCCTAAGATAGGGCCAAAGTGGAGTATTGCATATCATGAACTGCTCATCCACCTGGGCTCTATCCTTAAGCATCACGGGTTGCCACTCACGGCCAACAGGTGGCCACATTGGGGGAGTCTTACCCCTCTGCAGAGGTGCAGTCGGTGCATTCTAACACCCCAGCCGACAGGGCGGAGAATTTTATTGAATTATCTCTGCTTTTAGAATCTGAGAATACCTTGGTGTGCAAGTTTGAGATTTTTTTTAGCATGTTGAACTAATCATTATGATTTATCTATTACAGGGGTCACCAAACTACAGCCCACAGGCTGGATCCGGCCTGCAAAGGCATTTTATCAAGCATTTGAATGTTGTGTTCTTTGATAATGTTTTAAAAATAAATATGTTGGTTGAATTTGTTTTTGTACATCTTACGCCACTCATCCATGAATATAATATGGAAAGATAAATTTTGTTTTACATCTTTTTCTCAGAGCTTTCATTGTGGCTAGCAAGTATTGAACACAACAATAATGTGGTCCGCGCTCGTTATTTTTTTCAATTATCTGACCCGTGAAAATTTTTTTGTGATCCTGCAATATATCTTATATATCACTAAGAAATAAAGGTTTACATAATATATGTAATAAATTTGCATACTGGTTTTAACAAAACCGGCTTTAATAAATAATTACTTGCTGTTATTGATCTCTAATATTATTGTTTTATACTCCAACATAATAAAATCAATCCTATGAATGATTTCATATTGAAACCAATTAAAATAATTGTAATCTTTTTCATGCATTCTAATCTAATATTGTTATTATTTCTAACCTAATATTTTTCCTTAACTTAAAACTTAAATACTTACACTCAGAGGGTGCATATACTTGCTAGTAAAAATAATTAAAACAGATCTATTTGACCCATAGATGGGAAACTAACAGATACTACCACTCCAGATCAGAGTGGACCCGGGAGTAATGGCAATGAAGTGGTAACTCCACACTTCCCAGAACAGGAGCTGTGAAGAAATAAATTTCAATAAATTTCACCAGATGGAGTTTGTGGGGGGAAGCTTAACCCTTATTAGGGGATATAGTCAGTTTATTCGAAGTCCTGCTGACAGGGCAAGAAAGAAGTTTTGACCAGTGTTGTGTTTGCATGTTCTCATTAGCATTTGAGTATTAAAATAAAACGAAAATAAAATTAGAATAAAAAAAACACAAAAAATAAACTCTCATGGGGCCTTCACCGGAAGAACCCTCTGCGACAAAAAGGACTGACTCCCTACTCCCAAAAGAATTTGAACTGAGGCTGTAACTTGGTCTAGTTGCTCCTACTAGCCAAGGATATTTTCCCTTGCTACAGGCGACTATGACCTGATCAATAAAGCCTAAGTCATAAAGCCACCTTCTGCCCTTGTCTCTTTCCTTTGAATGCCTTCTTTTCAGTGGGCTCACCAAAAAGAATGGGGTTAAAAGAAAACCCGAGGAACATGTAGCCGAGAATATCCAGCTACTTTAAACCTGAAAAACACCCAAAATCATTTATGCCCCCATAAGCAAAAGCCTAAACAAAATGTTCCACCTGTGACCTAAAGAAAGCCGGAGATTGAACCAACTAAAATGTGAATAAATAGAGTTTTAAAAAAGTGGGTAATTTTGGTGACATTATTGGGATCTGTAGGTTAAACACTTTTCTTTCTTTTCCAATAAAAAATAAATAAATTTCAAAAAGACACTTTACACTTCACTCATGACATCATAGTCAATTAAGGAAACTGATCATGAATTGGAATATCAACTTAAACAATTCAATTATATTTGGTTTGGTTTGTTTTACGGCATATCAACTTCAGTGGGTCATTTAATGCTGACAAAGTTTTGAAATGAATTCATTCATATAGATACTCAATTTTTTTTATAAACTCATGTTTTTCTATTTAACCCATAGATGGGTCAATTATATAAAACAGAAATAAAATTAAATATTTTATTAAGGAGGTTCAGTCAAACACCAAAAAAGAAAAAAAAACAAACTAAAAAAAAATCTATATATAATGGAGATTCGTTGTCTGTCTGTAACTGAAACTACGCCACTGCTTACGTTACAATACCCTCAGGAATTATGCAAGTTCATCAATGAGTATTTAATCTATAGTAAAAATCATTAACACATTTAATAAAGAACAACCCTGTGTTATATATACTCAGAAATTAACTATGCAATATTAAACAGTCCATATTGTTTGTTAAAAACAGTTTTAATAAATACACGATAATATAGAGCTGGTGAAAATATTTTGTTTAACATGGATGTTTCCAGATGTTTAAAATTCACTATCAAATCTTTAAGTCAATAAAAATGGGCCAATTGAATCAGAGAAAATACTTTTTTTTGTATCAATTCAAAGAAAAATATTGTTTTTAAAACTACGAAACAAAAAAACAAAAAAAGTAAAGAAAAAAAAAAACTTTTAAATTTTCAAATCACTTTTTTCAGGATTTGATCTTTCTAGAAATGTAAAAATTAGGGACCCAAAATTCTTCAAATGACCAAAATACACTCTAAATTAATACAAAACTTCTTTTTTTAATTTTTTATAAGTTTTTATTTTTTATGAAATAAGCTATTCATCATATAATTAAGCCATTAACAAATAATTCGGTGAAAATTTCATTTAAATCAGATATTTCCCTGTTTTTTTAGTAATAGTTTGAAAATTAATTAAAAAAAATTATTTTTAATTTCATTACTTCCCTTTGCGATCATTGCACATTTTGCCCGTGCGCATATTTTTGAAAATACCAAGTTTTAGAACTGCTAGCTGCGAACAATAAAATTGAGTTAAAAATAGGTGAAGATATTTTTTCGTAAATGATAATAATAAAAATAGAGACTTTTACGTCTTAGAACATGTTTTTAAATTTTTTTTTTCTAAAAAAGTGGATGTTTTTCGTTTGTTTACAGTTTGTTATTAAATTGAAAAGATTCAAGAATGATATGAGGTAAAGTAGGTATAACCAAATTTTCGTCTGCTTTTCATTTTAAAAACGAATTAAAATTAATTAAATCGATTATTTAAGGTCAAAATTTTGTCTAAGTCGAAAAGTAATAACCTCAGTAAAAAAAATATAAAAAAAGCAAAATAATATTACACATGTAATTTATTTTTAATACATTTAAAACGGTTTTTTCGGGCAATTTGCTCAAATCTGACTTTACATGGCCACCAGAGTTGCCGTAAAATCCGTGTTTACAAAATAAATTTAACACTCGATCGAAAAATTTTTTTACCAAATTTCAGGGAATTATCCGATTTTAATGAAATTTTCACTATTGATTTATCAATGAATTAATTTTATAATGCATCAGTTATTTTATTTCAAAACTTTCTGATTTAATTAGGTATTTCTGCTATGATAAATTGATATAAAAAATTAATTTAAGTTCAACGCACGTAACACGACAAAATGAATGTACAAATTGTTAAATGAACAATCGAATAATAATGTCGAAGTGATCGAAAACACGATCAAAGTTTTTTTTAAATAACAACAATAATAAATCAGGTTTTATTATTGATATTTTGCAGTTTGGTTAGTCTAGTGTGAGTGGTGGTCGTGTATCGGTGAGGTGCGCACGTAACTCGGGGAAATAAACGAACAAATCGTTAAAAGAACAATCGAATAATAATGTCGAAGTGATCGAAAACACGATCAAAGGTCTAAAAAAATAATAAGAAGAATAAAGCAAGTTTTATTATTGATATTTTGCCGTTTTGGTTAGTCTAGTGTGTCGGTAATGTTGAGTGGGAGTGGTGGTCGTGTGTCGGGTGAGGTCGACTCGTGGGGTTTTTTGCCTTCGTTTTGCGACTGCGCTTGGGCACGCGCAAAATGAATTAAAACAGTTAAGAGTGACACGGCATACACGATACACATACCAGCGGTTTGCTGCTCTTTTTTCAGGACACAAAACCCCAGGAATACGTAAAGAAGCCACTAAAAAGGATATTATTTCAATAGACTAAAAACCTGACTTCATCCCTGTGTGCGAAAAATAACCCGGCCATGTCTTTTCTTAGTCGTAATGTTGTCGATCTCCTTCAACGTCTGAAAGACTCATCACCTTGTATTTATGTGTACGAATATAAAGAGAGGAGGTTAGCCCATGTTTTCTTCTTTTAAGTAATATCATTTTCTTTTCTTTTTTTCGAGTATTTAAAAAAATCTAGTTTATTATATTTATCTTTTTTAGTGCTGATTTATCCTTTAATACTTTTTTTTAAAAAAATAGAAACTAAAATGTTAACTCTTCTTATTTTACTGGAAGTATAGTCTATGATGGTGGAGGAACAGCTAGGGTAGTCCAACTTAAAGTTGACACACATTTTTATTTTAAACAAAACAATCGATTAAAATTATAAATTTATAAAATACTAAAGATACTACAAAGATCGTTAAGGAAAAGAAAACATACTTTTCTTGAAATATCGAAATATACACAACTATTTTAAGCACTGCAGTACCACATCATTTCTACATGCGAAAATAATAGTTTTATTAGAAATTCTTTAAAAAAAAACTATTATTTTGAAACGGATTTTTAACAGCACCAATACTCTATTCACTAAGTAAAATATCGTTTTAAAAATAAATAATCAGGAACAATTTCTATAATCAACAACCAACACTTCGTTGGATGTTTTCTATAATTTTTTTAATGACTGAAAAGGCAAAAGTTAGTGTATATAGATTTTTATCATCGATCACCAACCAAGCCGACCCTATCCTTAAATCTTCATGTTTTCTAAGTTTAGTCATTGTCCTAGGCTCTCGAAAACGGTTTTGATAGCTTTATGAGTGCATGCAGTTTCTGCTGGTATTGGGGTTTTCGCTTACCTTTCGAGTATAAAATATTAATTTCACCCGTTTTTATCTTCTTCTTGGCGTCACATGCGTTGAATTTGGTTCAAAATGGATGTCTCTCTCTTCTCTATGCCACCTACAGGACAAGGGAGATGATTCCGCGCTAATGGAAGGGGCCTCTGCCTCTATGACGCTAGATCAGGATTGACTGAGATTCCTCCTTTCAGCTTCATGTAAAGCTAGTGCTTATTTCCATAGCAATAAATTGGTATTTACCGATTTAATCAATTAAAAAGTTATTTAATGAATTGTAACTGATAAATCTCTATATTCATGTATATGTTTATTATTGTGGATATTTTAAAGTTCTTAATAATAGATTTGAATCTATTGGTATGCACTTCGAATATGATGTTTATTTTGGTAAAAAAAGCGAAAGTCTCTTGATAAAGGAAGTGGTCCCCTGTCACTAGCTTATTTTTCTAGCGTATTGAATTTAAGTTGCTGTATAAAACTATTTTTTTTTTTTTTTTTTTTTTTTTAACTCTTATTTATTTTGGATAGATACAAACAAAAATACTAAGAAAGTTATTTTTTTTTAATTATGAAATTAAAAAAGTAGCTTTGTTAGTATTTTTGTTAAAAGTTTTTTCTTTGAGAACAAACATGGTGTAAAAAGTTGTTAGTTAAGTTAAAAAAAGGCTTAAAATAATGTTTTGAAAATAAAAATAGGCTGAATTGGATTTATATTTTTTATCTACTCGCTTAGTCTCCTTGTTTCTGTTCTCTTTTTTTTATCACCCACAAACCATGTGGTTATAACTTTTAAGGGTACTTACTTTAGTAATTACTAAAAGTTTTTTTTTTAGTTTTTTTTTATGGAAATAGATTATAGTGATAAAAAAAAAAAAAAATAGTAATTTTTGGTTAGGTAAATTAACTATTACTACTGCTTAATTTCCTGAAAATCAACAATTTTACATTTTCTTTGTAAACTGTAAAAAAGCATTATTAAAAAAAATAAATAATTCTGTTTTTTGTTATTGTTTTTTCTTTTCTTTTTCTTTTTTTTTTTTTTCTTTTTCTCTCTCCCCTTTTTTTCTTAAACATATAGCAGTGAGCATCTTTAGTCCTGCCAGGTGAAATTTAATGAGCAACAGGCCGTTTCCGTTTCTGGTTGAGGCCAGGCATCCACCTTTTATTTTTATTTTTATTTTTTTAATAAAAACAATTTTTAAACTTTTTTATTTTCTTAGAATAAAGTGGAATATAAAAAACAAATGAATTTGAATAAGTTTACAAGTTTTATTTAAATTTCATAGACCAAAAAACACCCCGGTTCTTTGATATTCTGATGATGGTGTGAACAAACATTGCAATATTAATAAAATCACCTACAAGTTTATCTTATCAAATATTGACTGTCTCTGTTACTTCATCCACCAAAGAGAATATATTTTCTGAATGTATGACTTATTTTAAAGATTTAAGATATATATATATATATATATATATATATGGTGGACTCTCCTATCGTGAACAATAGATAAGGGTCAGCAGTGAGTGATTTGTTTCCACATATGTTGTGCATGCTATCAAGAAGACATTTTGTGTTTCCTTGAGTGTGATAGCAACCCAGCCTTGCTGCGAGTTATGAAGCCACACTGACAGATGAAATGTTCTAAGGCGGGAGTCAGATGTTTTTGTTTTAAAGTTAGACGGAGCTGATCTCGGTTTCAGTCTATTTTCTTAACAAAAAAAGACATATATATATAGTGATGCTGAGAGCCTTTTGATTTAGTGTGTCCTGGGACACACATATTTGCTTTGAATGGGTCCTGGGAAAATTTATGGATCCCAACTAAAGCCGTCTAACTCCTACCTTATAACCTCTCCTGTGTAATTCATTTCTATGAAACTATTGAAATGTATTTACAGTTAGCTTAAAATGGTGAGGGAAGAAAAAAGAAAACACTGGGATGCATGGATATGATTTTACTGCATCCTTTTAGATTTTTGTACATCAGGGACGTAGGATGTGTACCTATCAGCATCTCAGTATATATATATATATATATATATAAGCGGTCTCAGTTGGAATGAGTTTTTGTGCATTTTCGATTGATTGAACCAACAGTATTGTTTTTGTACTTATTCACCTTTTTCTTTTTAATACAGGATATTTTTGTATTTTGTGTTATTAGCCCAAAATATAGTTAAATATTCAAGAAAGGAGATGAAAAAAATTAAATATACAACAATTTGATTTAATTAAATCCAGTAGAACAACATTTACAGATAAACTGTCTAAATTTGAGATATCCTAAGGAATAGACAGCAGATTGAGAACAGAACTGTGAAATGAATAAAAAGGTTATCAACTACGTCAAATGACACTTGAAGAACGCCTGAGTGTAGAGTGGCCAGAACGTTGGGAATATAAGAGGCAAGATGAGGACAATAGTCCGAAACACGTAGATCTGCCCTTGAGCGGGGGTCTAGTGGCTTGGGCCCTGGACCGTACAAGTTAACATCGTTGATCCCAAGGGGGCCATCAATTTAAAGGGACAGGGCTGGGTTTAGTGCCTGAGGCGTCCTCTTGTGGAGGAATGCTGACGGGATCAACGCATTTTTTGGACCCACCACCCATGAATCTCGGCTTTTGGGGGGTCCCACATTAATAGGGCCTTGTGCCTAATCCGTACAAGTGGGGTACGTGGTAAATATCTAGTATGTAGATAAGGCCAACAGTATTAATAATGTAAAACAATTTTTATTAATAATTGAGGTTTAAATTAAAATAAAATCATGGAGAATGTGATGTAAATAACTAAAGGGAATTGTGACTTGAGTAGTGATATACTTTTGGTTACAAATGCACAATCTCCCTTATAATAAGATATATATATATTATTTGTATGTACTAATTCATATGAAACATTAATATATATATATATATATATATATATAGTAAAATGATAATCAGAATAATTATTTATATACAGTCAAAGTTGCAACTCCCTTCTCTGTTAAGTCACCCCCTCTTCATAAACATAAATATTTATTGTATCTACTAATTCACATGCGCACACACACACACATATATCTATTATTTTTATATACTAATTCACATTAAAATTAATTAAATTGCCATGAAGATAGTTGTGAAAACTGAGAATGTGGTGTAAATAACTAAAGGGAATTGTGGCTTGAGTAGTGGTATAGTTTTAGTTACAAATAAACAAACACAGAATCTCCATTATAATAAGATGTCTAATATCTTTGACACATTGACCTTTTACCTTTATCTTTTTACTTTTTATTTATCTATTCACTGTAGATGACTGGGCCATTAAGAGAATTCCATCTGCACTATTACGTTCACTTTCAGACAATAACCTTAAGAAAGGTATGAAGCCCTTTGGTTCCTCCAACTATAGGTTGAAATAGCACTTCTACTGTTCTTCTAAAAACATGACTTTGACATTAAATAACCCCAAAAGGTTAATATGCCATTAAACAAAGAAACTTAACCTATTAAGAGAAAATAGTTACAAATTTTCCCCTAATAATTTTTTCCTATAAGTCGCTTTATATAACATTATATATACTAGCAAATATATGCACCCTCCGGGTGCAAGTATTTAAGTTTTAATATAATAAAATATCATGTTAAATTAGAAAGGCTAATGAAACTGAATAAGAATTCAGATAAAAATATTTGGAACAGAGGGGGTATGATTGAAAAAATAGAACAACTTTGAAACTAACTCTTCCATCATTTTCCCTTACTCCCGTCTTTCATTGGTAAATTTTCCTAATTTAACTATTTAGTTAAAATAGGAAGTAAAGAATAATATTACAGTTATTTCTTCTTGTTAATGGATTTCTTTTAAGATTTATCCCCGAGATTTTTGCTCATATTCATTAATATAAAACCAAACAATTAGAAATCAATAATACTAAGCACATATTTAATAAAATCACATTTTTAATATCAATATGCAAATTAGCCTTCCCGTTCACACTGTAAACCGCTATTTTGTTGTATATATAAATATAATTACATGTTGTCAGTATGTAGACATGGTTAACAGTATTAATAATGTAAAACAATTTTATTGATAATTGAGGTTTAAATAAAAATGCAATCATGGAAAATGTGATGTCAATAACTAAGGGAATAGTGATATGAGTAGTAATATAGTTTCGGTTACAGACAGAAAAGCACACAATCTCCATTATAATAAGAATTTGTAAACTAATCATCCGATTGGGCTCAAATTTTGACACGTGCCATCTGAAGGTTACTACTTTATAAAGATCATATGGTTTTTTTTATTAGTGGCGCCATCTATATGTCAGGCCCGGGACTTATTGAGTGATGTGTTATATAGAAGCGGCTATCCAACGTCACCTGGGTAGAGGGGAGAACCCTGGTGTATTGATTTGTTTACTTTTTAGATTTACAAATGTTGGACATTTTTAGAAGAATTTCAATGTATATATTTTGATTTTTAAATATCTTCGAATATAAATAAAATCTTTGTAATTTTGCACAAAAAGCAAGAACGGATAATATTTAATGTGTATATGTATTTACTTTGTCGTCGTTTTATTTTCGTAGTTTCATCTGGACATAGATACATACACACCAACAACCCTTTATATGTGTACTAGCAACCATTGTTAGCACCGCCCTGTTGGCTGGGGCGTTAGAATGCACCTCTGCAGAGGGGTAAGACTCCCCCAATGGGGCCACCTGTTGGCCGTGGGTGGCGACCCATGATGCTTAAGGATAGAATCCAGGTGGATGAGCAGTTCATGATTTGCAATACTCCACTTTGGCCCTATCTTGGGCTAGACGGGCGGTCGGAGAGGCCCCCTCCGATCAATTGGCTGGTCACGTCAAGCCCTAGCACCTATATGATTTTCCCAACCCTATTGCCCGTATGGCAAGCCCCAACCCCTTTTTATCATATGGGTGCTAGAAGGTGGTGACTGAGTGTCTGCATGTTCTGGGAATGACGTTAAACTCTATCTGATGATGAGGTTCCAGTTTGGGGAATGTGGAGCACCCCTTAATCACCATTGCTCCCTGGTCCACTCTGACCCGGAGTGGTAGTACCTGTTAGGGTCCCATCTATGGGTTAAATAGAAAAACATGAGTTGATAAACAAAATTGTATTATCCATTAAGAATTGATTTATTTCAAAACTTTATCGGCATTAAATGACCCACCGAGGTTGATATGCCGTAAAACAAAACAAACCAAACCAACCCATTGTTAGCAAGTTTGAGTTTACTGAATTCTCCATATTTCTGCCTTGTGCCCAAAGCTGTGGGGTCAAACCAAAACCTGGCTCTTCTAATTTTGGCACAGACACTGAAAATATTAAATGCAAAAAAAAAAATTCCATTCTTTTACTATTTAACTCTTAACATCCTATACCACCTCATTCCGCCCGTCCAGAAGTCACATTCGTTTTCCTAATCCACCCCAAACTATAGCCTTTGTTTAAATGTAATATTAAACATATTTAGAAGTCTTTGATTTAAGGGAACTAACAGGTAACTTTAGATACAAAGGTCATTTTTAGCCTTTTTTTAAATATATCCTTATAGGAATGAGGCTCTGGACTTGGATTCTGAACAGGATGTTAAGAGTTAAATTTTATTTCTTCACAAATATAAATCAAATTTTCATTATTTTTGCTCAAAAAGCAAGATCTGGTGATAGTGAATGTGTATATGTTTACTTTGTTGTTAATTGTTTTATTTCCATAGTTTCCTCCAGACATCCATACATACACACCAACTGCCCTTTATATATGTATAGATAGATTTTAATATATAAAGTGGCTTATTCTGTCAGGGGAATTTGTAACTTTTGTAGTCATTATGAGAAAGTTTGTTATTAAAACTTATTTTGAATGAAGCAAAATATTTTAAATATTTATGACAAAAACTAAATAGATAGGCAATTAATGGTAATTATTATTATTATTTACTTCTCTAGTTTTTGTCATGGATATTTAAAATGTTTTGCTACATTTGAAATATCAAGTTTCAATAACATAAACTTTTCTCATAATGGTAACATTGTTCTGGGCATAATACACATTTTATCCATAAATTTCTTTTTTTTTTTCTTTTTTTTTTCTTTTTTTGTCTCTTTATAAGCATGGAAAATTAGCACAATTATTTTCTATTTTCATTTTAGGTATTGAGAAAGAAAAAGATACATTGTTTTCCCCCACCTACTGGTTGGGAATTGAAAAGTTATTTAACAAAGAAAGTCTTAAACAATAGATTTCCTCGTTTTTTTTCTAATTTTATTGTTTGCTTCTTTATGTTCCATAACCATTTTGCTGTTTGATTTTTTCAGAAAAAAAAAACAACTGTTACTTTAAAAACCTTTTTGAATCACCATGAAATATAATGATGATTGTTATAAACCAATATTAGAACCAATAAAATGAATATTATGTAGAGCGGCATGTACTTGGGTCACAATGAACAAAAATCAACTTTGTAGTCACCGGCTCTACACTAACTTTTTTCCACCACTGTTCCGAAAACAATTTTAAACTGTCCTAAAATTATTTCATTTTATTTTGTTTATCTATAGTTGTTAGTGGCATAATAAAAACACCATTAAAATGTTTAGGAAATAGATGATATTTATTTGGCTTATTTATTCTTCAAATTATGGTCTACATGTTTTTTTTTTTTTTTGTTGTTTTTTTATGAAACATCAAGGAAGGCTTTTATTTCTGAAAGAAGAAAAAACAAAGACAATCTTTTTAGCTTATCTATACATATATAAAGGGCAATTTTGTGTATGTATGTCCGGAAAATAAAATAATTAACGACAAAGTAAATATATATGCATATTCAATATCACCAGAGCTTGCTTTTTGAGCAAAATTAATAAAGATGTGATTTATATCCATGAAGATAATAAAAAATATAAATGATAAAAGTATGGATTTTTTTTTTTTTTTTTTTTTTTTTGCATTTAATATTCTAAATAGTAAACATTAATTTTTCTTTTCAGAGTGGCTGAATCAATGCAAGGTCTTTTTTTTGTAGGGATTTTAATGGGGCATCCTGCAAGGATCCAACTTTTAATTCAATAATAACTGATTTGCAAGACTTTTTTTACCCCCCACCTCTACTCAGACAATGCCGGGTAAGCCACTTCTAGTGTAAAATAAAGGCAAATTTTTAAGTCATTGAAAAAAAGTCTGAAACAATAACATTTCACAATAGAAAAAGTAAAAAGCATAAGAAATTAATTGAAACCTGATTATTATGGTTTTAACTACTTCATGTCAAAGCTTAAGAAAAGTCCAAACCAAGATAAAAATACAAAAAAGCGGTTATTTCTATAAGTCTAACATAAACAAAGGGGAACCACTCTTAACTGATAAATTATTTATTTATTTATTGATCTACTAGGAAAAAAGAAGACAGGGTTTGGGTTAGGGTTAGTTTAATGGGAAAATAAATAATTTATCAGTCAAGAGTGGTTCCCTTTGTTTATGTCAGAATTATAGGAAATAACCAAAAAAGCAATTCAGTCTCTATTCTTAGCCCATGTTTTAAAAAAAACAACCTTTTCACAGATTCTTTTTGCTTAGAATCAAAGCTACATCAGTTAAAATTTTGCACTTTTATTGTTTTAACTGTTTCCACTCAGCCATTGAATAAGGTCTATATGGAGCAAAATAACTGTCATAGTGCAATAGAAATGATCAGGATTATTATGTTGGTGGTTGGATGTATTTAAGATAATATAAAAACAATACTATTGTATCAATCGTATTGCCTGCAAATTTCTGACTATATACAATGCTCAATATCAGTACTACATTTCATTATGGAATTGAAAATTGGAAGGTAACAAAAATGATAACAATATATAAATAAAACATTTTTTTATCTACTAAAAGTATTTCCAGAGCATCAATCCCCAAAGAGGTAAAATAAATCACTTCCTCTTGTCACTCTGACAGCTTTTTTTTTTTTTTTTTTAAGAATTAACTAAATTGTTTTAATTAGTTGTATAATTATTTATTTTGTCTTCAAATAACAAAGACCTGGCAGTATCTCCCCCCCCCCTCAATCCATTTAAATAGCCTCAGAATTAATTGGAAGGAGGAGGAGGAGAGACAGTGGAAGCACTCATCCTGCACTCAAATTATCAGGTTTGTTTTAAGGTCAATAGTTATTTGCTGTCACTAATTTGTTGGAAACAAAAATACAACTTGGATAAAAAAAAAATTTATGTACTTTAGCATGTCAGGTAAAAAACAAAAAAAAAAAAACCACTTCATGATAAAAACAAATCTATTGTCAGTATACCAGGGAGAATGTTTTGAGGTGGAATGCCTCACCTACCCTCAGCTTCCCATCCACTTTACTGCTCAGATCTAAGTCCTGTTACTCAGGGCTGGTATCAAACCCAGAACCATGTAGTTCCTAGGCAGATGCTCTAAAAAATACGACTGGGATTTTAAAAAAAAAAATTTTGAGTGGAATGCCTCACCTACCCTCAGCTTCCATCCCACTTTACTGCTCAGATCTAAGTCCTGTTACTCAGGGCTGGTATCAAACCAGAACCATGTAGTTCCTAGGCAGATGCTCTAAAAAATACAACTGAGGTGGAATGCCTCACCTACCTCAGCTTCCATCCACTTTACTGCTCAGATCTAAGTCCTGTTACTCAGGGCTGGTATCAAACCCAGAATCATGTGGTTCCTAAAAAAATACGACTGGGATAAAAAAAAAAAAATTGTTATGCATTTTAGCATGTCAGGTTAAAAAAAAAAAAAAACTTCATGATAAAAACAAAAATCTATTGTCAGTATCATCCAAAAGTCTATCCCCTTTTAGCATTATACCAGGGAGAATGTTTTTACTTCTGAGGTGGAACGCTTCACCTACCACCAACTCCCCATCCCACTTTACTACACAGATCCAAGTCCTGTTACTCAAGGGCTGGTATCAAAACCGGAATCTAAAGGCTCTACCGACTGAGCTAAACAGGCCCATTATAATCATTCTCATCTATCTTGTTGGCACCCTTCCATCTACGAGAGACGTGGAGAGGTGTCCAAATTTTTTTTTTTTTTTTTCAGAACTACGTAGCCTGGGCAGGTTCATATGGAGGTTGAGCTGTTGCCCAAGCAACAAATCCACCCTCACCACACTGCCGCTATGATCCAGAGGAAAGGTAAGGAACCAATGTAGTATGGCAGCGGTAGTGTCGCAGGAGTTGCTGGGTAGTACTGGATTTAAGCATAACACCACTTTAGGGACTCCAGCTCCTGATTTGTTTTCAGGGTTTACTCCCATGAGGTAAAGCCACTAGGCATCAGAGGTTTTGTATCAGACTTTGATTTGCTCTAATCAACTCTTTCCACCCAGCTGGAAGTCACATTCGTTTTAACTAACCAGCCCTAAACAATAGCCTTGTTTTAAATTTAATATTAAACATATGTAGAAATCTTTGATTTAAGGAAAATAATAGGTAACTTTAGATGCAAAGGTCATTTTTAGCCATTTTTTTTTTATATATCCTTATAGGAATGCTCTGGACTTAAAATTCTCAACAGGATGTTAAGAGTTAATAAACAATGTTCGTCCATCTATTCAGTGATGGCCAAAGCCTAAGCTTAGCAAAAGAATGACAATTGATTTGTTTATGTTACAATCCTGGTACCATTTTATAAAGTTTGGTGTATTCCTTGAAGTAGTTTTAAGGGAGATAGAATGTAGTGTCATGATCACAGAATGCATTGTATACTATCCTCCCATGTGTTGGTGTTGATGTGGCATGTCTTCATGTCTTTCTTGCAGATGTCTTTAAAGCGTAGGCTTGGTCTCCCTACCAGTTGGGAACCTACTAATTTGTCATCAGTAGATCTTTGGGATGGCTTTTGTCCATCCTCCTGACACGACCAAGCAGTACAGGCATCTCTCACTGATGATGGCGAGCATGCTGTTCATGTTTGCTCATTCCAGCACGTGTGTGTGTGTGTGTGTGTATTAGCTAGTAAAAATATAGCCAATTAAGTTGTTATTGAATTTATTTCGACGACATACACCCTTGTGTAAATTAATTGAAACAACCACTTTAGTTTCCTTTCTATCACCCTACCGTCGGTTTTAGATCCACTGGATTGACAGGGTGTAATCGATTTCTATCTTTTCCTCAGATTGGGTTATTTGCAGTGGTGTGCAGTAATATGAATCTACTTTTGGGGTGTATGATTGTTAGGGAGAGTTATCTCCCCCTAATGATTCGAACCGGACTCTCTAAAGAGGAGGGAAAAACATACTGCACAGCAGATCAGAACCGAGCAGGTGACACACTTTTATCCTCATCAAGCCAGAACTCTGTATTTCCCTGTCAGTGAGAATAAATAAAACAAGTATTTTTATTATCAAATCTGTTATTCCTACATCTCGGATACAACAATGATGAAATTTGTTTGGCCTTGAAAAATAAGGTGTCATCCATGATTTCATCAGATTTTTATCACGCCCAGACAATACTGTCTCGACTGACTATTAGTTGTCCTACAGCCATTGTCTGCGATGGACATTAGTCCAAGAAAGCGTGCAAAAATTGTAATGCCACTGGCTAGCTTTACAGGGAGATCACAGATATTATAATAATAACAGAATTATTCGTTTTGTTTCAATCAATATACACAAACATATTCATAAAAAAGTGTATACAGGGTGATTGTAAAGTAACTTCCTTCCCTATTTTAAAAATCCTATAATTACATTTTCAACCAGGAACCCGAGATGAGTGTGTTTTGGTTGACACAGGTATGAAGGATGTGGGTTCTAAGGAATAAAATCATTGGTTCTTGATTGTTTTATAATCTATCTATCTATCTATCTATACATATATAAAGGGCAGTTGTGTGTATATGTATGTCTGGAGGAAACTTCGAAAATAAAACAATTAACAACAAAGTAAATATATATACACATAAAATATCACCAGGGCTTGGTTTTTGAGCAAAAATAATAGAGATTTGATTTATATTCATGGGGATAATTAAAAAATAAAATTTAAATGATAACAGCATGGATTTTTTTTTTTCTTTAATATTTTAGATAGTAGACATTAACATTTCTTTTCAGAGTAGCTGGATCAGTGCAAGGTATATTTTTTTAATGGGGCATCCCACGAGGATTCAAATCATGATTCAGTAATAATGGATCTGCGGGACTAACTTTTAAAAAATCCCCTCTACCCAGGCGATGCTGGGTAGCCGCTGCTAGTCACAACATACAGAAAATACTACATATATGTTGATGATGAAAAAATGTATTTACCCAACCATGGTAGGATGTGACACAAGGTCACAAGTATGGAGCATCCGGCAAGGATCGACCCTGCTGTTCACTAGTAATGGCTCTGCAAGACTAGCTTACTAACCATTACACTATGATGGGACGTCCTTATTTAACCAACATGTTTGCCACTGGCTAGGATGTGACACATTTGCAAATATGAGGCATCCAACATGGATCAAACATGCTTTTTAGTAGTAATAGATCTGTGAGACTAGCTTGCTAACCATTACACCACAATGATTATTTACCTGACTTGTTTGCCATGGGAAGGATGTGACACAAGGTTGCAAGTATGGGGCATTCAGTAGTAATAGATCTGTGAGACTAGCTTGCTAACATTACACCACAATGATTATTTACCTGATTTGTTTGCCATGGGAAGGATGTGACACAAGGTTGCAAGTATGGGGCATTCAGTAGTAATAGATCTGTGAGACTAGCTTGCTAACCATTACACCACAATGATTATTTACCTGATTTGTTTGCCATGGGAAGGATGTGACACAAGGTTGCAAGTATGGGGCATTCAGTAGTAATAGATCTGTGAGACTAGCTTGCTAACAATTACACCACAACCGATTGCCCAAAGATGATGAAAACATACGTGATGCAAAAAATGAGTAGTTTTATTGGTTTCAGGACTGAGGAAAAAGACACTCACAAAGGAGTCGAATTGAAAATGATACTTTTAGCATTTTCAGGATCAATTCAAGTGTTAGAAGTGGTTCTTGAGTGGCATACTAGTATCAAAATTGCATCTACTTCAGAGATCAACAAAGTATTGACGTCATATAATAGAATTTATGATCTAATTATATAATTCTGA
This sequence comes from Doryteuthis pealeii, assembly GCA_023376005.1. Lineage (NCBI taxonomy): Eukaryota > Metazoa > Mollusca > Cephalopoda > Myopsida > Loliginidae > Doryteuthis > Doryteuthis pealeii. Next base: position 30,024,797 of record CM042153.1, read on the forward strand.
CGCAGTGATGCTGATAGTTTTTTGATTTAGTGCATCCTGGGATGCACATATTTGCTTTGAATGAGTCCCTTGCTAGTTCTGCTACTGGTTGGTTGGTTGTATTTTATGGCATAATCAACCCTTGTTGGGTTATTTTATACTGAAGACATTTTGTTTTATTCATTTTGATGGGTATTCAACATTCATTTCAAACTCAGTTTTTTTTTTTTTTAAACCCTTTTTTCTATTTAACATATAGATGGGACCCTAACAAGTCTTCATTCAATAATTTCATTTTCTCTCAACATACATATACTAAGGACCCAACACTTGTGCTAAAGGCTTTTTCAACCAACTTAGGATATTTCTTAACATACTTTCTTTATCTACTCTTCAGAAGATGAGATAAGTATACAACTTTAGTATTATCTGCGTTATTTGGACTATTGTCCATCTTCATTGTTACTTGTACAACGTTTCGGCCGATATGCCTCCAGCCTTCTTCAGGTATTTCTTGTCGGACTTGGGGACCTTCTCGGACTCGGGAACCTTTTGAACTCGGGAACTTTTCTTGTCGTATTCGGGAGCCATCAGGAACTTTGAACTAACCCTTTATTTAGTCCACGGGGCATATCGGCCGAAACGTTGTTCAAATAACAATGAAGATGGGGACAATAGTCCGAATAACGCAGATAATACTAATCTTCAAGCTCATCTCAAACATTCAGAGAAAAGTATACAACTGTTATTTTACTATCATCCAGTTATTACTCATTCCAACATGAGAGTGATAACGTTGCACTAATAACACTTCAAAAAGCCGAAAACAGAATGATACATGTACAGGGTAACACCCCCCCCCAAAAAAAACAGACCAAATTCTTTTGGAGGGGGATCACCCTGTAATATATACTATTACTGATGCAAAATGTGAAGGCACGGTTGATTACAGTATAGTAAGCAGAGGGTTCAAAAATTTTTGCTTAGGTTTCAAAACTCAATCAGCAAGGTCAGGTAGGCCTAAAACCATGGATTCTGAAGCCCATGCTCCAAGCTATTTAGGCAAATATGGAATGTAACACCCCAGATAGTATCAGTCATGTTTGGCATCTCACAGTCCAGTGTAGTTCATCGCTTTCACAACCTCAGCAAAACATCCACATTACTAAATATTGCAAAACTTTTGACTCAACCAGTGATGCTGATAGCTTTTTTGGTAATTTATGAGGAAGTGCGTCCCGACCTCTGCCTCAAAAATTGCTACCCGGTGACTTTAAAATAACGACCCAGCTCAGTCTATTCAAAACTATCCATCTTATATCTAAAAAAATGTTAAGGTGTTATTGCGTTCTAACTCGTATGTAAATTCTGTTGTAGGTTCAATTTTGTTTAAATTATCTATAATTTTAATTAGGTTATTGTCTTGCAGATATATAAATAAAACC
>CM042153.1:30026230-30057953 GCA_023376005.1 Doryteuthis pealeii
TAGAACTACATGGTTCTGGTTTGAATACGCAGCCTGAGTAACAGACTTAGATCTGAGCAGTAAAGTGGGATGGGAAGCTGAGGGTAGGTGAGGCATTCCACTCCTCAAAACAGTTCTCCCTGGTATAACACAAGTAAAAAGGGATAGACTTTAGTGATACTGACAATAGATTTGTTTTTATCATGAAGTGGTTTTTTTTTTTTTTTTTTTTTTTTTTACCTGACATGCTAAAGTACATAAATTTTTTTTTTTATCCAAGTTGTAATTTTTGTTCAACAAATTAGTGACAGCAAATAACTATTGACCTTAAAACAAACCTGATAATTTGAGTGCAGGATGAGTGCTTCCACTGTTCTCTCCTCTCCTCCTTACCAATTAATTCCGACGGCTATTTAAATGGATTGAGGGGGGGGGTGAGATACTGCAGGTCTTTGTTATTTGAAGACAAAATCAATAATAATAAACTAATTAGAACAATTTAGTTACTTCTTAAAAAAAAAAAAAAAAGCTGTCAGAGTGACAAGAGATATGAATTTATTTACTTTAGTGTCATTCCTCTTTGGGGATTGATGCTCTGGAAATACTTTTAGTAGATAAAAAATGTTTATTTATATATTGTTATATTTTTGTTACCTTCCAATTTCAATTCCATATGAATTAGTACTGCATATTGAGCATGTGTATAGTAGTCAGAAATTTTGCACCTTTTTATCATATGGGTGCTAGAAGGCGGGTGGCTGCGGGTCTACATGTCCTGGGAATGACGTTAAACTCTCATCTGATGGTGAGGTTCCAGTTTTGGAGCTTGGGGAATGTGGAGCACCCCTTCATCACCATTGTCCTGTCCACTCTGACGGAGTGGTATTACCTGTTAGGGTCCCATCTATGGGTTAAATAGAAAATGTATTATAAAAAAATTTATTATCCATAAAATTGATTTATTTCAAACTTTATTGGCATTAAATGACCACTGAGGTTGATATGCCGTAAAACAAAACAAACAGAAAAGAATTTTGCAGGCATATGAATTGATACAAATAGTATTGTTTTTATATTATCTTAAATACTCCAACACCACTAAGCATAATCCTGATCAATTTCTATTGCCTACAACAGTTTTTGCTCCATATAGACCTTATTCAATGGCTGAGTGGAAACAGTTAAAACATAAAAGTGCAAAATTTTAACTGATGTAGCTTTGATTCTAAGCAAAAAAAGAATCTGTGAAAAGGTTTTTTTTTTTTAAAACATGGGCTACAGAATAGAGACTGAATTGCTTTTTTGGTTATTTCCTATATCTGACATAAACAAAGGGAACCACTCTGATGATAACATTAATTATTTTTTTTCCCATTAAACAACCCTAACCCAAACCCTGTCTCTTTTTTTTCTATAGACAATATAAATAAATAATTTATCAGTCAAGAGTAGGTTCCCTTTGTTATGTTAGATTATAAGAAATAACCGCTTTTTTTGTATTTTTATCTTGGTTTGGACTTTCTTATAGCTTTGACATGAAGTAGTATAAAACCATAATAATCAGGTTTCATATTTCTTATACTTTTTACTTTTTCATTGTGAAATGTTATTGGTTTCAGACTTTTTTTCAATGACTTAAAAATTTGCCTTTATTTTACACTAGAAGTGGCTACCCGGCATTGTCTGGTAGAGGTGGGGGGTAAAAAAGTCTTGCAAAGTCAGTTATTATTGATAAAAGTTGAATCCTTGCAGGATGCCCCAATTAAAAATCGCCTACAAAAAAAGACCTTGCATTGATTCAGCCACTCTGAAAAGAAAAATTAATGTTTACTATTTAGAATATTAAATGCAAAAAAAAAACAAAAGACAAATAAAAAAATCATATTTTATCATTTTATATTTTTATTTATGTTCCATGGATATAAATCACAGTCTTTAATTAATTTTGCTCAAAAAGCAAGCTCTGGTGATTATTGATATGCTATTTTATATTTATTTGTCGTTAATTATTTATTCGGACATACTACACAAATTGCCTTTATATATGTAGATAAGCTAAAAAGATTGTCTTTGTTTTTTTTCTTCTTTCAGAAATAAAGCCTTCAATTGATTGTTTCATAAAAAAACAACAAAAAAAAAAAAACAAAACATGTAGACCATAATTTGAAGAATAAATAGGCCCAAATAAATATCATCTATTTCCTAAACATTTAATGGTGTTTTTATTATGCCACCTAACAACTATAGATGATAAAAAATAAAATATAATTTTAGGACAGTTTAAAATTGTTTTCGGAACAGTGGTGAAAAAGTTTAGTGTAGAGCGCGGTGACTACAAAGTTGATTTTTGTTCATTGTGACCCAAGTAGATCCGCTCTACATATATTCATTTTATTGGTTCTAATATTGGTTTATACAATCATCATTATATTTCATGGATTCAAAAGGTTTTTAAAGTAACAGTTGTTTTTTTTCTGAAAAAAATCCAAACAGGAAAATGGTTATGAACATAAAAGAAAACATGAACCATTATAAACATTATATAGAATGAACAAAATTATATAAATATTATATATATATTCATTATATATTAGATAGATACTATATTATATATAAGATTATATATATATATAATTAATATAATTATTTACTATAATATTACAATAATTATTATTCTATATATATATTTATATAATATATACTATATTCATACTACTATTATATATATATATAATATTCATTATATAAATTTCATTATAGAATAACCATTATATAGAATTAAACATTATATAGATGAACCATGTATACATTATATAGAAACATAACCATATATTCTTTATATGAACATAAAGAGCAAACAATAAAATTAGAAAAAAACGAGGAAATCTATTGTTTAAGACTTTCTTTTTGGAATTACTATCTTCCCACAATTCCAACTCCCAACCAGTAGGTGGGGAAACAATGTATCGTTTTCTTTCTCAACTAAAATGAAAATAGAAAATAATTGTGCTATTTTCCATTGCTTATTAAGAGACAAAAAAGAAAAAAAGAAAAAAAAAAGAGAATTTATGGATAAAATATGTATTATGCCCAGAACAATGTACCCATTTATGAGAAAAGTTTGTTATTGAACTTGATAATTTCAAATGTACAAAACATTTTAATATTTTATGACAAAAACTAAAGAGAAGTAAAATAATAATAATAATTACCAATTAATGGCCTATTTTATTTAGTTTTTGTCATAAATATTTAAAATATTTTGCTTATTCAAAATAAGTTTTAATAACAAACTTTCTCATAATGACTCAAAAGTTACAAATTTCCCCGCAGAAAGAGCCTCTTATTATATTAAATCTATCTATACATATATAAAGGGCATTGGTGTGTATGTATGGATGTCTGGAGGAAACTATGGAAATAAAACAATTAACAACAAAGTAAACATAACACATTCACTATCACCAAGATCTTGCTTTTTGAGCAAAAATAATGAAAATTTGATGTTTATATTTGTGAAGAAATAATTTAACTCTTAACATCCGGTTCAGAATTTTCCAGTCAGAGCCTCATTCCTATAAGGATATTTTAAAAAATGGCTAAAATGACCTTTTATCTAAAGTTACCTGTTATTCCTTAAATCAAGACTTCTAAATATGTTTCTAATATTACATTTAAACAAAGGCTATAGTTTGGGGTGGATTAAGGAAAACGAGTGTGACTTCTGGATGGCGGAATGAGGCGGTATAGTATGTTAAGAGTTAAATAGTAAAAGAATGGAATTTTTTTTTTTGCATTTATATTTTGCAGTGTCTGTGCAAAATTAGAAAGGAGGCCAGGTTTTGGTTTGACCCACAGCTTTGGCACAAGGCAGGAAATTATGGAGAAATTCAGTAGAACTCAAACTTGCTAACAATGGGTTGGTTGGTTTGTTTTGTTTTACGGCATATGCAACCTTCGGTGGGTCATTTAATGCCGATAAGTTGCAAATCAATAAATTCTTAATGGAATAATCAATTTTGTTATATCAACTCATGTTTTTTCTTATTTAACCATAGATTGGTCCTAACAGGTATCCACTGCCGGGTCAGAGTGGACAGGGAGCAATGGTGATTAAGGGGTGCTCCACATTCCCCAAACTGGAACCTCATCACAGATAGAGTTTACGTCATTCCGCAGAACATGCAGACACTCAGTCACACCTTCATAGCACGCCATATGATAAAAGGGGTTGGGGCTTGCCATAACGGGCATAGGGGTGGGGAAGAGGAGATGGCAGATGCCCTCTAAAAAATACGAACTGGGATTTTAAAAAAAATTTTGAGGTGGAATGGCCTCACCTACCTCAGCTTCCCCAGTTCCCACTTTACTGCTCAAACCGATCTCAAAGTCCTGTTTACTCAGGGCTGGTATCAAACCCAGAACATGGTGTTTTTTCCTAGGCAGATGCTCTAAAAAATACAACTGGGATTTAAAAATAAAAATTTTGAGGTGGAGATATGCTCTCACCTACCCGTCAGCTTTCCCATCCTACTTTTACCTGTCTGCTCACAGATCTAAGTCCTGTTACTCAGGGCTGGTAATCAAACCCAGAATCATGTGGTTCCTAAAAAAATACGACTGGGATAAAATAAAAAAATTGTTATGCATTTTAGCATGTCAGGTTAAAAAAAAAAAAAAACTTCATGATAAAAACCAAAATCTATTGTCAGTATCATCCAGAAAGTCTATTCCCTTTTAGCATTATACCAGGGAGAATGTTTTTGCTTCTGAGGTGGAACGCTTCACCTACCACCAACTCCCCATCCCACCTTACTACACAGATCCAAGTCCTGTTACTCAAGGGCTGGTATCAAAACCGGAATCTAAAGGCTCTACCGACTGAGCTAAACAGGCCCATTATAATCATTCTCATCTATCTTGTTGGCACCCTTCCATCTACGAGAGACGATGGAGAGGTGTCCAAAATTTTTTTTTTTTTTTTTTTTTAGAACTACGTAGCCTGGGCAGGTTCATATGGAGGTTGAGCTTTTGCCCAAACAATAAATCCACCCTCACCACACTGCCGCTATGATCCAGAGGAAAGGTAAGGAACCAATGCAGTTTGGCAGCGGTAGTGTCTCAGGATTTGCTGGGTAGTACTGGATTTCAGCATAACACCACTTTAGGGACTCCAGCTCCTGATTTGTTTTCAGGGTATACTCCCATAAGGTAAAGCCACTAGGCATCAGAGGTTTTGTATCAGACTTTGATTTGCTCTAATCAACTCTTAAAGTCCTATACCACCTCCTTCCACCCGGCTGGAAGTCACATTCGTTTTAACTAATCAGCCCCAAACAATAGCCTTGGTTTAAATTTAATATTAAACATATGTAGAAATCTTTGATTTAAGGAAAATAATAGGTAACTTTAGATGCAAAGGTCATTTTTAGCCATTTTTTTATATATCCTTATAGGAATGCTCTGGACTTAAAAAATTCTCAACAGGATGTTAAGAGTTAATAAACAATGTTCGTCCATCTATTCAGTGATAGCCTAAGCTTAGCAAAAGAATGACAATTGATTTGTTTATGTTACAATCCTGGTAGCTATTTTATAAAGTTTGATGTATTCCTTGAAGTAGTTTTAAGGGAGATAGAATGTAGTGTCATGATCACAGAATGCATTGTATACTATCCTCCCATGTGTTGGTGTTGATGTGGCATGTCTTCATGTCTTTCTTGCAGATGTCTTTAAAGCGTAGGCTTGGTCTCCCTACCAGTTGGGAACCTACTAATTTGTCATTCAGTAGATCTTTGGGGATGTGGCTTTTGTCCATCCTCCTGACACGACCAAGCCAGTACAGGCATCTCTCACTGATGATGGCGAGCATGCTGTTCATGTTTGCTCATTCCAGCGCGTGTGTGTGTGTGTGTGTGTGTGTATTAGCTAGTAAAAATATAGCCAATTAAGTTGTTATTGAATTTATTTCGACGACATACACCCTTGTGTAAATTAATTGAAACAACCGCTTTAGTTTCCTTTCTATCACCCTACCGTCAGTTTTAGATCCACTGGATTGACAGGGTGTAATCGATTTCTATCTTTTCCTCAGATTAGGTTATTTGCAGTGGTGTGCAGTAATATGAATCTACTTTTGGGGTGTATGATTGTTAGGGAGAATTATCTCCCCCTAACGATTCGAACCGGACTCTCTAAAGAGGAGGGAAAAACATACTGCACAGCAGATCAGAACCGAGCAGGTGACACACTTTTATCCTCATCAAGCCAGAACTCTAATCCAAACCCATCCACTGTATTTCCCTGTCAGTGAAGAATAAATAAAACAAGTATTGTTAATGTTAACAATTTCCCTGTTTTTATTATCAATCTGTTATTCCTACATCTCGGATACAACAATGATGAAATTTGTTTGGCCTTGAAAAATAAGGTGTCATCCATGATTTCATCAGATTTTTATCACGCCCAGACAATACTGTCTCGACTGACTATTAGTTGTCCTACAGCCATTGTCTGCGATGGACGTTAGTCCAAGAAAGCGTGCAAAAATTGTAACGCCACTGGCTAGCTTTACAGGGAGATCACAGATATTATAATAATAACAGAATTATTCGTTTTGTTTCAATCAATATGCACAAGGGTTTAATATTCATAAAAAAGTGTATACAGGGTGATTGTAAAGTAACTTCCTTCCCTATTTTAAAAATCCTATAATTACATTTTCAACCAGGAACCCGAGATGAGTGTGTTTTGGTTGACACAGGTATGAAGGATGTGGGGTTCTAAGGAATAAAATCATTGGTTCTTGATTGTTTTATAATCTATCTATCTATCTATCTATACATATATAAAGGGCAGTTGTGTGTATATGTATGTCTGGAGGAAACTTCGAAAATAAAACAATTAACAACAAAGTAAATATATATACACATAAAATATCACCAGGGCTTGGTTTTTGAGCAAAAATAATAGAGATTTGATTTATATTCATGGGGATAATTAAAAAATAAAATTTAAATGATAACAGCATGGATTTTTTTTTTCATTTAATATTTTAGATAGTAGACATTAACATTTCTTTTCAGAGTAGCTGGATCAGTGCAAGGTATATTTTTTTTAATGGGGCATCCCACGAGGATTCAAATCATGATTCAGTAATAATGGATCTGCGGGACTAACTTTTAAAAAATCCCCTCTACCCAGGCGATGCTGGGTAGCCGCTGCTAGTCACAACATACAGAAAATACTACATACATGTTGATGATGAAAATATATGTATTTACCCAACCATGGGTAGGATGTGACACAAGGTCACAAGTATGGAGCATCCGGCAAGGATCGACCCTGCTGTTCACTAGTAATGGCTCTGCAAGACTAGCTTACTAACCATTACACTATGATGGGACGTCCTTATTTAACCAACATGTTTGCCACTGGCTAGGATGTGACACATATTTGCAAATATGAGGCATCCAACATGGATCAAACATGCTTTTTAGTAGTAATAGATCTGTGAGACTAGCTTGCTAACCATTACACCACAATGATTATTTACCTGACTTGTTTGCCATGGGAAGGATGTGACACAAGGTTGCAAGTATGGGGCATTCAGTAGTAATAGATCTGTGAGACTAGCTTGCTAACAATTACACCACAATGATTATTTACCTGATTTGTTTGCCATGGGAAGGATGTGACACAAGGTTGCAAGTATGGGGCATTCAGTAGTAATAGATCTGTGAGACTAGCTTGCTAACCATTACACCACAATGATTATTTACCTGATTTGTTTGCCATGGGAAGGATGTGACACAAGGTTGCAAGTATGGGGCATTCAGTAGTAATAGATCTGTGAGACTAGCTTGCTAACAATTACACCACAACCGATTGCCCAAAGATGATGAAAACATACGTGATGCAAAAATGAGTAGTTTTATTGGTTTCAGGACTGAGGAAAAAGACACTCACAAAGGAGTCGAATTGAAAATGATACTTTTAGCATTTTCAGGATCAATTCAAGTGTTAGAAGTGGTTCTTGAGTGGCATACTAGTATCAAAATTGCATCTACTTCAGAGATCAACAAAGTATTGACGTCATATAATAGAATTTATGATCTAATTATATAATTCTGACGCAGTGATGCTGATAGTTTTTTGATTTAGTGCATCCTGGGATGCACATATTTGCTTTGAATGAGTCCCTTGCTAGTTCTGCTACTGGTTGGTTGGTTGTATTTTATGGCATATCAACCCTTGTTGGGTTATTTTATACTGAAGACATTTTGTTTTATTCATTTTTGATGGGTATTCAACATTCATTTCAAACTCAGTTTTTTTTTTTTTAAACCCATTTTTTCTATTTAACATATAGATGGGACCCTAACAAGTCTTCATTCAATAATTTCATTTTCTCTCAAACATACATATACTAAGGACCCAACACTTGTGCTAAAGGCTTTTTCAACCACATTAGGATATTTCTTAACATACTTTCTTTATCTACTCTTCAGAAGATGAGATAAGTATACAACTTTAGTATTATCTGCGTTATTTGGACTATTGTCCCCATCTTCATTGTTACTTGTACAACGTTTCGGCCGATATGCCCTCCAGCCTTCTTCAGGTATTTCTTGTCGGACTTGGGGACCTTCTCGGACTCGGGAACCTTCTTTTTGAACTCGGGAACTTTCTTGTCGTATTCGGGAGCCATCACGGAACTTTGAACCTAACCCTTTATTTAGTCCACGGGGGCATATCGGCCGAAACGTTGTTCAAATAACAATGAAGATGGGGACAATAGTCCGAATAACGCAGATAATACTAATCTTCAAGCCTCATCTCAAACATTCAGAGAAAAAGTATACAACTGTTATTTTACTATCATCACGTTATTACTCATTCCAACATGAGAGTGATAACGTTGCACTAATAACACTTCAAAAAGCCGAAAACAGAATGATACATGTACAGGGTAACACCCCCCCCCCAAAAAAAAAACAGAACCAAAATTCTTTTGGAGGGGGGATCACCCTGTATATATACTATTACTGATGCAAAATGTGAAGGCACGGTTGATTACAGTATAGTAAGCAGAGGGTTCAAAAATTTTTGCTTAGGTTTCAAAAACCTCAATCAGGCAAGGTCAGGTAGGCCTAAAACCATGGATTCTGAAGCCATGCTCCAAGCTATTTAGGCAAATATGGAATGTAACACCCAGATAGTATCAGTCATGTTTGGCATCTCACAGTCCAGTGTAGTTCATCGCTTTCACAACCTCAGCAAAAGCATCCACATTACTAAAATATTGCAAAACTTTTGACTCAACCAGTGATGCTGATAGCTTTTTTTGGTAATTTATGAGGAAGTGCGTCCCGACCTCTTGCCTCAAAAATTGCTACCCGGTGACTATTAAAATAACGACCCAGCTCAGTCTATTCAAAACTATCCATCTTCATATCTATCTATCTATCTATCTATCTCAATTTGTTCATATTTATGTATATTACTTTAAATTCTAAGATTTTCTTTTATTCATGTTTTTTTAATGTCTTGTTTTTAGTTTAAATAAACAAGAATTACGACAAGAAAAGATGCGACCCCCCCCCAAAAAAATACATTTACTTGTCGAAAATATCTATCTATCTCCATTTGTTCATATCTATCTATATTATTTTGTTCGTTTATATATCTATCTCAGTCTATTCCAAACTATATATCCATCTTGATATCTAAACAAGAATTACGACAAATTATGATAAATAAACAAGAATTACGACGAGCTGGGGTTGTTATTTTGATAGTCACCGGGTAGCAATTTTTGAGGCAGGAGACCGGGACGCACTTCCTCATAAATTACCCTTTTTTTTATCTAGTACGTCATAGAATGTACATATTTGCTTTCAATGGGTCCTAACTAAAGCCGTCTAACTCCTACCTTGTAACATAACTTGTGTAATTAATTTCTAAGAAACTATTGAAATGTCTATTTACAGTTAACTTGAAATGGTGGGGGAAGAAAAAAGAAAAACACTGGGACGCATAGATAAGATTTTACTGAGTCCTTTTAGATTTTTATGTATCAGGAGTGCAGGACACGTGCCAATCAGCATCTCTGCTCAACCTAGAAATTTTCACAGATTTTAGGATTGAAATATTGGTGTTCGTAAAAATAAAATAAAAACTTGATTGTAAGGCCGCAAATTTTTGGTGGGCAAGCCAATGGTTGATTATAAATATTAATATCACTTTATCACTTTCTGTAGATGAGATATTACTCAGTCAGGAGAGTGTTCAACTAGGAACCATAAGGTTCCTGATTCGATACCGTCCCTCGCCAACTCTGCATATGAGTAGTACAGCGAACTGTGTGGTAAAGTAAGGCACCTCAGAGGCCAAATAAAAAAAACAATCTCCTTGGTCTAGCACTTGTGAAAAGAGGATAGACTCCCTCACTGTCTGGTTGAGACCGACTTTGAGCCACCCCAACAACTTTACTTACTTTACTTTACCTAGGTATGTGAACATAGGAAGTGATTATTGTTGTCAATATTTCTGATGAATGTAATCTGATCTGATTAATCTCTTTTGCAATTTCAAAAGTCTGACAACAAGAATAACAGCAGTCTTTAATGTATCCTCAATACCATGTTCCAAAGCGTCTCACCTTTTCCTTGAAGCACCTGACGTTTTTATGCACAGCTCGATCTTGAATAAATTTTCATATATACAAATACATTCTTGCCAATTCTCCTGTCTCCAAGATTGCATTTCCTTAAATTAAGTTGTTAAGGCAGCCATATATTCTTTTCTTTCAAGCCCTTCACTCATTTTGCATGCAAGACACATTTGTGCCCACTTTGAGCTCTGAGGTATGTCATTTCTTCCACTACAGAAGTCTCACCTGATGTTTTTATGCACAGCTTGATCTTGAATAAATTTGCCTACATACAAATACATTCTCACCAATTCTCCTAGTTCCAAGATTGTGTTTTCTTAAATTAAGTTGTTAAGGCAGCCATATATTCTTTTCTATCGAACCCTTCACTCATTTTGCATGCAAGATACGTTCACGCAAGATAATCCCAATAACTGGACTGCAGTTAAGTTATATTTAGTAAAGTAGGCACTGGCAAAAAAATCGGATACTATGAGTTTTAAAAGCGAATTAAAAATAATTAAATCTATTATTTAAGGTCAAACTTTGTCTAAATCGATTAAAAAAAGAAAAATATCATTACATATGCAGTTTATTTTTAATACATTTAAAGGGATTTGTTTTGGTCAATTTTGACGCGATCTGCCATTCTGTCTCTTTTTCAAGGGTTTTGTTTACAATTTTAATATAACATTCGCGATTGCAAAAAAATTACCAAAAATCAGGTAATTATCCGATTTTAATGAAATTTTCAGTATTGATTTATCAATTAATGAATTTTATAATGCATCAGTTATTTCATTTCAAAACTTAATTTAGTATTTTTGCTATGAAAAATTAATATATAAAATTCATTTAAAATAAAAATATTCGGATTTTAAGTTTAAAATGTTATATTTTTATATTCTAAAAATAAATATCTATTTAATGCAAACCTTATTTTAGTCAATCAAAGTATATGTTTTGAAGAAAAACTTTTGAAAATGTAGCCCCCCCCACCTTTTTAAGCAGAAAAAATATTGATGTATAATTTTTTCTTTTGTAAGATAATAGCCAATTAAATAATTATCGAAATAAGTAAAAAAGAAATCTCCAAAAAATGTATTATTTTTTAATTTATTTTCCTATTTTTGGTACTTATTTTCTTATAAAATATTCCCCTTGGAATTTTTTTTTTTTTTTCTATTTACAACTTCGGTCTTTATATTTTTATTTCTACTGTAATTAGTATCAATCAAGGACCAACTCGCCAATATTGTACACTCCCAAAGTAAGGGGGGGGGTCAAAATTAAGTGACCTGAAAAAAATCAGAAAGTTTTGAAAATAAATGAATAATGTATTATAAAGATCATTCATTGATAAATAAACACTGAAAATTTCATTAAAATCCGATAATTCCCTGATTTTTGGTAAATTATTTTCTGTAGTGGGGGGGGGGGGCTAAAGTCATTTTGTCAAAAACGCATTTTAGGCTCATTTTGCCAGTGTCTATAGTAAAGCAATTAGTTTGTTCTTCTTTTGTTATAAGTATCTTTTCCATTCAAATGAGTAGAAGTTCTATTGTAAAAAATGACCACCAGGATTTAAAGACTGTCCATGGCTACGTGATTTACTCGTGAAGCCAATCACTAAACATACTGCGTGGAAGACACACTATTTAAATCCCCCACTGGTCATAATAAAAATCAGTCAGCACTCAGCGCTGCTACAAGTAATTTTTTTCAAGCAGGCTAATGTTTTTCTCTCCTCATACTACCTCTATTCTACATTTATTGAGAGAGGGTGAGAGAAATAAACTATACTTATGACAGAGATTGGTTGGTCATTGACTTAATTGTAAATTACGATAATTAGAAGCAAATGAAGCGGGATTTTTTTCAAACAATGATTCGATTTATTATATGATAATATTCTGAGATAGTTTTTAAATCATTAGTATGCATAGAAAAAAAACCTTTAGCTGGCAAAGTTGGATTTGCTCAGCTGACCACATACAAGTTGGGCGCCTCACAGTATATAGTGGGTAGACAGTGACATACCTAGTATAACCCGTCGGTCGCTCCCGCGAGCTAAAGGGCTCACAGAATCTCCGAAATTGGCCGTCAAGATCGGATTTTCTGCATCAACCACGGATTGCAGGGTCTCTATATTTGCTGGAAGTCTAGCCGAATGCCCCACGTTGTGCTAAGATCTCAAACGACTAGAAATCTGCTATAGAAACTGATTTCCGAGATTAATGGCGGCCGATTGGTCATATGAAAAAAAAGAATAACGAATCTTTTCTTTTTTAAAAAATCAACAACATTTATATTCGAAAATATAAGAATACAAATAATTACTTCTCAAGGTTGGTGGGAGTGATGTGCCCGTAATTAAATACTTCTGGTCTTCTGCAAAGTATTGTGCAAAACAGTTCGTAAGTTGACTAAGTTTTCAAAATGGTCTTAGCTGAAGTCAGTTACTCTCGGCTCTCCGTATTGCGTTAATCTTGTCAGCTAGCCCGATTCTCAAGCGATCACAACTTCATCTGCCCGTTTGGCCTCATCTGCCTATTTGGCCTCTTCTGCTCCTCAAGCCAAAAACGTCTGAGTTAAATAATACTCCGACCGGAACAATTTTATTTCCGGTCGGCATGAAAACATCGGGAATTTTTCTGCTCCACCCACCCAAGAAGGGTAACCGCCTTCCTCTTGTTCAACGAGCCAATCAAATTTACTTCCGCCCACCAATCTGGGTACCATCTCTTCCGGCCACTTGAATGTGTTTTTTTTTAAATACATTCGACCCTTTTTTTTTAATGTCGATTTCCAACAAGAGTTTATCTCCATTCTCCAGCCATAGGGAAACATAAAAACAATAGATTCTCTTTAATCCTGGTTTCTTCATGTTCCGGTAATCTAAAAACAAGATTTATCTTTTCCCGCGACTAAAAGTCTGGATACATCAAAGACTCGTCTAAGAACGGCTTCCCTCACTTCTGGGAGTTCCGACCTACTTGAGATTTTACTACCGGCCACTATCGCCTCGACCTCCCCGGTCGAGGTCATTTTCGGATCGCCCATCTGTTTTGGATCTACGGCTGAAGTCGGCCAGCGAGTTATATTTCCGTTTATTAATTCTTTCTTTCTTCTAATTTCAAAACCTAGATCAGGTCATATTTCGATCGCGGCCCTGTCATTCTGACCCAAACGATCGGAAGATTTTAACTTCCGATTTTTTCTTTCTTTCTTTTTCTATCTTCCAAACCTGAATCAGGTCACACCTAGCACAAGTGCTGCCTGGGCGGATGTTTATTTGGCTGGCCCTTAAAAGTTCTAATGTAACATAATAGAAAGGGGTAGAGCCAGAAATGTAAGAGTTACGTGTAAATTAGCATGGAAAAGTTTTTACGAGGAATATAAGAATTACGTGTAGATTAGAATGGAAAAGTTTAAGGATGAATCAGTGCAAGGCCACATGGCATTTTTCTATTGAACAAGAAGTGAGATGTGGTGAAGTGGGTTAGAGGTGAGAATGTTAGGGGAGTTTGGAATTATGCGTTGATGGAGTGAGACATGGGATCTTGTTCTCCGCAGTTGTAACTTGGGCAAAATAAAAATCTCATGAGAAAAATAAGTGGCCTTGTGTTATTACTAAAAAAACTATAAATGGCACAAAGCAAGATGTCCTCCAACACTCCAAGTTGGTTTCCAGACTCCAAACAATACAGAATTGCCTGTCAACTCGACATCAGACCAGCAACCATATTCGAGCCTCTCCACGTAGCACAGAAGATGAGATAAGTATACAACTGTTATTCTACTATCATTACGTTATTGCTCATTCCAACATGAGAGCGATAACGTCACACTAATAACACTTCAAAAAAGCCGAAAACGGAATAATACATGTACAGGGTACCCCCCCCCCAAAAAAAAAAAAAAAAAAAAACAGAACCAAAATTCTTTTGGAGGGGGGATCACCCTGTATATATATATACTATTACTGATGCAGACTACCAGAACCCAAATCCTGTTGTTTTTTTTTTTTTGTTTTTTTTTTTTTGGGGGGGGTCACCCTGTTCTTGTATATAAGTATGCAAAATAAGAAGACAAACAGTAGCAATTATTTATTTTCTCACAATTTAAATCCACAATGTTTATACACACAAGAAATAACAGGAAAGATATGTTTAAGAACAGATCAATGAATTACAAAAATAAATGATTTACAAATGGATTTTACGTGCCTTCCTCTTCACGTAATCTTGAATGACTTCATCAAAATAAATTTTATCCGCAAGGTCACGCCCTATGGAAAATATTGTTAAAATTGTATGTTACTGGATAGGACAGTGTGAATTTTTGGGTGAGAGATTGGAAGTTGTAAATTTATTAATTTTTTCTTTCACCAAATGTTCACGTAGTACTGAGTCAAATTTTCCGATCAGCTGAACAAGTTCCAGAAAATTTCCTTTATCTTTATTTGCCTCCCCAACTCGAATGTGCCACCCGGGGTGGACTGTTCTCCCCGCCCCCCCCCCTCTTGGTACGCCATTGATAGCATATCATTACTAACGAGTTCAATTTTCATTGGTTGCCCATAATTCTCAGCCCAACTCAGTAAATAACAAAGTCATTTTTTTGTTTTGTTTTGTTGAATAATTTCAATTGATCAATTACCCAATTTACCGTATTTGACGACTTATATGACGCATAGGCTTATACAACGCACCTCAATTTGCGCAGGCAGTTCAAAAAAACAAAATAGATGGATTTAAATTATGAGGGTCAGGTGAAGAGTTTTCGTCCGACATTCGTAGCGCCTCTCACTATCAGGTCATTTTTAAAGTTTCATGTGTATTTAGATCTTTGTTAAATCATATTTTACATTTTAAAACCTTAATAGTTTTTTATGTACATGCATGGTTAAGCGTCGTCATTTAATTTTTTCCTGGCTGGTGTTATCTATACATATATAAAGGGCAGTTGTGTGTATGTGTATGTCCTGAAGAAACTTCGAAAATAAAACAATTAACGACAAAGTAAATATATATATATACATTAAATGTCACTAGGGCTTTGTTTTTTTTTTTTAGCAAAAATGAAGATAATTTAAAAATAAAATTTAACTGATAACAGCATGGATTTTTTTTTTGCGTTTAATATTTTAAATAGTAGACATTAACGTTTCTTTGCAGAGTGGCTGGATCAATGCAAGGTCTTTTTTTTTTACGTAGGGATTTTAATTGGGCATCCAACTCATGATTCAGTAATAATGGATCTGCGGGACTAACTTTTAAAAAATCCCCCCTCTACCCAGGCGACGCCAGGTAGCCGCTTCTAGTTTTATATAAAGTACCGGGCACATCATTTGCGAAAGATGCCTGCGATGGCTTGGTCATGTCAGGAGGATGGACAAAAGCCGCATCCCCAAAGACCTACTGTATGGCGAATTAGTAGAAGGCACCGACCAGTAGGGAGACCATGCCTACACTTTAAAGACGACTGCAAGAAGGACATGAAGACATGCCGGCAATCTTCAACTTGTTCCTCGTAAATTCCTACTATAAAATAAACTGAACCCTCATTTTATGTCCGTGTTTTTGCAATAAATGTTTTAAATATGTTTGCAATAAATGTTTTTAAATAAAGAAAATATATTCAGTATTGTAAAATAACGGATGCAAGAAAAAGAAAAACATTTATTGCAAAAACACGGACATAAAATGAAGGTTCAGTTTATTTTATGGTAGGAATTTACGAGGAACAAGTTAAGGATTACCGACATGCCACATCAACATCAACACCAACACATGGGAGGTTGGTGCAGAAAACCGAGCGGCTTGATGCCTCCTTTTCAGACAGGGTACGAAAATGAATGAAAAAGAGAGAAAAGATGCCGCCACAGAAAAGATGCCACCAAGACAGAAGGATGCCAACAACCGGGCACCCCACGTGGTGTAATGGTTAGCAAGCAAGATCTGCAGACCACTGTTAGTTGGATTCTCATTTGGTGCCCCATACTTCTGGCCTTGTGCCACATCTAAACTAAGTTTAGTAAATTCTTATATGAAGTATTGGTAAGTACTACTGTTATACATTGTTACCTTAGACAAAAGTTGCCGTTGTTGGTAAAGAAGTGATCACCCTCTTGTTGTTTATATTTGCGGGGATGTTTACAATTTAGATTAAAGATCACTGCAGCAGTAGAACTCAACTAGCAAGTAATCCAAAGCTGACCCTTGACTTTATAAGATGCAGGATGATTTTCTGGGATTTTTTTTCGGGGGTGGGGGAACTGCGTCTCATAATCCATCAAATACGGTATTTTCTCATAAATTACAAGTGCCAAATTTTTCATTTTTTTCAAAAAAGTTCTCAAATTTCCATCAGAAGCGAGGGCAATAGGCACGTGTGCATAGGGTAGGTCGATTTTTCACTTTTTTAAAATATCAAATTGTCTATGTGAAAATTGTGTGTTAATATAATGAATACTGATGCCAAAAATTAGATCTTGTACCATTGTTTGAGGAAATAGCACTAAAGATCGTCTGCTAAAATGCACTAAAAATTCTCGTTTTCTAACGGTTGAATTTTGCGGAAATGAGGATTTTAGTGCATTTTAGTAGACGATCTTTGATGCTATTTCCTGTAACAATGGTACAAGTAAAAGATCTAATTTTTGGTATCAGTATTCAGTATACTAACATACAACTTTCGCATAGATGGACAATTTGATATTTTAAAAAAGTGAAAAATCGACCTACCCTAGAATGCAGTTCGTATTTTTCTTTTCTTTTTCGATTTTTTTTCTGTACATAATGCATACAGAGTTATGTACCCTTGCATATTTTAATGCTTCTTAGAGGACGCACCGGAAACGTTAATTCTCAAAAAATCAGTGTAGCTATCTGGATAATAGATTTTGAGCCATTCTTTTTGGCAATTGTCCAGTTCGGGGGTATCGTAGCGGTAGGTCTTCCGACAAATGTGAAGGGTGTTGATTATTTCATATAAGTTACTCCCGGGCAGCCTCGTCACATTGATCCTGCATTCAGATAAACAAAACCTGGCTCCTGACGGCAGTGGTCTGCTGGGTTGACAGCTAAGCCCCATCATGAAACATTTAATGCAGCTGTTGAAGCAGTTAACACCATTGTCCAGGAAGATTTCACCAGAAATTAACGGCACCGTTAGCAATAGAATAAGATAAATCACGTTTGTTTTCATGGTGATGACGAGAATCTGAAATTTTAAAAAGAAGTGGAACATATTAAAAAATTTGAATGGGTTAAAATTTTTTATAAAAATAAGGACCTTGACACCATTAGGCACCCTAGCCCAAAAAGGAACTGAATTTTGCTTTTCACCGGTTGTTAGTAAACAAAACAGCCGGCCGATAAAAACCAGTAACATTTTTATACTAAAATAGTTTTTGATTTTAATTTTAAAAGATAATTATTTCATGTTGTTGTCGTTAGCCTAAGTGCAAAAATTAATTTTTCACTAAAGATAAACTAATATTGTTATTTTTTTTTTTTTTAGATAAAACTTAAAACGAAAGATATGTTTATTTATTTTCCATGTGCCTCTACGGATAGTTAATATTAAAAAGTATTTATTTAAAAACATATTTTGCTAGGGTTAGAGTTAGGGTTAGCAGTTATTATTATAACCTTATAATATACTTATTATACTATAGCTTTAATCATTCCGTGTTAAACGTGTCTAACGTTAAAAGTTTTATAATTAATTGCTATTGAAGTAACAACAACAACATAAAATAAGTAAAAAAAAGTGTCTTTAATATAAAAACGTGTCTTTCGTTTATAGTTTTATAATTTTTTTTTTTAAATGCGTCTAAAAATCGTCTGTTAACAAACATTTTTGACGGTGAAAAGCAAAGCATGTCCTTTTGAATCTAGGTCGCAAATGGGGTGCTTAATGGTGTCTTGGTCCAATAATAATAATAATAATAATAATAATAATAATAATAATAATAATGGCAGAAAATAAAAACCCTTCTGGATTTCCATGTCACGATCATCAATCAATACTGATGTTGGTTGGGTCAGTAAAATACGTCCATTTCTATGTGTGGAGTTAAGTGAGGGAGAACTGTTGAATATGAAGGCCTATAGCTACTTGAAATGGTGTGGGTTAGTCAACTCACAGTGTTAATGAAATGAGAACATAAGACGTATTTTAACGGAGGTACAATACACATGTGCTTACACGTTGGTTTACTTCAGGGAACAGAATGATACAAGGGACAAAGACAGGGGGGGACACGAATTACGCACCAATTCTTGTGGCGCCAGTGATCGTCGCGTTGTAATTTTGCCACGTAGTTCTGGAAACGCAATCTATAGGCGATGTTGATGATAATGATGATGATAATGATGTAAGGATAGCGTCATTGATTATTGGAGACTCGTGGTGCAATGGTTATGATCGAAGCTAATGAACACAGCGAACCCGAGTTCAAAACCTGAACGTGACTGGTTGCATTTCATATAGCACTAATCCCCTTGGGAAAGGTATGCATCCAGCTATTCTTCAAATAAATCTGAATGAATTGTAGGGCAGATTGGGTTCTATAATCTTCGTATGGCAACCAGTATGGAAGAATGAAAAATTCGAATTCGAACCTGTTAAACTACGCTTAAGAAATTGACCTTGATTCACGTCCTGCTTGTGTGGAAGGGATGTTATATATATATATATATATATATATATATATATATATATATATATATATATAGTCATCCACAGACACCGTGTTTCGACGTTTTCGTCTCATCAGTGTGGCTAGACTTAACACCTACTTCTAACCGGGAGCGAAACCCGACTGAATTTTCGTCAGTCCGACTCCTTACCGTCTCGGCCGTTGGTAGCTGTCAGTAAGAGGCGAACATTTAACTGTTAAATACATACATCTGTAGATGTATGTTTGCGAACACCAGAGAACTCAAGTCTGTAAACAACAGACGGGTAATGCCTTAGCTAAGGGTGAAAGTTCAGTTAAAGTCCCCTCTAGAGAGCTCTACCGGGTATTGGGAACACACACACACACACACACACACACACACACATATATATATATATGTATATATATATACGCGTTTTTTTTAAGGACGATTGAAATTTGATCGGTCGAGCAGATGTTTGCCATTAACGTCTCCCATTGTTTTGTGGGTAAAACGAAAAAGGAGAAAAAAATGAAGGTCGACACTTAGTTATCTAAACTCTCACTACCATACTGTCCCGTGTGTCCCTCTATTCGGGTGGACCCAGGGGATGGGGACAAAGTTATAATACTGAAGCTGCAATCTGTAGTATAACAGAAGAAAGGGAAATGTTGCTCCTGTTATGAAAAACAACAACAACAAAAAAAAGAGAAGAGCACACACACACACACACACACACACACCACACACACACACACACACGTACACAAACAAACAAACAAAAAACAAACAAAAACCAAAAAACAATGGTAAATCCTAAACATAGAAACTAAAATAAGAGCTCAGCCATTTTGTATGGGCTAAGAAATATGATTCTACTTTGATAACATTGTTGTGATAAGAATAATTTTTCTGGTGATTAAGAACTCTCTCGCTCTCTCTCTCTCTCTCTCTCTCTCTCTCTCTCTCTATATATATATATATATATATATATATATATATATATATATATATACGTTTTTTTTAAGGCGAGTGTTATAAAAGCGAGTTTTATAAAAAATCCTACTCGAGTTTCATGCCGGAGCAATTCATCTGGGAAGTTATGAGTGTAAATCCATAATATTACCATTGATTATATATATATATATATATATATATATATATATATAATCAATGGTAATATTATGGACTTACACTCATAACTTGAAGTTTCATGGTAATGCAATCATCAGATGAGTCCAATGGTTGAGATCTTAAAAACCAGTGGTGAAATAGTTGAGATTTTAAAAACCAGTTATGAGTGTAAACCCATTATATTACCATTGATTATAAATCTACTCTGCTTTATTAGCATTAAGCACCTTTTCATGTCAATACTTTTCTCATTTTTTCATTCTCTATTCATTATATATATATATATATATATATATATATATATATAATATATATACTAGACAAAACGTGACCCGTTGGGTCACCCATTAAGCTCTCGCTAGATGATTAGGGAAAAGAGTAGGATCTGCCAGAATATCATCTGCTTTTCATTTTTTTTAAAAAAGAACTAAAATTTATTAAATTGATTATTTAAGGTCAAATTTTTGTCTAAGTCGAAAAGTAGTAACATAATGAGCATCAGTAAAAAAGCAAAATAATATTACACATATAATTTATTTTTGATTTATTTAAAACGTTTTTTTCGTCCATTTTGATCAAGATGCCTGCCAAGAGGCTACTTAAAATCCGTTTTTACAAAATAAATTGTAACTTTTGCAATTGAAAAAATTCACACGGGATTGTCCAATTGAACACATATCCTAGTAGATAAAGGAGTTAGATTAAGACAGTTCTAAATGCCAGTTATCTCTAGACTGCAGGTTCAATCCTGGTCAGGGACAGTAGGAATGAGAACAGGATACCCCCGTGGACCTAATAAAGGGTTGGGTTCAAAGTACCGTGATGGCTCCCAATTACAAGAAGGTTCCCGAGTCCGACAAGAAATACCTGAAGAAGGCCGGAGGGACATCAGCCGAAACTTTGTACAGATAACAATGAAGACGAGGACAATAGTCTGAATAATACAAATAATGGTAATCTTTGCGGAGTTCCATCCTGGCTTCCTGCATCCGAAGCGGTATCACTTGAAAAAAAAAAAAAAAAAAAAAAAAAGAACCAACTAGGGCATTTTCCACTGAAAACCCAACCCTAACCCTAAACCCCCCTAGTTAAATCAACTGTTTATTACAAAGTTCTGTTTTTTTCTGGGTCACCCTGTATACAGGGTGACTCAGAAAAAACAGAGCCCAAATTATTTATTTTTTTCCATTAAACTAAACCGAAATCCCAACCCCAAATCCTAACCCCTAAACCCTAGTTGTTTTTTGTTTTTCACGCCGCTTCCGCTACGGACTTCAATCGTAGCTGGTGTTTTTCTTTTGTTTTTTTTGTTTTTTCAGCAGTCACCGGCAAGCATGTTTTGAGGCAAGAGGCCTTGATGGAACTCTGCAAAGATTACAAATTATTTGTATATATTCAGACTGTAATATCGGAGTGGTATATATTTGATTGATACTATTTTCTGCATAAATAAAAAGACTAAAGACAGAGTTTATTTTTTTAAAGCCATACGTAATTAAAAACAACCTTAATCCCCTAAAACCGTAACCCAATTCGCAAAATGTTAATTCATAGACTGTAGTTAAACTGTCATTGGGTACCACCAAAAAATTTTCCGTTTTAATTTTCCAACCTAAGTCAGAAGTCAGTCCTACATTCTATGAATTAACATTTTGCGAATTGGGTTACGGTTTTAGGGGATTAAGTTGTTTTTAATTATGTATTGCTTTAAAAAAAATAAACAAAAAAAAAAATTACTATACATTTAATTAACCATTGAAATTAATTATTGAATCTATTATTGAGACAGTTGTTTGTGTTAATATAGCAATGTATAATTTCAATTAAACTTAGTTTAAAAAATATTTTTCAACATTAAATGTATAGTAATTTGTGTTTTTTGTTGTTTATTTTTTTAAGCAATACGTAATTAAAAACAACCTTAATCCCCTTATACCGTAACCAAATTCGCAAAATGTTAATTCATAGACTGCAGTTAAACTGTCATTTGGTACCAGCAAAAAACTTTCCGTTTTAATTTTACCGACCTAAATAAGAAGTCAGTCTAGTTTGTCTTAGTTTTAACTAAAACAATTTTTTAAGCCCGAAGAAAACTTTCACTTAAACAGTGGGAGTAGTCAATGTTTGCTCATTTGAATTCCATAATATTTAAATATATAACTATTTTTTTTAACCAACATGAAATATTTTTTAAAGTAAGTTTAATACTCTATGAATTAATAATTAAAGTAATTTTTAAAAATCTATTTTAAAGCATGATTTCAATTTCGTAAAATTTACGCTCAACTAAAATTTAAATCATACCGTAAAAAGATCCTTTTGTTTTTATATTAAAACAAACCAAAACGTTTGCTCATTTGAATAAGATTCGCCTGGAGAAAGGGAAGTGGGCGAATCTACGGTAGGTTACTGGTGTGTGTGGGTTGATCTCTGACTGCTGAATTTTTTACTCATTTTTTTCACTCTGCTTAACTGACAAATAGAGAGTGGGATGAGAGTTAACTCAACTGACAAAGGGAGATGGGAAGAGAGATAGTTAGTCTGCAAGACAGGGATTGGTCGGTCGTTGACTTAATTGCTAATTACGCCTAATTAAAGCCAATTAAACTGAATTTTTTTTCATACACTTTGTAGTGCTAACACCAAGGAATATCTAAGTATAAATATTGTGTCCATAACATAAATAGAAAAAATCCTTTAGCTGGAGATGGTTGATAAACTCAGCTTTAGTGTAATAATAGATACGAAAGTCTTTATATGTACGTTTGAGTTCTCTATTTTGGTTGAATCCTATCAAGGAAACACTTGATATTCACACACCACACACACACACACACACACACACACACACACACACATATGTATATATATATCATATCAGATCCGTTTTTATTTTATTTTTACACACACACACACACACCACACACACACACACATATATATATTATATATATAATGGGAGAATAAGTACTTTAACACAAATGTGGTTTACCAAGCAAGCCACTGTAAAAAAATAAAATAAAAACGGACCTGATATGATCTACAAAGGATCGACCAAGCAACCACGTGACCGTTCGACAGCAGAAGGAAAGATACAATAACCACAACGATTTATTCCGGAACAAACGCAACGCCAATAATACAAGGTTCTATGTTTGGGAGTATAAACAAATGTATGACAAAGAACCAGAAATTCGATGGTCCACTTTAAAGTGAACGGCTGTTTGCAATGGGAAATCCAAACAAAGTAAGTTGTGCCGAGAAAAAAAAGGGGGGGAACAGTTTTCCGAATTCTAGGAATCTGTCGAATAAGAGATTGGAGTTAGTTGGTTGATTGGTTAATTTTTGCTTGTATTTTACGGCATGTCAACCCTTGCTGGGTCATTTTATGCCGAAGACGTTTCGTGTTATTCATTCTTGTGTTTCTCTTCGTTTGTACATGGGAGGATTTACCCCAAACTATAGGCTTATACGTGTGCTTTTATGCCAACTTCTATTATATTCTATACGCATCCCCAAAGACCTACTGTATGGTGAATTAGTAGAGGGCACCCGACCGGTAGGGAGACCACGCATGCGCTTTAAAGATGTCTGCAAGAGGGAAATGAAGACATGCCACATCAACACCAACACATTGGGAGGCTTGTGTAGAAGACCGTGCGACCTGGTGCCTCCTCGTCAAACAAGGAACGAGAGGGAGTGTGTAGGAACTAGAACTCTCCTGTGCCTTCGGGGACAGGAAGTAGAAAAGGTAACGTCCCTTGTCAGGTTGAGTGAAGAATCCTCTTTACGGTTTTGGTACTAACGTGTGAGCCTCGTAGAAACGAGCTCTTGTCTCAGTCTCTTGTGACTGAAGGAACTTTCCCCTCAGTGAGGGAGTAACAACTGAAGACTCAACCTGACACCCCCTCAACGAGGGAGATTTATGAACTGTAAGTACTGCCCCTAAGTACTTGTTATATTAACCGTTGTTGAGTTTACATGTGAATAAATAAGGTTAAAAGTACATGTGCTTTCTCTTTCGTCATTACATTCTGTGACTTATATTTTGTCTGTAGACAGCTATTCCTACAAGTGAAAAAGAGAGGAAAGTAGCCGCCGCAGAAAAGAGAGCCAAAAGGAAGGAAAGACAACAGCAACTCCAGCAAGCATCACTGATTGTTTGCAGTCACTGCATCAGAGATTGCCATTCAAAAATTTGTCTGTTCAGTCACTCACGCAGTTGCAGATATAAAATAAAAAAGTGGACACTACGCCATCGTCTTTAGTAGACGGAATTATGCCAACAACATTATACTCTATCCAAGTAGATGTTTTAGGCTCATCCGCCGTTTTATATGTCCGTGTAAAACGTGTGCCCATTTGCACTCTCATGTCTTCATGGGGAGACCCTTACCACGTGGCTCCAATACGAAGCAAGTGATAATATTCCGAGGTAACTTTTATCTTTTCGTTTAACCAAGAAGTATTTCTTCTTTCTTTAAGATTTACGTTCTAGCTGTTTTGCGTTTGTATTGTTGTTAAATGAGCTCAGACAATAAAGTCTGTATTGTGTTATGTGCCTCTTTGTTTGAAGTTGTTGTGTATATCCACCCGCGTTAGAAATCTTTTCTGAGTCCCCCTAATATATCATAAGAAATGGTTTTAACACACTGAAGTCATAACCATCTTAGATTTTATAGTCCCATCTATGGGTTAAATAAAAAAAATATGAGTTTAAAAAATGTATTTTTTTAAAAATTGAATACTCTCAAGAATGAATAAAACAAAACGTCTTCGGCATGAAATATCCCAACAAGGGTTGACGTGCCATAAAACACAACCAACCAACCAACCAACCAACCTATCCATTACATGTATTTAGCCCATTAGTTCATGAAAGTAAAAAATTATTTACAAAAAAAACATTAGAGTGCATCTTGGTACAAGGCGAAAAAATACAAACTCTCAAGAATGAATAAAACAAAACGTCTTCGGCATGAAATAACCCAACAACTGTTGACATGCCGTAAAAAACAACCAACCAACCAACCAACCAACCTATCGATTACATGTATTTATTTTTTTTACATGAAAGTAAAAAAACAACAACACAAAAAAACATTAGACTGCATCTTGGTACAAGACGACCCCCCCCCCCAAAAAAAAAAACAGAAGCGGAACAAATGAATACAAATGGGGCAGGGGCGGGGATGTGAAATGTACTTTTATAAAATATATATATAAAATATAAGTACGCAAGCAATCAAGTAAGCAATATCCATTTTGAGTCATATGATATTTTTAAACATTTTTTCTTCTTCTTTAAACATAAGCCTCAACTTACTTAGTGCTGATGTATTTGGTGAATGTCTTGGTTCCCTCATGACAAGCTAAGCTTAGTAAATAAACGATGGCTTGCATGACATCATCATCGCCATCCGGTAACACCGACTGCTCAGATGCCTATGACTCTCTCTCGCAACTCGTCCCTATAGTTCATCGCCACCGGCAGGAATTTTGACACGGTATATACCTACCCTTATCTGGATGGTGAATATAAGTATTACATTCCAATATAAGGTATGCATCCAACCACTCTCCCTCGAGCTATCGGTAAATAGTAGGGCAGACTGGGCTCTTTAAACCTTGGCTAGGCAACCAGGCTAGGAGAAAGAAAACTCTTAAATGAAACCTGTTAAACCCCGCTTAAGAAATTGACCTTGTACCACATCCATAATAAGGTATATATATATATATATATATATATATATATATATATATATATACTCCAAAAACCCGGTAAAGCTCTCTAAATGCGACTTTAACAGAACTTTCACCGCTTAGCGTAAGATATTATCCGTCTGTTGTTTACAGACTTGAGTTCTCTGGTGATTGTAGACACACATCTACGAATGTATGTATTTATCAATTAAATGTTCGCCTCCTACTGACAGCTACCGACGGCCGAGACGGTAAGGGGTCGGACTGATAAAAATTCAGTCCGGTTTCGCTCCCGGGTAGAAGTAGTTGTTAAGTCTAGCCACACTGATGAGACATAAACGAAAATTAAACACAGAATAGTGTGATGTAGGTTTTTGCTGGTCGGTCTACATTGGTGTGTCCATGTGTAAGTGTCCACATGAGAATGTCACTTATGAGTTCGTTCTTGCCTCTCCAGCATGTCCTGTTCGTCCTATATGGATAAATTGTGTAATGGGAGATAAGTGGCAACACGGCTGCTATTTTGTGGGGTGTTGCTTCCAGGGTTCGTCTATAACAGCACGCAGAATCCTTGTGTAGTTTACATCTAGCTTTTTTCTCTAAGCGTTTCGTTAGAATCCAAGTGGTGCAGCTACACAGTAGCACTGACACGGCTATAGCTTAAAAGAATTATCGCTTGATCAGACAGATCAGTTGATTTTCACTGGGTGTCCCTTCTGGTTTTGTTCGAACTTATTTGCGAGTAGGATAATTTACAGTAACAATTTAACCTTTTTCTGCTGATAGATAAATTAAAATCTTAAAATCTAAACCGAGTCCATCGACATGTATCATATCAAAATTTAATTTCTTGCATAATTCCCTGTGGATCACCTTTCCAATACAGTCGTGTCTAGCCTTGTATTCTTGTTGTGCTAGTTTGCTACATTCGCTTAATACATGGTTGGTCGTCTCATCTATGTCTCCACACACGCTACATTTGCTATTCTGCTGTGTCTTATCTATATTTGCTTTGATATAATAAAAAAA
This sequence comes from Doryteuthis pealeii, assembly GCA_023376005.1. Taxonomy (NCBI): domain Eukaryota; kingdom Metazoa; phylum Mollusca; class Cephalopoda; order Myopsida; family Loliginidae; genus Doryteuthis; species Doryteuthis pealeii. The sequence continues at coordinate 30,053,402 of CM042153.1, forward strand.
GTCGACGGGGCGGCCTAAAGTCGGTATCAGCCAATCAGCGAGGGAGTCTATCCCCTTTTCAATAGCGCTAGACCAAGGAGATTGATTTAGCATCTGAGGTGGAGAGCCACACCTACCACCAGCTCCTTACTTTACCGCACATATCCCTGTGCTACTCATAACGCTGAGTTGGCGTGGACCGGTATCGAACTAGGAACCTTGTGGTTTCTAGCCGAACGCTCTACCGACTGAGCTAACCCGGCCCCTTAATTTGTTATTATCATTATCATCATTAATACTAGTGTTCCTTAATCTTCCATCCGCTATATAACCATATTGAACATCGAGTATATAATTGAGAGAGAGAGAGAGAGAGAGAGAGAGAGAGAGAGAGAGAGAGAGAGAGAGAGAAGAGAGTTTTTCAGATGATAGAGAGAGAGAGACAGACAGACAGATTAGAGACTTACTTTAGAGATGATGTTGGTGATCTTCCTTTCCCTGGTTATGTGTTGATTCTTCTAACTGCTTCTGCTTCTTAATTCTTCTAACTAAGAGCTTCTTTTTCCTGGGCTGATTTATTCATTATAATTGAAACAACTAACAAGACTTATGTTAGCTTGATCATGCTTTTTATTCTATCTAGCCCATATCACCGCGCGGGAGGGATGGCCCCAGCAAGAGAGACAAACACGTCTGCTAGGCTTCTAAATTTTTTCCCCTGAATCTGACCTGCTGAAATGGGGGTGCGTCTTATATGCCCGTGCGTCTTATATGCCGTCAAATACGGTAATTCGAAAAAAAATCAAAATTCAAGATGAAAGATAAATAAATGAAAAGCACTCTTTATATTTCAACCTCTATACACATTAATTTAACATTAAAATGAAGAAAAAGTTATATATTTGATAGCTTATACGACCCTCCCAATCTATATTTCTAAAATTCTCATATTTCAAATATGGAACCATATGGGTTCATAAGCTTGAAACTTGGAACACACATTAGTCAAGGAACCACAATATATATATATATATATCCCTCTCTCTCTAAATATATATATAATATATATATATATATATATATATATATCCCCCTCTCTCTCTCTCTCTATATATATATATATGTATATATATATATATATATATATATATATAGAGAGAGAGAGAGAGAGGGATATATATATTTAGAGAGAGAGAGGGATATATATATATATATATATATATATATAGAGAGAGAGAGAGAGAGAGAGAGAGAGAGTATTTTAAAAAAACTTACTCGCTGTTTTTTAAATTTTTAAATTATAGGCATATATATTATTAACGTGTATACATAGCATTTAAACACGGTATATATATATATATATATATTATATATAATTATATATATATATATATATTATATATCGTGTTTCCAGGTACAGTAGGATGATCTCCCGTTGATCTCACTGTTAACGTGTAGGTGGTATATCTCTGAGCACACAGCCGCCATCAGTTGCCATGGAATGGGGAACATCGTGCCTTTGCGATTGACACTTATCTTTAAAAAATGGTGACATCTCGTGGCCGGCTCGCCCGCCAGATAACTCAGATTAACTTCCTCTGGTGGAATACATGAAGGCTCAATTGTTTAAATGTAGGCCACAGACAATTGAAAGATATGAAAGATCTTATGACATCGCAGTATAGCGTTAGTTTCGTATTTGCCTGGAGAGTTGTCTGCCCGTTTAGTTTGCTGGTGCCCACTAGGGGGCCGTTTTATATTTAAGCGGCTGGTTTAAACGCTTCTCTCTCTTTCCCGGTTCCTCGACCCACGAGACACATGGGGTAGACACGGTCTACCCCTTCTCGTTGGGGCTTTTGCCCCCCCTACATTACTGTAAGTTATTTACAGCATGGACTATCCCTAGTCTCATGTCTGTACTTTTATGTATATCTTGTACCATTCATGAATGTGTATTTATCTTTCTACATGTAACTTTGTCTTACCTATGTATTATGTACCTTGTTATATCCATGTGCTGTACCATATTAAATGTTTTTGTCTGTCAACCTTTGTCAGAGTCTTGTATTCAAGTATATATAACTTTGAATCTTTCTTACACTACATTAAAACACCCAAAACCACTTATACACTTAATTTATTTAAACCCCATAAAATTTTATTCTTTGATATTTTTTTAATCTTAGATAAACAAATACTATTTACAATACAATGTAATTTTAAAATTATACAGAATTTTTTAAAAAATCCAATATCTCTCTCTTCATTATACTCACAAAGGTATCTTTCTTTGAATTCAGTTTGCTGATTTTTCAGCAGACAAACCTTCAGTGAAGCGATTATTTCTGTTGTAATGATGTATATTATCTTCTACATGTAACTTTGTCTTACCTATGTATTATGTACCTTGTTATATCCATGTGCCTGTACCATATTTAAATGGTTTTGTCTGTCAACCTTTGTCAGAGTCTTGTATTCAAGTATATATTAACTTTTGAATCCTTTCTTACAGCAGCAACACCAGAGGTAACGTCCAGTGGGAGCGATGCAGAACTTTAGTATGAGCATAAGCATATTGATAAGTACCGTATTTGACGGCATATAAGACGCACTTGCATATAATACGCACCCCCATTTCAGCAGGTCAGATTCAGATTCACACCTATGCCTAAACCTGGTATATGAGTTTTCCCAACAACGGAAACAAATACTAAAATACATCTCAAATATATATATATATATATATATATATATATATATAATATATATTGTGGTTCCTTGACTAATGTGTGTTCCAAGTTTCAAGCTTATGAACCCATATGGTTCCATATTTGAAATATGAGAATTTTAGAAATATAGATTGGGAGGGTCGTATAAGCTATCAAATATATAACTTTTTTTTTTGTTTTAATGTTAAATTAATGTGTATAGAGGGTTGAAATATAAAGAGTGTTTTTCATTTATTTATTTTTCATCTTAAATTTTGATTTTTCTTTTTCGAATTACCGTATTTGACGGCATATAAGACGCAAAGGCATATAATACGCACCCCCATTTCAGCAGGTCAGATTCAGGAGAAAAAAAAGTTTTTTAGTGTATTTAAGCATATATTGTTGAAAACAGTCTAGCTGTGTATTACACAAGCAGAAACATAGCTGTATAAAAAGCAATTGGCAGTACAGGCAATAAGCATACACAAGGCATCTCAATAGCAGGAAATAATTAAAATAATAATAATTAATAATAATAATAATAATACGAGGGTCTAAAACTTCACCTACGATGTATAAGACGCAGAGCAATTTTTGAGCCTATATTTGGGGAAAAAAAGCGCGCCCCTATTATGCCGTCAAATACGGTTTTAACAAAGATTATAGAACAATCTTTAGTACAAAATGTATACTTTCAAATATTTATGCACGCTATTTCAAAAAATATTAGAGTTGGTTGGTTGGTTTGGCTGGTTGGTTGGTTGGATGAAATTTACGGCATGTTAACCCACTGGTTTATTTTATACTTAAGACGTTTTTGTTTTATTCATTCTTGATGGTTACTCAATACATTTCTTTAAAACTCGTTTTTTCTATTTAACCCATAGATGGGACCCTAAACAGGTACTACCATTCCGGGTCAGAGTGGATCTGGGAGTAATGGAGATCAAGGATACTCCACATTCTCCAGAGGTCCAGAATTGGACCTTAACCATCAGATAGAGTTTAACGTCATACTCCGGACACTAAAGACCCCCAGCCCCACCACCTTCTAGTATATATATATATATATATATATATATATATAATATATATATATATATATATGTGTGTGTCTGTGTGTGTGTGTGTGGTGTTGTGAAAATAAAATGGAAATTAATCCGACAGTATGAATATGATTATAATGAAAAAAAAAAAGATGTTTACAACTGATAATATGGCTCATCAGGAGAGAAACGGTTTTGCACCACTACTCTCTCCTGATGTGCCTATTTCAGTTTGTAAACATCTTTTGTTTTTTTCATTATATCATATTCATATATATAATAATATATATAATATATATATATATATAATATATATAATAAAAAGGGTTAGTGCTTGCCATAAGGGCAATAGGGTTGGAACAATCATATAGGTACAAGACTTGACGTGACCAGCTGATTGAATGGAGGGGGCCTCTCTGATCGCCCATCTAAGTCAAGTAAGCACCAAAGTGGAGTGTTCCATGTCAGCGACTACTCAGTAACCAAGGTGTCCATCCTTAAGCATCACGGGTCGCCACCCATGGCCAACAAGTGGTTCCATTGGGGGTGATCTTAACCATTCTGCAGAGGTGCAGTCGGTGTATTCTAAAGCCCCATCAACAGGGCTACCAAAGAGACGTTGAATCAAACGCTAAATGCCTCGTGATAATGTTGCTTGATGTTTATCACGTAGCCTGAAAACTTAATCATTTTTTACACGCTATAGTTGTTTCAGCTCTAAACGAAGAAAATGCCGACCCGACAGACCAAAAAATATGCGTCATAAATGTGAATTCATGCGTAGAAATGACAAATCAATTCCCTATAATCTCTCTC
>CM042153.1:30057963-30087963 GCA_023376005.1 Doryteuthis pealeii
CTTGCTAACCATCTACACCACAAATGATTACTTACCTGAATTTGTTTGCCATTGGGAAGGATGTGACACAAGGTTGCAAGTATGGGCATTCAAGTAGTAATAGATCTGTGAGACTAGCTTGCTAACCATTACACCACAATGATTATTTACCTGATTTGTTGCCATTGGAAGGATGTGACACAAGGTTGCAAGTATGGGGCATTCAGTAGTAATAGATCTGTGAGACTAGCTTGCTAACAATTACACCACAACTGATTGCCCAAAGATGATGAAAACGTACGTGATGCAAAAAATGAGTAGTTTTATTGGTTTCAGGACTGAGGAAAAAGACACTCACAAAGGAGTCGAATTGAAAATGATACTTTTAGCATTTTCAGGATCAATTCAAGTGTTAGAAGTGGTTCTTGAGTGACATACTAGTATCAAAATTGCATCTACTTCAGAGATCAACAAAGTATTGACGTCATATAATAGAATTTATGATCTAATTATATAATTCTTACGCAGTGATGCTGATAGTTTTTTGATTTAGTGCATCCTGGGATGCACATATTTGCTTTGAATGAGTCCCTTGCTAGTTCTGCTACTGGTTGGTTGGTTGTATTTTATGGCATATCAACCCTTGTTGGGTTATTTTATACTGAAGACATTTTGTTTTATTCATTTTTGATGGGTATTCAACATTCATTTCAAACTCAGTTTTTTTTTTTTTTAAACACTTTTTTAAACCCATTTTTTCTATTTAACATATAAATGGGACTCTAACAAGTCTTCATTCAATAATTTCATTTTCTCTCAAACATACATATACTAAGGATTCAACACTTGTGCTAAAGGCTTTTTCAACCACATTAGGATATTTCTTAACATACTTTCTTTATCTACTCTTCAGAAGATGAGATAAGTATACAACTTTAGTATTATGTGTTGTTCGGACTATTGTCCCCATTTTCATTGTTACTTGTACAACGTTTCGGCCAATATGCCCTCTGGCCTTCTTCAGGTATTTCTTGTCTGACTCGGGAACCTTCTTTTCGAACTCGGGAACTTTCTTGTCATATTCGGGAGCCATCACCGAACTTTGAACCTAACCCTTTATTTAGTCCACGGGGGCATATCGGCCGAAACGTTGTACAAGTAACAATGAAGATGGGGACAATAGTCCGAATAACGCAGATAATACTAATCTTCAAGCCTCATCTCAAACATTCAGAGAAAAAGTATACAACTGTTATTTTACTATCATCACGTTATTACTCATTCCAACATGAGAACGATAACGTTGCACTAATAACACTTCCAAAAGCTGAAAACAGAATGATACATGTACAGGGTAACACCCCCCCTCCCAAAAAAAAAACAGAACCAAAATTCTTTTGGAGGGGGGATCACCCTGTATATATACTATTACTGATGCAAAATGTGAAGGCATGGTTGATTACAGTATAGTAACCAGAGGATTCAAGAAATTTCGCTTAGGTTTCAAAAACCTCAATCAGGCAAGGTCAGGTAGGCCTAAAACTATGGATTCTGAAGCCATGTTCCAAGCTATTTAGGCAAATATGGAATGTAGCACCCAGAGAGTATCAGTCAAGTTTGGCATCTCACAGTCCAGTGTAGTTCATCGCCTTCACAACCTCAGCAAAAGCAGCCACATTACTAAAATATTGCAAAACTTTTGACTCAACCAGTGATGCTGATAGCTTTTTTTGGTAATTTATGAGGAAGTCCGTCCCGACCTCTTGCCTCAAAAATTGCTACCCGGTGACTATTAAAATAACGACCCAGCTCAGTCTATTCAAAACTATCCATCTTCATATCTATCTATCTATCTATCTCAATTTGTTCATATTTATCTATATTACTTTAAATTCTAAGATTTTTTTTTATTCATGTTTGTTTAATGTCTTGTTTTTAGTTTAAATAAACAAGAATTACGACAAGAAAATATGCGCCCCCCCCCCCAAATACATTTACTTGTCGAAAATATCTATCTATCTCCATTTGTTCATATCTATCTATATTATTTTGTTTGTTTATATATCTATCTCAGTCTATTCCAAACTATATATCCATCTTGATATCTAAACAAGAATTACGACAAATTATGATAAATAAACAAGAATTACGACGAGCTGGGGTTGTTATTTTGATAGTCACCGGGTAGCAATTTTTGAGGCAGGAGACCGGGACGCACTTCCTCATAAATTACCCTTTTTTTTTATTTAGTACGTCATAGAATGTACATATTTGCTTTCAATGGGTCCTAACTAAAGCCGTCTAACTCCTACCTTGTAACCTAACCTGTGTAATTAATTTCTAAGAAACTATTGAAATGTATTTACAGTTAACTTGAAATGGTGGGGGAAGAAAAAAGAAAAACACTGGGACGCATAGATAAGATTTTACTGCGTCCTTTTAGATTTTTATGCGTCAGGAGCGCAGGACACGTTCCAATCAGCATCGCTGCTCAACCTAGAAATTTTCACAGATTTTAGGATTGAAATATTGGTGTTCGTAAAAATGAAATAAAAACTTGATTGTAGGGCCGCAAATTTTTGGTGGGCAAGCCAATGGTTGATTATAAATATTAATATCACTTTATCACTTTCTGTAGATGAGGTATTACTCAGTCAGGAGAGTGTTCAACTAGGAACCATAAGGTTCCTGATTCGATACCGTCCCTCGCCAACTCTGCGTATGAGTAGTACAGCGAACTGTGTGGTAAAGTAAGGCACTGGTGTTAGGTGTGGCGCCCGACCTCAGAGGCCAAATAAAAAAAACAATCTCCTTGGTCTAGCACTTGTGAAAAGAGGATAGACTCCCTTACTGTCTGGTTGAGACCAACTTTGAGCCACCCCAACAACTTTACTTACTTTACCTTACCTAAGTATGTGAACATAGGAAGTGATTATTTTCCATGATTATTGTTGTCAATATTTCTGATGAATGTAATCTGATCTTAGTAATCTCTGGCAATTTCAAAAGTTTGACAAGAATAACAGCAGTCTTTAATGTATCCTCAATACCATGTTCCAAAGCGTCTCACCTTTTCCTTGAAGCACTTGATGTTTTTATGCACAGCTCGATCTCGAATAAATTTTCATATATACAAATACATTCTCGCCAATTCTCCTGTCTCCAAGATTGTGTTTCCTTAAATTAAGTTGTTAAGGCAGCCATATATTCTTTACTTTCAAGCCCTTCACTCATTTTGCATGCAAGACACATTGAGCTCCGAGGTACGTCATTTCTTTCACTACAGAAGTCTCACCTTTCTCCGACACACCTAATGTTTTTATGCACAGCTTGATCTTGAATAAATTTGCCTACATACAAATACATTCTCACCAATTCTCCTAGTTCCAAGATTGTGTTTTCTTAAATTAAGTTGTTTAGGCAGCCATATATTCTTTTCTATCGAACCCTTCACTCATTTTGCATGCAAGATACGTTCACGCAAGATAATCCCAATAACTGGACTGCAGTTAAGTTATATTTAGTAAAGTAGGCACTGGCAAAAAAATCGGATACTACGAGTTTTAAAAGCGAATTAAAAATAATTAAATCTATTATTTAAGGTCAAACTTTGTCTAAATCGATAAGTAGTAACATAATGACCATCATTAAAAAAAAAAGAAATATCATTACATATGCAGTTTATTTTTAATACATTTAAAGGGATTTGTTTTGGTCAATTTCAACGCGATCCGCCATTCTGTCTCTTTTTCAAGGGTTTTAAGCGCTTGTTTACAATTTTAATATAACATTCGCGAATGCAAAAAAAAATTACCAAAAATCAGGTAATTATCCGATTTTAATGAAATTTTCAGTATTGATTTATCAATTAATGAATTCTATAATGCATCAGTTATTTTATTTCAAAACTTTAATTTAGTATTTTTGCTATGAAAAATTAATATATAAAATTCATTTAAAATAAAAATATTCGGATTTTAAGTTTAAAATGTTATATTTTTTGATTCTAGAAATAAATATCTATTTAATGCAAACCTTATTTTAGTCAATCAAAGTATACGTTTTGAAGAAAAACTCTATTGAAAATGTAGCTTCCGCCCTTTTTAAGCAGAAAAAATATCGATGTATAATTTTTTCTTTTATAAGATAATAGCCAATTAAATATTTATCGAAATGAGTAAAAAAGAAAAATTTAATTATTTATTATTATTTAACATTTTATTTTCCGATTTTCGGTACTTATTTTCTTATAAAATATTCCACTTAAAATTTTTATTTTTTTCTATTTACAACTTCGGTCTTTTATCTTTTTATTTCTACTGTAATTAGTATCAATCAAGGACCAACTCGCCAATATTTTACACTCCCAAAGTAGGGGGTGGGGGGTCAAAATTAAGTGACCTGAAAAAAATCAGAAAGTTTTGAAATGAAATGAATAATGTATTATAAAGATCATTCATTGATAAATAAACACTGAAAATTTCATTAAAATCCAATAATTCCCTGATTTTTGGTAAATTATTTTTCTGTAGGGGGGGGGCTAAAGTCATTTGGTCAAAAACGCATTTTAGGCTCATTTTGCCAGTGCCTATAGTAAAGCAATTAGTTTGTTCTTCTTTTGTTATAAGTATCTTTTCCATTCAAATGAGTAGAAGTTCTATTGTAAAAAATGACCACCAGGATTTAAAGACTGTCCAAGGTCACGTGATTTACTCCTGAAGCCAATCACTAAACATACTGCGTGGAAGACACACATTTAAATCCCCACTGGTCATAATAAAATCAGTCAGCACTCAGCGCTGCTACAAGTAATTTTTTTTCAAGCAGGCTAATGTTTTTCTCTCCTCATACTACCTCTATTCTACATGTATTGAGAGAGGGGGAGAGAAATAAACTATACTTATGACAGAGATTGGTTGGTCATTGACTTAATTGTAAATTACGATAATTAGAAGCAAATGAAGCGGGATTTTTTTCAAACAATGATTCGATTTATTATATGATAATATTTTGAGATAGTTTTTAAATCATTAGTATGCATAGAAAAAAAAAACCTTTAGCTGGCAAAGTTGGATTTGCTCAGCTGACCACATACAAGTTGGGCGCCTCACAGTATATAGTGGGTAGACAGTGACATACCTAGCACAAGTGCAGCCTGGGCGGATGTTTATTTGGCTGGCCCTTAAAAGTTCTACTGTAACATAATAGAAAGGGGTAGAGCCAGAAATGTAACAGTTAAGTGTAAATTAGCACGGAAAAGTTTTTACGGGGAATATAAGAATTACGTGTAGATTAGAATGGAAAAGTTTAAGGATGAATCAGTGCAAGGCCACATGGCATTTTTCTATTGAACAAGAAGTGAAATGTGGTGAAGTGGGTTAGAGGTGAGACTGTTAGGTGAGTTTGGAATTATGCGTTGATGGAGTGAGACATGGGCTCTTGTTCTCCACAGTTGTAACTTGGGAAAAAAAATCTCATGAGAAAAATAAGTGGCCTTGTGTTATTACTAAAAAAATTATACATCGCACAAAGCAAGATGTCCTCCAACACTCCAAGTTGGTTTCCAGACTCCAAACAACACAGAATTGCCAGTCAACTCGACATCAGCCCAGTCACCGAATTCGAGCCTCTCCACGTAGCACAGAAGATGAGATAAGTATACAACTGTTATTTTACTATCATTACGTTATTACTCATTCCAACATGAGAGCGATAACGTCACACTAATAACACTTCAAAAAAGCCGAAAACGGAATAATACACGTACAGGGTAACCCCCCCCCCCCCAAAAAAAAACAGAACCAAAATTCTTTTGGAGGGGGGATCACCCTGTATATATACTATTACTCATGCAGACTACCAGAACCCAAATTCTGTTGTTTTTTTTGTTTTGTTTTTTTTTGGGGGGGGGGGCACCCTGTCCCTGTATAATAAGTATGCAAAATAAGAAGACAAACAGTAGCAATTATTTATTTTCTCACAATTTAAATCTATAATGTTTATACACACAAAAAATAACAGGAAATATATGTTTAAGAACAGATGAATGAATTACAAAAATAAATGATTTACAAATGGATTTTACGTGCCTTCCTCTTCACGAAATCTTGAATGACTTCATCAAAATAAATTTTATCCGCAAGGTCACGCCCTATGGAAAATATTGTTAAAATTGTATGTTACTGGATAGGACAGTGTGAATTTTTGGGTGAGAGATTGGAAGTTGTAAATTTATTAATTTTTTCTTTCACCAAATGTTCACGTAGCACTGAGTCAAATTTTCCGATCAGCTGAACAAATTCCAGAAAATTTCCTTTATTTTCATTTGCCTCCTCAACTCGAATGTGCCACCCGGGGTGGACTGTCCCCCCCCCCCTCTTGGTACGCCATTGATAGCATATCATTACTAGTGAATTCAATTTTCATTGGTTGCCCATAATTCTCAGCCCAACTTAGTAAATAACAAAGTCATTTTTTTGTTTTGTTTTGTTGAATAATTTCAATTGATCAATTACCCAATTTACCGTATTTGACGACTTATATGACGCATAGGCTTATACAACGCACCTCAATTTGCGCAGGCAGTTCAAAAAAACAAAATAGATGGATTTAAATTATGAGGGTCAGGTGAAGAGTTTTCGTCCGACATTCGTAGCGCCTCTCACTATCAGGTCATTTTTAAAGTTTCATGTGTATTTAGATTTTTGTTAAATCGCAATATTTTACATTTTAACCTTAATAGTTTTTTTTTTATGTACATGCATGGTTAAGCGTCGTCATTTAATTTTTTCCTGGCTGGTGTTACCTATGCATATATAAAGGGCAGTTGTGTGTATATGTATGTCCTGAGGAAACTTCGAAAATAAAACAATTAACGACAAAGTATATATATATACATTAAATGTCACCAGAGCTTGGTTTTTTAGCAAAAAATGAAGATGATTTTAAAATAAAATTTAACTGATAACAGCATGGATTTTTTTTTTTTTTTTGCGTTTAATATTTTAAATAGTAGACATCAACATTTCTTTGCAGAGTGGCTGGATCAATGCAAGGTCTTTTTTTTACGTAGGGATTTTAATTGGACATCCAACTCACGATTCAGTAATAAAGGATCTGCGGGACTAACTTTTTAAAAAAAAAACCCCTCTACCCAGGCGACGCCGGGTAGCCGCTTCTAGTTTTATATAAAGTACCGGGCACATCATCTGTGAAAGATGCCTGCGATGGCTTTGTCATGTCAGGGGGATGGACAAAAGCCGCATCCCCAAAGACCTACTGTATGGCGAATTAGTAGAAGGCACCGACCAGTAGGGAGACCACGCCTACACTTTAAAGACGACTGCAAGAAGGACATGAAGACATGCCGGCAATCTTCAACTTGTTCCTCGTAAATTCCTACTATAAAATAAACTGAACTCTCATTTTATGTCCGTGTTTTTGCAATAAATGTTTTAAATATGTTTGCAATAAATGTTTTTAAATAAAGAAAATATATTCAGTATTGTAAAATAACGGGTGCAAGAAAAATAAAACATTTATTGCAAAAACACGGACATAAAATGAAGGTTTAGTTTATTTTATGGTAGGAATTTACGGGGAACAAGTTAAGGATTACCGACATGCCACATAAATACCAACACATGGGAGGTTGGTGCAGAAAACCGAGCGACTTGATGCCTCCTTTTCAGACAGGGGACGAAAATGAATGAAAAAGAGAGAAAAGATGCCGCCACAGAAAAGAGAGCCAAGACAGAAGGATGCCAACAACCAGGCACCCCGCGTGGTGTAATGGTTAGCAAGCAAGATCTGCAGACCACTGTTAGTTGGATTCTCATTTGGTGCCCCATACTTCTGGCCTTGTGCCACATCTAAACTAAGTTTAGTAAATTCTTATATGAAGTATAGGTAAGTACTACTGTTATACATTGTTACCTTAGACAAAAGTTGCTGTTGTTGGTAAAGAAGTGATCACCCTCTTGTTGTTTATATTTGCGGGGATGTTTACAATTTAGATTAAAGATCACTGCAGCAGTAGAACTCAACTAGCAAGTAATCAAAAACTGACCCTTGACTTTATAAGACGCAGGATGATTTTCTGGGATTTTTTTTTTTTGGGGGGGGGGTACTGCGTCTCATAATCCATCAAATACGGTATTTTCTCATATAAATTACAAGCGCCAAATTTTTCATTTTTTTCAAAAAAGTTCTCAAATTTCCATCAGAAGCGAGGGGAATAGGCACGTGTGCATAGGGTAGGTCGATTTTTCACTTTTTAAAAATATCAAATTGTCTATGTGAAAATTGTGTGTTAATTTACTGAATACTGATGCCAAAAATGAGATTTTGTACCATTGTTTGTGGAAATAGCATCTGCTAAAATGCACTAAAAATTCTCGTTTTCTAAAGGTTGAATTTTGCGGAAATGAGGATTTTTAGTGCATTTTAGTAGACGATCTTTGATGCTATTTCCTGTAACAATGGTACAAGTAAAAGATCTAATTTTTGGTATCAGTATTCAGTATACTAACATACAACTTTCGCATAGATGGACAATTTGATATTTTTAAAAAGTGAAAAATCGACCTACCCTAGTATGCAGTTCGTATTTTTCTTTTCTTTTTCGATTTATTTTCTGTACATAATGCATACAGAGTTATATACCCTTGCATATTTCAATGCTTCTTAGAGGACGCACCGGAAACGTTAATTCTCAAAAAATCAGTGTAGCTATCTGGATAATAGATTTTGAGCCATTCTTTTTGGCAATTGTCCAGTTCGGGGGTATCGTAGCGGTAGGTCTTCCGACAAATGTGAAGGGTGTTGATTATTTCGTATAAGTTACTCCCGGGCAGCCTCGTCACATTGATACTGCATTCAGATAAACAAAACCGGGCTCCGGATGGCAGTGGTCTGCTGGGTTGGCAGCTAAGCCCCATCATGAAACATTTAATGCAGCTGTTGAAGCAGTTAACACCATTGTCCAGGAAGATTTCACCAGAAATTAACGGCACCGTTAGCAATAGAATAAGATAAATCACGTTTGTTTTCATGGTGATGACGAGAATCTGAAATTTTAAAAAGAAGTGGAACTTATATTAAAAAATTTGAATGGGTTAAAATTTTTTATAAAAATAAGGACCTTGACACCATTAGGCACCCTAGCCCAAAAAGGAACTGAATTTTGCTTTTCACCGGTTAGTAAACAAAACAGCCGGCCGATAAAAACCAGTAACATTTTTATACTAAAATAGTTTTTGATTTTAATTTTTTTAAGATAGTTATTTCATGTTGTTGTCGTTAGCCTATGTGAAAAAATTAATTTTGCACTAAAAATAAACTAATATTGTTATTTTTTTTTTTTTTTTAGATAAAACTTTAAAACGAAAGATATGTTTATTTATTTCCCATGTGCCTCTACGAATAGTTAATATTAAAAAGTATTTATTTAAAAAAATATTTGGTAGGTGTTAGAGTTAGGGTTAGCAGTTATTATTATAACATTATAATATACTTATTATACTATAGCTTTAATCATCCCGTGTTAAACGTGTCTAACGTTAAAAGTTTTATAATTAATTGCTACTGAAGTAACAACAGCAACATAAAATAAGTAAAAAAAAGTGTCTTTAATATAAAAACGTGTCTTTCGTTTATAGTTTAATAATTAAAAAAAAAAATGCGTCTAAAAATCGTCTGTTAACAAACATTTTTGACGGTGAAAAGCAAAACATGTCCTTTTGAATCTAGGTCGCAAATGGGGTACTTAATGCTGTCTTGGTCCAATAATAGTCATAATAATAATAATAATAATAATAATAATAGCAGAAAATAAAACCCCTTCTGGATTTCCATGTCACGATCATCAATCAATACTGATGTTGGTTGGGTCAGTAAAATACGTCCATTTCTATGTGTGGAGTTAAGTGAGGGAGAGCTGTTGAATATGAAGACCTATAGCTACTTAAAATGGTGTGGGTTAGTCAACTCACAGTGTTAATAAAATGAGAATATGAGACGTATTTTAACGGAGGTACAATACACATGTGCTTACACGTTGGTTTACTTCAGGGAACAGAATGATACAAGGGACAAAGACAGGGGGGGAACACGAATTACGCACCAATTCTTGTGGCACCAGTGGTCGTCGCGTAGTAATTTCGCCACGTAGTTCTGGAAACGCAATCTATAGGCGATGTTGATGATAATGATAATGATGATGATGTAAGGATAGCGTAGACACAAAGTCAACAAGCGTCATTGATTATTGGAGACCCGTGGTGCAATGGTTATGATCGAAGCTAATGAACACGGCGAACCGAGTTCAAAACCTGAACGTGACTGGTTGCATTTCATATAGCACTAATCCCTTGGGAAAGGTATGCATCCAGCTATTTTTCAAACAAATCTGAATGAATTGTAGGGCAGATTGGGTTCTATAATCTTCGTATGGCAACAAGTCTGGGAGAATGAAAAATTCGAATTCGAACCTGTTAAACTCCGCTTAAGAAATTGACCTTGGTTCACGTCCTGCTTGTGTGGAAGGGATGTTATATATATATATATATATATAGTCATCCACAGACACCGTGTTTCGACGTTTTCGTCTCATCAGGGTGGCTAGACTTAACACCTACTTCTAACCGGGAGCGAAACCCGACTGAATTTTCGTCAGTCCGACTCTTTACCGTCTCGACCGTTGGTAGCTGTAAGTAAGAGGCGAACACTTAACTGTTAAATACATACATCTGTAGATGTATGTTTACGAACACCAGAGAACTCAAGTCTGTAAACAACAGACGGGTAATGCCTTAGCTAAGGGTGAAAGTTCAGTTAAAGTCCCCTCTAGAGAGCTCTACCGGGTATTGGGAACACACACACACACACACACACACACGTATACATATATAATATATATATATATATATATATATATATATATATATATATACGCGTTTTTTAAGGACGATTGAAATTTGATCGGTCGAGCAGATGTTTGCCATTAACGTCTCCCATTGTTTTGTGGGTAAAACGAAAAAGGAGAAAAAAAATGAAGGTCGACACTTAGTTATCTAAACTCTCACTACCATACTGTCCCGTGTGTCCCTCTATTCGGGTGGACCCAGGGGATGGGGACAAAGTTATAATACTGAAGCTGCAATCTGTAGTATAACAGAAGAAAGGGAAATGTTGCTCCTGTTATGAAAAACAACAACAACAAAAAGAGAAGAGCACACACACACACACACACACACACACAACAAACACACACACACACACACACACACACACACACACACACACACACACACACAAAACAAACAAAAACAAAAAACAAACAAAAAACAATGGTAAATCCTAAACATAGAAACTTAAATAAGAGCTCAGCCATTTTGTATGGGCTAAGAAATATGATTCTACTTTGATAACATTGTTGTGATAAGAATAATTTTTCTGGTGATTAAGAACTCTCTCTCTCTCTCTCTCTCTCTCTATATATATATATATATATATATATATATATATACGTTTTTTTAAGGCGAGTGTTATAAAAGCGAGTTTTATTAAAAATCCTACTCGAGTTTCATGCCGGAGCAATTCATCTGGGAAGTTATGAGTGTAAATCCATAATATTACCATTGATTATATATATATATATAATCAATGGTAATATTATGGATTTACACTCATAACTTGAAGTTTCATGGTAATGCAATCATCAGATGAGTCCAATGGTTGAGATCTTAAAAACCAGTCGTGAAATGGTTGAGATTTTAAAAACCAGTTATGAGTGTAAATCCATAATATTACCATTGATTATAAATCTACTCTGCTTTATTAGCATTGAGCACCTTTTCATGTCAATACTTTTCTCATTTTTTCATTCACTATTCATTATATATATATATATATATATATATATATATATATATATATATAATATATACTAGACAAAACGTGACCCGTTGGGTCACCCATTAAGCTCTCGCTAGATGATTAGGGAAAAGAGTAGGATCTGCCAAAATATCATCTGCTTTTCATTTTTTTAAAAAAAGAACTAAAATTTATTAAATTGATTATTTAAGGTCAAATTTTTGTCTAAGTCGAAAAGTAGTAACATAATGAGCATCAGTAAAAAAGCAAAATAATATTACACATATAATTTATTTTTGATTTATTTAAAACGTTTTTTTCGTCCATTTTGATCAAGATGCCTGCCAAGAGGCTACTTAAAATCCGTTTTTACAAAATAAATTGTAACTTTTGCAATTGAAAAAATTCACACTGGATTGTCCAATTGAACACATATCCTAGTAGATAAAGGAGTTAGATTAAGACAGTTCTAAATGCCAGTTATCTCTAGACTGCAGGTTCAATCCTGGTCAGGGACAGCAGTAACATAGAATAATAATTAACACAGCTTAACACCTGTACCCCAGCTATGGTTAGTGGGATGAGAACAGGATACCCCCGTGGACCTAATAAAGGGTTGGGTTCAAAGTACCGTGATGGCTCCCAATTACAAGAAGGTTCCCGAGTCCGACAAGAAATACCTGAAGAAGGCCGGAGGGACCTCAGCCGAAACTTTGTACAGATAACAATGAAGACGAGGACAATAGTCTGAATAATACAAATAATGGTAATCTTTGCGGAGTTCCATCCTGGTTTCCTGCATCCGAAGCGGTATCACTTGAAAAAAAAAAAAAAAAAGAACCAACTTAGGGCATTTTCCACTGAAAACCCAACCCTAACCCTAAACCCCCCTAGTTAAATCAACTGTTTTATTACAAAGTTCTGTTTTTTTCTGGGTCACCCTGTATACAGGGTGACTCAGAAAAAACAGAGCCCAAATTATTTATTTATTTTCCATTAAAATAAACCGAAATCCCAACCCCAAATCCTAACCCCTAAACCCTAGTTGTTTTTGTTTTTCACGCCGCTTCCGCTACGGACTTCAATCGTAGCTGGTGTTTTTCTTTTGTTTTTTTGTTTTTTCAGCAGTCACCGGCAAGCATGTTTTGAGGCAAGAGGCCTTGATGGAACTCTGCAAAGATTACAATTATTTGTATTATTCAGACTGTAATATCGGAGTGGTATATATTTGATTGATACTATTTTCTGCATAAATAAAAAGACTAAAGACAGAGTTTATTTTTTTAAAGCCATACGTAATTAAAAACAACCTTAATCCCCTAAAACCGTAACCCAATTCGCAAAATGTTAATTCATAGACTGTAGTTAAACTGTCATTGGGTACCACCAAAAAATTTTCCGTTTTAATTTTCCAACCTAAGTCAGAAGTCAGTCCTACATTCTATGAATTAACATTTTGCGAATTGGGTTACGGTTTTAGGGGATTAAGGTTGTTTTTAATTATGTATTGCTTTAAAAAATAAACAAAAAAAAACCCAAATTACTATACATTTAATTAACCATTGAAATTAATTATTGAATCTATTATTGAGACAGTTGTTTGTGTTAATATAGCAATGTATAATTTCAATTAAACTTAGTTTAAAAAATATTTTTCAACATTAAATGTATAGTAATTTGTGTTTTTTGTTGTTTATTTTTTTTAAACAATACGTAATTAGAAACAACCTTAATCCCCTAATACCGTAACCAAATTCGCAAAATGTTAATTCATAGACTGCAGTTAAACTGTCATTTGGTACCAGCAAAAAACTTTCCGTTTTAATTTTACCGACCTAAATAAGAAGTTAGTCTAGTTTGTTTTAGTTTTAACTAAAACAATTTTTTAAGCCTGAAGAAAACTTTCACTTAAACAGTGGGAGTAGTCAATGTTTGCTCATTTGAATTCCATAATATTTAAATATATAACTATTTTTTTTACCCAACATGAAATATTTTTTAAAGTAAGTTTAATACTCTATGAATTAATAATTAAAGTAATTTTAAAAAATCTATTTTAAAGCATGATTTCAATTTCGTAAAATTTACGCTCAACTAAAATTTAAATCATGCCGTAAAAAGATCCTTTTGTTTTTATATTAAAACAAACCAAAACGTTTGCTCATTTGAATAAGATTCGCCTGGAGAAAGGGAAGTGGGCGAATCTACGGTAGGTTAGTGGTGTGTGTGGGGTGATCTGCTGACTGCTGGATTTTTTACTCATTTTTTTCACTCTGCTTAACTGACAAATAGAGAGTGGGATGAGAGTTAACTTAACTGACAAAGGGAGATGGGAAGAGAGATAGTTAGTCTGCAAGACAGGGATTGGTCGGTCGTTGACTTAATTGCTAATTACGCCTAATTAAAGCCAATTAAACTGAATTTTTTTCATACACTTTGTAGTGCTAACACCAAGGAATATCTAAGTATAAATATTGTGTCCATAACATAAATAGAAAAAAATCCTTTAGCTGGAGAAGGTTGATAAACTCAGCTTTAGTATAATAATAGATACGAAAGTCTTTATATGTACGTTTGAGTTCTCTATTTTGGTTGAATCCTATCAAGGAAACACTTGATATCATACACACACACACACACACACACACACACACATATGTATATATATATATCATATCAGGTTTTTTTTATTTTATTTTTACACACACACACACACACACACACACACATATATATATATATATATATATATATATATATATATGGGAGAATAAGTACTTTAACACAAATGTGGTTTACCAAGCAAGCCACTGTAAAAAATAAAATAAAAACGGACCTGATATGATCTACAAAGGATCGACCAAGCAACCACGTGACCGTTCGACAGCAGAAGGAAAGATACAATAACCACAACGATTTATTCCGGAACAAACGCAACACCAATAATACAAGGTTCTATGCATCTATTTGGGAGCATAAAGAAATGTATGGCGAAGAACCAGAAATTCGATGGTCCACTTTAAAGTGAACAGATGTTTGCAATGGGAAATCCAAACAAAGTAAGTTGTGCCGAAAAAAAAAAACGGCGGGGGGGGGGGACAGTTTTCTGAATTCTAGGAATCTGTCGAATAAAAGATTGGAGTTAGTTGGTTGATTGGTTAATTTTTGGTGTGACTTTCGGAAACATTTTTTCACGCTCAGAATTGCGGAGACATGGAATAAACTGCCCGCGTCTGTTGTAGGCTGCCGAAGCACTGAATCTTTCAAAGCCTCCATGCTTCCTGTAGTCCGCCGACACTATACCTGATGCCACTCTCCACATACATATGCACACACGCGCACACATACATGCATATTACTACTGTAAACTGTTCATGTTCTTGACACTACATTATTCTGTGTACTTGACATGAGACTTTGATGAGTTGTGGTGCACCTGAGCACTGTACACAATAAATTTCATTATTATGTCAACCCTTGTTGGGTCATTTTATGCCGAAGACGTTTCGTGTTATTCATTCTTGTGTCTCTCTTCGTTTGGACATGGGAGGATTTACCCCAAACTATAGGCTTATACGTGTACTTTTATGCCAACTTCTATTATATTCTATACGCATCCCCAAATACCTACTGTATGGTGAATTAGTAGAGGGCACCCGACCGGTAGGGAGACCACGCCTGATTATCATTAAAGATGTCTGCAAGAGGGACATGAAGACATGCCACATCAACACCAACACATGGCAGGCTTGTGTAGAAGACCGTGCGACCTGGTGCCTCCTCGTCAAACAAGGAACGAGAAGGAGTGTGTAGGGACTAGAACTCTCCTGTGCCTTCGGGGACAGGAAGTAGAAAAGGTAACGTCCCTTGTCAGATTGAGTGAAGAATCCTCTTTACGGCTTTGGTACCAACGTGTGAGCCTCGTAGAAACGAGGTCTTGTCTCAGTCTCTTTTGACTGAAGGAACTTTCCCCTCAGTGAGGGAGTAACAACTGAAGACTCAACCTGACACCCCCCCCTCAAGGAGGGAGATTTATGAACTGTAAGTACTGCCCCTAAGTACTTGTTATATTAACTGTTGTTGAGTTTACATGTGAATAAATAAGGTTAAAAGTACATGTGCTTTCTCTTTCGTCATTACATTCTGTGACTTATATTTTGTCCCTCAGACTGTAGACAGCTATTCCTACAAGTGAAAAAGAGAGGAAAGTAGCCGCCGCAGAAAAGAGGGCCAAAAGGAAGGAAAGACAACAGCAACTCCAGCAAGCATCACTGATTGTTTGCAGTCACTGCATCAGAGATTGCCATTCAAAAATTTGTCTGTTCAGTCACTCACGCAGTTGCAGATATAAAATAAAAAAGTGGACACTACGCCATCGTCTTTAGTAGACGGAATTATGCCAACAACATTATACTCTATCCAAGTAGATGTTTTAGGCTCACCCGCCGTTTTATATGTCCGTGTAAAACGTGTGCCCATTTGCACTCTCATGTCTTCATGGGGAGACCCTTACCACGTGGCTCCTATACGAAGCAAGTGATAATATTCCGAGGTAACTTTTATCTTTTCGTTTAACCAAGAAGTATTTCTTCTTTCTTTAGGATTTACGTTCTAGCTGTTTTGTATTTTTATTGTTGTTAAATGAGCTCAGACAATAAAGTCTGTATTGTGTTATGTGCCTCTTTGTTTGAAGTTGTTGTGTATATCCACCCGCGTTAGAAATCTTTTCTGAGTCCCCCTAATATATCATAAGAAATGGTTTTAACACACTGAAGTCATAACCATCTTAGATTTTATAGTCCCATCTATGGGTTAAATAGAAAAATATGAGTTTAAAAAATGTATTTTTTTAAAAATTGAATATCCTCAAGAATGAATAAAACAAAACGTCTTCGGCATGAAATATCCCAACAAGGGTTGACGTGCCATAAAACACAACCAACCAACCAACCTATCCATTACATGTATTTAGCCCATTAGTTCATGAAAGTAAAAAATTATTTACAAAAAAAAACCAAAAAAAAACATTAGAGTGCATCTTGGTACAAGACGAAAAAATACAAACTCTCAAGAATGAATAAAACAAAACGTCTTCGGCATGAAATAACCCAACAACTGTTGACATGCCGTAAAAAACAACCAACCAACCAACCAACCTATCGATTACATGTTTATTTTTTTTACATGAAAGTAAAAAAAAAAAAAACAACAAAAAAACATTAGACTGCATCTTGGTACAAGACGACCCCCCCCCCCAAAAAAAAACAGAAGCGGAACAAATGAATACAAATGGGGCAGGGGGCGGGGATGTGAAATGTACTTTATAAAATATATATATAAAATATAAGTACGCAAGCAATCAAGTAAGCAATATCCATTTTGAGTCATATGATATTTTAAAACATTTTTTCTTCTTCTTTAAACATAAGCCTCAATTTACTTAGTGCTGATGTATTTGGTGAATGTCTTGGTTCCCTCATGACAAGCTAAGCTTAGTAAATAAACGATGGCTTGCATGACATCATCATCGCCATCCGGTAACACCGACTGCTCAGATGCCTATGACTCTCTCTCGCAACTCGTCCCTATAGTTCATCGCCACCGGCAGGAATTTTGACACGGTATATACCTACCCTTATCTGGATGGTGAATATAAGTATTACATTCCAATATAAGGTATGCATCCAACCACTCTCCCTCGAGCTATCGGTAAATAGTAGGGCAGACTGGGCTCTTTAAACCTTGGCTAGGCAACCAGGCTAGGAGAAAGAAAACTCTTAAATGAAACCTGTTAAACCCCGCTTAAGAAATTGACCTTGTACCACATCCATAATAAGGTATATATATATATATAAGCATATCACAAAAAACCCCAAAGAGCTGAATATTCAGCTCTTTGGGGTTTTTTGTGATATGCTTGTTCATAAGTGAATTGAGACCCATCTGATGAGGCGAAAATTTGGGGAGCCGGTTTAAATCAACTTAGATTTATATGGGCCCCAATTTTTGTCGAAATAAATTTATTATGGGATTACTGTATTGAGTTCTTCCTTTATTGATAAATATTGCTCTGTATATAATCTAAAAGGTTATTTTACATTGAGCTCTCTTTAGTGATTTAATGATTCACTGTATTTATACATACTGGATCATCAATATTAGTACAGTGGATCTTGAAATCACATATAGAATCATCCCTTACTACCAAGTTTTGGATAAATCTCATATATATATATATATATATATATATATATATATATATATATATATCCCTCTCTCTCTATATATATATATATATATATATATATATATATATATATATACCTCTCTCTCTAAATATATATATATATATATATATATATATATCCCTCTCTCCCTAAATATATATATATATATCCCTCTCTCTCTCTCTCTCTCTTATATATATATATATAATATATATATATATATATATATATATATAGAGAGAGAGAGAGAGAGAGAGAGAGAGAGAGAATATTTAAAAAAAACTTACTCGCTGTTTTTTAAATTTTTAAATTATAGGCATATATATTATTAACGTGTATACATAGCATTTAAACACGGTAATGATATATATATATATATATCGTGTTTCTAGGTACAGTAGGATGATCTCCCGTTGATCTCACTGTTAACGTGTAGGTGGTATATCTCTGAGCACACAGCCGCCATCAGTTGCCATGAAATGGGGAACATCGTGCCTTTGCGATTGACACTTATCTTTAAAAAATCGTGACATCTCGTGGCCGGCTCGCTCGCCAGATAACTCAGATTAACTTCCTCTGGTGGAATACATGAAGGCTCAATTGTTTAAATGTAGGCCACAGACAATTGAAAGATATGAAAGATCTTATGACATCGCAGTGTAGCGTTAGTTTCGTATTTGCCTGGGAGAGTTGTCTGCTCGTTTAGTTTGCTGGTGCCCGCTAGGGGGCCGTTTTATATTTAAGCGGCTGGTTTAAACGCTTCTCTCTCTTTCCCGGTTCCTCGACCCACGAGACACATGGGGTAGACACGGTCTACCCCTTCTCGTTGGGGCTTTTGGCCCCCCCCCCTTACATTACTGTAAGTTATTTACAGCATGGACTATCCCTAGTCTCATGTCTGCACTTTTATGTATATCTTGTACCATTCATGAATGTGTATTTATCTTTCTACGTGTAACTTTGTCTTACCTATGTATTATGTACCTTGTTATATCCATGTGCTGTACCATATTAAATGTTTTTGTCTGTCAACCTTTGTCAGAGTCTTGTATTCAAGTATATAAAACTTTGAATCCTTTCTTACAGCTGCAACACCAGAGGTAACGTCCAGTGGGAGCGATGCAGAACTTTAGTATGAACATAAGCATATTGATAAGTACCGTATTTGACGGCATATAAGACGCACTTGCATATAATACGCACCCCCATTTCAGCAGGTCAGATTCAGGAAAAAATAGTGTATTTAAGCATATATTGTTGAAAACAGTTTAGCTGTGCATTACACAAACAGAAACATAGCTGTATAAAAGCAATGTGGTTCCTTGACTAATGTGTGTTCCAAGTTTCAAGCTTATGAACCCATATGGTTCCATATTTGAAATATGAGAATTTTAGAAATATAGATTGGGAGGGTCGTATAAGCTATCAAATATATGACTTTTTCTTGTTTTTAATGTTAAATTAATGTGTATAGAGGTTGATGTATCTATAGAAAGAGTGCTTTTCATTTTTTTTTTCATCTTAAATTTTGATTTTTTTTTTTCGAATTACCGTATTTGACGGCATATAAGACACACTTGCATATAATACGCACCCCCATTTCAGCAGGTCAGATTCAGATTCACACCTATGCCCAAACCTGGTATATGTATTTCCAACAACGGAAACAAGTACTAAAATACATCTCAAATATATATATATATATATATATATATAATGTGGTTCCTTGACTAATGTGTGTTCCAAGTTTCAAGCTTATCAACCCATATGGTTCCATATTTGAAATATGAGAATTTTAGAAATATAGATTGGGAGGGTCGCTATCAAATATATAACTTTTTCTTGTTTTTAATGTTAAATTAATGTGTATAGAGGTTGAAATATAAAGAGTGCTTTTCATTTATTTATTTTTCATCTTAAATTTTGATTTTTCTTTTTCGAATTACCGTATTTGACGGCATATAAGACACACTTGCATATAATACGCACCCCCATTTCAGCAGGTCAGACTCAGGAAAAAAAGTTTTTAGTGTATTTAAGCATATATTGTTGAAAACAGTCTAGCTGTGTATTACACAAGCAGAAACATAGCTGTATAAAAGCAATTTGGCAGTACAGGCAAGCAATAAGCATACACAAGACATCTCAATAGCAGGAAATAATATTAATATTAAAATTAATACGAGGGTCTCAAACCTCACCTACGATGTATAAGATGCAGGGCAATTTTTGAGCCTATATTTTGGGGAAAAAGCGCGTCCTATATGCCGTCAAATACGGTATTAAAAAAGATTATAGAACAATCTTTAGTGCAAAATGTATACTTTCAAATATTTATGCATGCTATTTCAAAAATATTAGAGTTGGTTGGTTGGTTGGTTGGTTGGTGTTGTGATGTGTGGTTTCGTATTCTTTGTTGTATTAATAGTAGTGATTCTCCGAGCGTATCTTAGCTCTGTATGTTAACTTCTCGTAGCTAATCTCCCATGTCCTCTGGACTGTCTCTATATATCTCCTGTTGTAATGCACATATGTAAATGAAATAACACGCCATTGGCTATCTCACTACAATGAATTTTACGGCATGTTAACCCACTGGTTTATGTTATACTTAAGACGTTTTTGTTTTATTCATTCTTGATGGTTACTCATTTTTTTTTTTCAATTAAATTTTTTTAATACATTTCTTTAAAACTCGTTTTTTTTAATTAACCCATAGATGGGACCCTAACAGGTACTACCATTCCGAGTCAGAGTGGATCTGGGAGTAATGGAGATCAAGGGATACTCCACATTCTCCAGAGGTCCAGAATTGGACCTTAACCATCAGATAGAGTTTAACGTCATACTCCGGACACTAAAGACCCCCAGCCACCACCTTCTAGTATATATATATATATATATATATATATATATATATATATATATATATATATATATTATGTGTGTGTGTGTGTGTGTGTATGAAAATAAAATGGAAATTAATCCGACAGTATGAATATGATATAATGAAAAAACAAAAGATGTTTACAACTGAAATAGGCTCATCAGGAGAGAAACGGTTTTGCACACTTCTCTCCTGATGAGCCTATTTCAGTTGTAAACATCTTTTGTTTTTTCATTATATCATATTCATATATATATATATATAATAAAAAGGGTTAGGGCTTGCCATAAGGGCAATAGGGTTGGAACAATCATATAGGTACAAGGGCTTGACGTGACCAGCTGATTGATTGGAGGAGGCCTCTCTGATCGCCCGTCTAAGTCAAGTAAGGACCAAAGTGGAGTGTTCCATGTCAACGACTACTCAGTAACCAAGGTTCCATCCTTAAGCATCACGGGTCGCCACCCACGGCCAACAAGTGGTTCCATTGGGGGTGATCTTACCATTCTGCAGAGGTGCAGTCGGTGTATTCTAAAACCCCAGTCAAGAGGGCTACCAAAGAGACGTAGAATCAAACGCTAAATGCCTCGTGATCATGTTGCTTGATGTTTATCACGTAGCCTGAAAACTTAATCATTTTTTACACGCTATAGTGTTTCAGCTAAACGAAGAAAATGCCGACCCGACAGACCAAAAAATATGCGTCATAAATGTGAATTCATGCGTAGAAAATGACAAATCAATTCCCTATATTGTCAGGAACGTAAGTGGGGAAAAACGCGGCAAAAAGAAACAGGGTATATTGATGTATACGTTAGTTAGTTAGTATACATTTATCAAGTACATAAGAATAGAGTTTAAGAATTACAAGCCAGCCAATTAAAAAAAATATATATGTCAGGGTTTCCTAAAAGAGAAAAAAATATCAGTACTTACATGCAAAAATTAAAAGAAAGTCGCGTACACCGTTGTTTGCTTGTCTGTGACTGTTGTGCACTGTGATTTAAGGGAAGCCCGTCGTCTGATTTTATATGGGCGAAATCTGTCACCAACCTTCCCATTCCTCACCGAATTTTTCTTCTTTTTTTTTTTTTTTTTCGTCCGAACATTCTAAATCTGGTGAACTATTTCTTTTATTTGATTGTTTTCTTTCTTTTCTTCTTTCTTCTTTTGTTCTTTCTTCTTTTTTTCTTTCTTTTGGTTTTTCTTTCTTTTTTTTTTTTTCAATTTTTCGTCCCGATATCCTTAAAACTTCCTGTTTGTTATACTTAAATCCGGTAACGACGATATCCGGAGTCTTCATTTTTAAATTTTTTCAAAATACATCTTAATATGGGAGAGAGAGAGAGAGAGAGAGAGAGAGAGAGAGAGAGAGAGAGAGAGAGAGAGAGGGGGGGTCAGGATTGTGATTTTTCTTGGAGGAATATTTTACATATGATGAACCGCATATTGTACATCCTTATAACAAAGGAAATACAAGGAAGGCGAGGCTTCCACATTATCCTGTGAATAGAATTGGTATATTTATGTACGTTTGTGAGTGAGTGGGAGGGGAAGACCTTGTAATGGAAAAGAGAGAGAGAGAGAGAGAGAGAGAGAGAGAGAGAGGGGGGGTTCGATGTAAACTGATCATAAATTTACCCCACAATTTACTGCAGCAATCAGTTCTTGCTGATAGAGCGGATTCTCATGGCTCTCTCTCCCGCCAACTGGCCTTATCGGTCATCGCCCCTGGCAAGCCCTCGCACCGCATCCAGTATCTGCACAAAGTCGATCGATGTACGTCTTTGCTGTTTCGGTCCACACTGGTGTGTCAATGCGTAGTTGTTCACTTATGAGTTTCTTTGCTTTTCCAGTACTGTCTAGCATGTCTTGTTCGTCTTAATTGGGTAGTTTAAGTGATATGAAGCAAGTGGCCGTTCAGTTGGTTTTTGTGGGGTGCTGCTCCCAAGATTTATTCTAGACAGCACGCAGTATCTGTTACAATCTTATGGGCCATCCTGTAGGCCTTAAGCAAAAGCGCCTGTCCAGTGAAATTGGATCCTTGGTAACCCTTTGGTAAAGAATCCTGATCCTTGGTAATCCTCTGGTAAAGAATCTTAATCCTTGGTAATCCTCTGGTAAAGAATCCTAATCCATGGTAATCCTCTGGTGAAGAATCCTAAGTATTGTAAGTCCCTCTTCAATGAGTGCTAGTGGAACTATGGCCAGTATCAGTGTTTAAGTAGTGTATCAGCCACGCAGTACGGCTGGTGATTGGAGAAGGAATAAACCACGTGACCACGGCTAGTCTATAAATTCAGGTGGGGAATTGTAGAACATCTTATATCCAGCAAAAATCCAACAGTAACCTTGTGTAGTTCCCATCTAGCTTTTTTCCCAAGAGTCCAAGTGACTACAGATTGGAAGAATTTTCGTTTTATCCAATCAGAGAGATCAGATTTCCATATGATTTATAATATGTCTATAGTCGTCCATGACTTTGCTGCACGGATATTGACATCGCTTTCTGTGCAATAAACACACGTATGACGCTGGGCCGGTTTAGCCCAGTTGGTAGAGTGTGCGACTAGGAACCACAAGGTTCCTGGTTCGATACCGGCCCTCGCCAACTCAGCGTATGAGTAGCACAGGGATCTGTGTGGTAAAGTAAGGAGTATGATAGATGTGGTTTTCCACCTCAGACGCAAAAACCATCTCCTTGGTCTAACGCTAGTGAAAAGGGAATAGACTCCCTCGCTGTCTGGCTGATACCGACTTTAGGCCACTCCGACGACTATAAGTTAACAAACGTTATTTAGAAGTTAACGTTTCCGCATCTTCTTAGTGGTCACACCTCATGCTGCAAATGTAAACACGATGACATGAACTTTTAAAAATCCACATTTTCCTTTGACTTGAAAAAATATCCTTGTGTTGGGCGAGTAAAACGTTAATTCCGGGTGGACATAAGTCCAAATAAGGTTATCTTCCCTCACTGCGTTTCGTTGCCGGCCTGAGTGGAAAGAGTCAGGAATTCAGAATTCCCGCTTTGTGGCCAAATACTCACGCCACCTATTGGCGAACGAACCGCAGCAAGGGAAGATAACCCTATTTGGACTTATGTCCACCCAGACTTAACGTTTTACTGACCCAACACTTGGAAAAAGTCATGTCTTTGGTTACTGGTGTCTATAAACAGTTTGTCATCCCGGATTCCTGTCCTTATTTACGCTGTTTTTCCTTGACGGTAACAGGCGTAAAACCAGTACCGCTTATATATGAAAAATTAACGCCAAAAAGGGTATCATGGTATTAATTCTTACATGGGGGTAAATTTCTAATTCCAATATAATGTTAAATTACCAAATCTTAATATATTGTGGAAATAATTCCTAATTCCAATATATGAGTAAATTACCGAATTTAGTGTATATTGGGAAATATTTAAAGAGGGAAGTGTTAAGTACCGCAATTTTCTACTTCGGGTTCTGAATGAAAAGACTGACAGAAAACACAAGTAAAATTTAGCAATTCTAATTTCTAATAAAAATGAAAAGGAAAGATAGAAGAAGAGATAGATAAAGTTGGTTGCAAATTTTATGTTATTTGCGGGTAAACTTAACTTTGAAGGGTCTGGTTAACATAGTTCGTAAACTGTTGTGATTGTTGTTTCTTGAATTGGAAAGTAGGTCTTTGAGTTATTTTGAATTCTTGCAGTGTTGCTTTCTTTCTTTAAAGGTTTAAGTTGGGTTGAAATGAGGGTTATTTCTCGCCTTTTTATCGGCAAATTGATTTAATATTTTACAAGCCCACACCCACACCCCTGTATAAAATACAAATAAGAACCCAGACAATTTTTTCTCAATTGAAATTTTACAATATATTTTTACAAAAATGAAATTTCAAAACAATTTTCATACCGTGTGCCCTTTCTCTTTTGATATGCTTTTTATCGGGAAAATAGTCGTCGTCGTCGGGGCGGCCTAATGTCGGTATCAGCCAGACAGCGAGAGTGTCTATCCCCTTTTCACTAGCGCTAGACCAAGGAGATTATTTTTTAGCGTCTGAGGTGGGGCGCCACACCTACCATCAGCTCATCACTTTACCGCACAGATCCCTGTGCTACTCATACACTGAGTTGGCGAGGGCTGATATCGAACCTTGCGATTCCTAGATGTCCCACCCAACCCCGGATAAAATTCAAATAAGAACCCAGACAATTTCTTTTAATTGAATTTTTATAATAAATTTTTACATTTAATTTTGAAAACAATTTTTCTGAAATTTTTTCCAGTTGGCGACTATGCTAACATTAGACAATCCTCAAAATTTGAGCTTCCAATTCCGAAGATTGGCATAGTTATGTCGATTTTTACTTCTCCAAAATTGGGGGTCGCGAAAAATGGCGACTTTTTGTAATCTATTTTTGTCTGTAAAATGTGTTCTAGAGTTTCCCTATTACTAAAAGTCAACTAATTCTAAGGTATTGGTGATTTCTGATTTTTTTCCTAGCAAGATCAATATCCCGATGTGGCACTGCACATATGACAAAAAATTTTCTATTATTATTTCACATATATTGAACATTATTTGTACCAAAAAATAATTTGGTATTTGCTCAGAACCGAAGCTACAATATGAGTTAAAATTTTGCAAATCAGAACTCATTAATAACTTAAAATTGGTTAATGTTACGATGTTTTTTATAGCAATTTTGGATTTCTTGAGCTAAGATGCTTTTATAAACCAATTTTTAGGAATAGGGAAGCTCTAGGACTCATTTTACAGACAAAAATAGATTACAAAAGGTCGCCATTTTTCGCGACACCTCACATTTTAGAATCAACATAACTCCGCTAATTTTTGCTATTGGAAACTCAAACTTTGGGGATTGGCTGACTTTAGGATAGTCCACACCTGGACAAAATTTCAGAAAAATTGAAGGGAGTGGGTAACATGGCCTGGATATTTGACATGGAATTACCCATTTATTAATTTTTTGATTCCTTTGGCTCACAGACTCTTTTGTTGTATATTGATAACAAAACGTTGATTTTTGGGCGGTTAGTGTAGAGACGGTTAGTATAGATTTTGAATTCAAGGGTTAAAACTCAAAATCAGAGGAAGGTTAGATGACTGGCATGAAATAACCTTTGGGTGACCTTCTTTCCAGTTACAGACTGTGAGAAAGAGGACTCAAAGTTTATAAATATAGATTAATTTTTGATAATGTTTTGAAAATGAATATGTTGGTTGAATTTGTTTTTGTGCGTCTTACGCCACTCCTCCATGAATATTACATGGAATTGTTTTCTCAGAGCTTTTGTTCTGGCTAGCAAGTATTGAACACACTAATAATGTGGCCCACGCTCGTTATTTTTTCAACTATCCGACCCACCGTGAAAAATGTTTGGTGATCCCTGTTATAGATGACACAAAGGTATAGTTTGTTTTGTTGTATATTGATAATAAACCGTAGTTTTGGGGCGGTTAGTATAGATACGGGTTTTGAATTTGAAATTCAAAATCGGGGAGGGTTAATGATTGGCATGAAATAACCTTTGGGTGACCTTCTTTCCGGTTACACAGACTGTTGGAAAGAAGGCTCAAAGTTTAGTTAGCTTAGTTAGTTATGCCAGAGACGTCGTGATGCAATCACGCACCGGTTCTCCCTAAGTACCCAATGTTGCTTAAATGGTCACCCATCTAAGAATTAAACAGGTTTATCACTGCTTAACTTCAATGAAATGTTGTAATTTACTAAGCTTTGCTTAGATATGTCTTACAGGTGCCTGATTGCTTACAGTACCTGCTGTTGCTTAAGTGGTTACCTACCAAATCATTGAACAGGCTTAACACTGTTTAAGTTCGGTAAGTTGACTGTAAATCAGGAAATTTTCAGCTAGTTAACTACTTTATACGCTTCTATGACCAAACCTGTTTTACTGGCCTTCGAATCAGGCTTAAAGTGTAATAACTGACCTCCTTGTCTTCAGGCAGAAAATGATAAAACACAAGTTTCTGGAGTTCCAAATTTGCAGAGTACGTGCAATATCGTACCCGTTGAACCCTAGCGGAACAGTGTGACAGTGGGGTTATTCTTGACCTTGACCATATGTACACGCGTGGAACCTCTCGTTAAACAGACAGCGTGGCGGCAATATTAGTCGCGGTTTTCCCAGTCTCGCCGACTGACCAATGCGTCTTCTTTCACGTTGTGTCTGTTTCCAAAAGGAGATCTGTCGGGCGTCGGGTTTGATCGAAACGGTACAACGCACGGGTCAACCCCAAAAAAAAAAAAAAAGAAAAAAGAAACAAATCGAACCCGAAAAGAAAATCGTATGGTCATCTATTTTGATGACAATTTAACTTCAGGTTTATCCTGGTCGGGAATAGTTGGTTTGTTCATTGGTTAGTGGGTTTTACGGCATGTCAACTCTTGTTGGATTATTTTATGCCGATGACGTTTTTGTTTATTCATTCTTTATGGGTAATGCTTAATTTTTTTTTCAAACTAAATTTATTTCAAACACATTTTTTATCAAACTTATTTTTGTCTATTTAACCCATAGATGGGCCCTAACATGTACTACCACCCCGGTTCAGAGTGGACCTGAGAGTAATAGTGATGATGGGATACTCCACATTCCCCAAAGCTCCAGAATTGGAATTACACTCTCAGATAGAGTTTAACATCCTACACAGGACATTAAGACCCTCAGCCATAGCCTTCTAGCATATATATGATAAAAGGTTGGGGCTTGCTATAAGGGCAATAGGTTAGGACAATCATATAGTGCTAGGGTTTGACGGAACCAGCTGATTGACAGGAGGGGGTCTATCCGACCGCTCATCTAGCCTAATTAAGGACGAAAGGGTAGTGTTGCATGTCATGGACTGCTCAAGCCACCAGGTTTAATCCTTAAGTATCATGGGTCAAAACCCACAGCCAACAGGTGGCCCCACTGAGGAGGGGGGTAGTGTGAAACTTTACAATATAGGCTTGGACGCTGGTCCTTCATTATCGCGATATGGTCGGTAGACGAAGATTAGGCCTGTTGCCAATCTCATTCTGTCAAACGGCCAATTCCTAATTTTGCTGTCTTGGCTTAGTTTCTTTGCTTTGCACAATTATTTTCTGAGTTTATTGTTGGCACCCCTCCGTGTAATAAGGACGATGGCGTAGTGTCCAAAAATATCTGCATCTACGTGTTTATAGACAGACAAAAAAAAGAGGAAGCCATTTATAGATAAAATGTGTATTGTGCCCAAAGAACAAAGTTGTCATTATTTGGTTTGGGTTGTTTTGTTTTACGGCATATCAACCTCAGTGGGTCATTTAATGCCGACACAGTTTTGAAATAAATTCATTTTTAATGGATACTCAATTTTTTTTATAAACACATTTTTCTATTTAACCCATTGATGGGACCCGCAACAGGTACTACCACTCCTGGTCAGATTGGAACAGGGAGCAATGCTGATAAAGGGGCGCTCCACATTCCCAGACCTCCAGAACTTGAGCCTCACCATCAGATAGATTTTAACGTCATTCCTAGGTCATGAGGCTACCGCCTTCTATCACCCATATGATAAAACGGGTTGGGGATTGCCATAAGGGCAATAAGGTTGGGGCAATCATAAAGGTGCTAGGGCTTGACGTGACCAGCCGACTTGTTATTTTGAATGAAAAAAAACATTTCAAATGTTTATGATAAAAAATAAATAGAAATAGGCAAATAATGATAATAATAATCTAAATATTAATATAATACTCGTGTTCCTTAATTGTATGGCCGTTATTATCTTGCAACACCCTCTGGTTAAAAATGTTGCACAGTTGAGCAATTCATATAATAAGAGGATAACGTTTAAACTTCGTCAGTGACAATTCTCGATACATTTTCCACGGCAATTCCTATTTCCAACTTCTAAGGCAAAACGCACCCTATTTATTGAATGAGCCTCGTATGATACGGATAGACGGAATTATATAACCTTGCTTGGTACCCAGTCTAGGAGACAGACAACTTTGATAACAAACCAGGTGTAGATTCCCTATGGTAAATCGGGAGAAAAGTAACTTGTGTAAAAAGAAAAAGTAAAGTAAAGTAAAGTCGTCGGGGCGGCCTAAAGTCGGTATCAGCCAGTCAGCGAGGGAGTCTATTCCCTTTTCAATAGCGCTAGACCAAGGAGATTGTTTTTGGCATCTGAGGTGGAGCGCCACACCTACCGTCAGCTCCTTACTTTACTGCACAGATCCCTGTGCTACTCATACGCTGAGTTGGCGAGGATCGGTATATATACATATATAATCCAGTTAGGAAAGTGAGTGGTATCGTTGCTTTATATGATATGAGTGATATCGTTGCTTTTTATATCCATTAAATCCACCGAGCAAACAAATATAAAATATAAAATACTATTTACTTCTGGATTAAAAAAAACGATTTAAAAGTTCTCAATATAAAGAGTTAAATATACGTTTAAAATCGAATGGTTTAAAATTACCGACTATAATTTCTCGCAGTAGCGCAAATCTCCAGGGTAATACCCTGAAGATTCGCGCTTCTGCGAGAAACTGTAGTCGGTAATTTTAAACCATTCGATTTTTATATTAAAAATAGTGTGTGTGTGTGTGTGTGTGTACTAAAGCTGAGCGAATCAATAATTGTTTCCCTAATACTTTTTTACTGTTTAGTTTAATGATTAAAATTGAATACTAAAATCCGCCCTGTCGGTGGGGCGTTAGAATGCTCCGACTGCACCTCTGCAGAGGGGTAAGACTCCCCCAATGGGGCACCTGTTGGCCGTGGGTGGCGACCCGTGATGCTTAAGGATAGAGCCCAGGTGGATGAGCAGTTCATGACATGCAATACTCCACTTTGGCCCTATTTGGCCCCCTCCGATCAATCGGCTGGTCACGTCAAGCCTAGCACCTATATAATTTTCCCAACCCTATTGCTCTTATGGCAAGCCCCAACCCCTTTTATCATATGGGTGCTAGAAGGCGGTGGCTGTGGGTCTACATGTCCTGGGAATGACGTTAAA
>CM042153.1:30092963-30157037 GCA_023376005.1 Doryteuthis pealeii
AGCACTCGCCTAAGAGTCACGAGGTTCCTGGTTCGAAACTGGCCTTCGCCAACTCAGCGAATGAGTAGCACAGGGATCTGTGCGGTAAAGTGGGGATCTGATGGTTGGTGTGGCGTTTCACCTCAGACGCAAAAACAATCTCCTGGGTCTAGCGAAAAGGGGATATAATCCCTCGCTGTTTGGCTGATACCGACATTAGGCCACCCTGTCGACTTTATTATTATTTTTTTACTATAAGTATGCATATACAACGAAATACAAGTCTCAAGCGATAAATTACAGAAACAAGTAACATATATTTAGATATACAGAGGATATGGTAAAAGATTTATCTCCCTAAAGTGTGTGGTTCTTCATTACAAAATATATTATCTCGCCGGATAGAGAGAGAGAGAGAGAGAGAGAGGGAGAGAGAGAGAGAGAGAGAGAGAGAGAGAGAGAGAGAGAGAGAGAGAGAGTGGGGATCAGGATTGTGATTTTTCTTGGAGGAATATTTTACATATGATGAACCGCATATTGTACATCCTTATAACAAAGGAAATACAAGGAAGGCGAGGCTTCCACATTATTCTGCGAATAGAATTGGTATATTTATGTACGTTTGTGAGTGAGTGGGAGGGAGGAAGACCTTGTAATGGAAGAGAGAGAGAGAGGGGGAGGGGGAATATTAGGTGTTGATCTAACTAGGCCCACGACCTAAAAAAAAAAAGAGATCTTCTTTCTCACATGACCAACGAGCATGAAATGTGAAGAGAAATACCAGATGAGACGCGAGATCTCAGAAAAACCTGCCCCAAACCAAGATTAGCTCAGTCGGGAGAGCATCCGACTCAGAACCACTTGGTTAAATCCCGGCCCGCGCCTATTCAGCGTAAGAGTAGCGCGGCTTGGATCTTTGCAGTAAAGTGGGGAGCTGATGGTAGGTGTAGCACCCCACCTCAGATGCAGAAACAATCTCCCTGGTCTAGCGCTTGCGAAAAGTGGATAGACTCCCTCGCTGTCCGGCTGATACCGATAATATTCCACTTTGTGTACTTTGCTTTGACTTAACTTGTTACCTTACACATAGGATTGCTGTCAATTCGTTTCAGAATAAGACACCAATATTAGACATCAATAAAACCAAGTAATTATTTATTCAACCCGCTGGACACTGCTGGAGAAACAAGGACGAACTCATAAGTGACGTTCTCCAGTGGAAGCCAGCACATGGGCACGCCATTGTGAGCTGTCAAGCCAAGCCGTACATTGACCAGCTCTGCGCGAATACTGGATGCTGCGCAGAGGACCCCCCGAGAACAATGTGATAGGGACGGTTGGCGTGAGATTGTCATGTATACCCGTGCTAGTAGCGCGACTTGATGATGATGATGGTATGCTATCTAAACCTTTATTTCTTAGTTATATATAACATCGATTGCATGATTTTAAACGCATTAATGACATGGGCTGTTTTGAGGCAAATCTATCCTAGCTTGACTTTAATAGAGACATCTTTAATTAAGATTAGATAATGATTATTTGATAATCATTGTATATATAACGTAAGTATCTAAGGGAATTGTGACATCAGCGGTGACAAGCAGACAGACACATAATGTCCATTATAATAAGTTGTGGAAACAAAATTAGAGGTCAAAATGCATTTAAAAAATACTTCTTCAGCCTTGCAATATATATATATATATATATATATATATATATATATATATATATATATATATATGGTAGATGCAAACCTATGCAAAATTGTCCTTTGTACGTATGAACTCGAACCTCCCTTTTATGAGCTTAGTCTGATACAATGTGTGAAGCACTCAGTGAGTCGAACTCGTTATAAAGTAGTGAAGGGTATTCCTCTGTTTGTGCTTATCTGTCTGTCTGTCTGTCTGTCAACCGATGCTTTTATGTGTGTGGGTGGGGGGATGTATGTTCTTTCTGTTTGTTTGTTTTTTTATTGTTTTAGTTTGGGTGTAATGTCGTTTGTCGTCATTGCTAACCCAAATTTTGTGGCAAAAACGCAATCGTGGGAGTCCACACATTTTTAGCGTCTGACGTGAAAACTATTTTTAAAGCGATTCAAGGCGTCAAGAAATTTGAAGAAAGAAAAAAAAAATGAGAGATGAATGGGGAAAAAGAAATAACGAATTAAAAAAGAAAAATAGACAAGTAGACAGACGGAAAAAGAAAGAAGAGATAATGAAAATATCGAATTAAGAAAGAAAGGGGGAAAGAAAGAAAGAAAGATAAAAAAAAATGAATTAACAAACAGAAAGAAAGAAAGAAAGAAAGAAAGAAAGAAAGAAGAAAGAAAGAAGAAAGAAGAAAGAAAAGAAAGAAAATAACGAATCAAGAAATAAAGGAAGAAAGAAAGAAGAAAGAAAGAAAAACAAATGAATCATCAAAAAAGAAAGAAAGAAAATATTGAATCAACAAAGAAACAAAGAAACAAACTAAGAAAGAAAGAAAGAAAGAAAGAAAGAACTTAAAAGGTTGTATAAGTACAAAAAAGAACAGAATAGACAATAATTGAAGAAGAAAAAAGAAAGAAAAAAAAGAAAAGTGCACAGAGAAAAATGGGAGGAAAGAAAAAAGAAAGAGTTAGTGGAAAAAGGAAAAAGAAAGAAAAAGAAAGAAAAATGGGTGTGATCTTTGAATATTAGTCAAACTTTTTTTTATTTTGGAAGATATTTTTAAGACAAGTCGTGTTTTATTAATTTAATTATGTCTATCATTGCTTGTCGGATTAAAATAATTTCTTATGAAACATTTAAACCGCAAGTCGTGTTATAGTAGATTTTGTACTGACCTCATAAGAGAGGTGTCCCATTGGCTAGTTTATAATTGATGCTGATTATCTTAAATTACGATCGACTTTGAATTTCTTCCAAGTTATCTAAGATAAAGACATAAAATCATCTTTTGCGTTTTCGGATTTCTCTTCTATCTATTCAGCTCCACCCTTTGGGGTTCTATGGGGTTACAAGAGGTTTTGTGTTTTACGTTTAAAAGGTGGCTGTGGTTATTCCCGGTGCATGTTCCTAGGGTTTGCTTTTAACCCACTCTTATTTGGTGGTCGCCCTGAAAAGAAATTTACGGAGCGAAAAGGAAGAAACATGTCTATGATTTATTCATGGGTCATAGTCACCACATGACAAAGAAATATCTCCCTGGCCAGTAGTAGTACATAGACACAATTAAGGCCTAAGTCAGAATGCCCAAGAGATTACCTTGGGGTCGGAAACGGGTCCTTTTTTTCCCACATGCTCGGAGGGTTCTTCCGGTGAAAGCTCATGGGAGTTTGTTATTATTATTATTATTATTATTATTATTATTATTTTTTTTTTTTTTTTTTTTTCATTTTAATTTTATTTTAATCCCCACAGTTCTCCTCTGTCTGTCTCCATCTTCAAGTTTGGGGATTCTTCCTAACCTGATACTCTTCTAAATCCATATATATATATATATATATCTAGCAAATATATGCACCCTCCGGGTGCAAGTATTTAAGTTTTGATATAATAAAATATCATATTATTAGAAAGGCTAATGAAACTGACTAAGAATGCAGATAAAAAGATCTTATAATCGAAAAATAGAACAACTTTGAAACTAACTATTCCATCATTTTCCATTACTCCCCTGTTTCATTGGTAAATTTTCCTAATTTAACTATTTAGTTAAAATAGGAAGTAAGTTATTATATTATATATATTACAGTTATTTCTTCTTGTAATAAATTTCTTTTAAGATTTTTCTACGAGATTTTTGTTTATATTTCTTAAGATAAAACCAAACAATTAGAAATCAATAATACCAAGCACATATTTATTAAAATAAAATTTTAAATATCAATATGCAAATTAGCCTTCTCGTTCAAACTGTAAATTGCTATTTTGTTGTATATATAAATACAATTGCATGTTATTAGTACGTAGATATGATCAACAGTATTAATAATGTAAAACAATTTTTATTAATAACTGAAGGTTTAAAAGAATGAAATCATGGAGAATTTGACGTAAATAATTAAAGGAATTGTGACTTGAGTAGTAATATAGTTTCGGCTTCAGACAAAAATGCAGTCTATCTCCATTATATATATATATATATATATATATATATATATATATAGAGAGAGAGAGAGAGAGAGAGAGAGGGGGGGAGGGAGAGAGAGAGACTAGACTAGACTAGACTAGATTAAATGTGAGCCTTTGGGTCACCCATTCAGCTCTGGGTAGATAATTGAAATTAGGGAAAAGTGAGTTAGCAAAGCGAATAAGATTAAAAAGTAAATAGATAAATACGGCCGGACAAAACTGTAAAATCATTTTGCAAGCTTTCTAAGAAAGGGAATGTTTGACCTAATCTAAATTACCAGTTGGTGCTTGTGAAATTTAACATAGAAATACATTTCAAATTCTCGCGTCTCTCTCTCTCTCTCTCTCTCTCTCTCTCTCTCTCTCTCAGATAAACTAACATTATATAACGAGGAGGTAATCAAGAGATACAGGGGAAGAAAGTGATATGCAAAAAGTAAAGTAAGGGATTGGTTAGTTTTTTACTTAATTGCAAATTAAGACTAATTAGAACCAATTAAAACGGATTTTTCAAACATAATTCAATCCTAAAAGTAAGGAATAATTTAGTATAATTTTCGTGTCATTAAACTAAACAGTAAAAAAGCCTTTAGGGAATAAAAGTTGATTAACTCAGCTTTAGTATAATAATAATAATAATAATAATAATAATAATAATAATAATAATGTTAAGGACTACCACTCGCTTTTCTCATTATTCTGTGATAAAAAATTCTTATCACCTTCCATATACCAACAAATGCCCTGAAGATGATCTAATTAATAGATCAAAACACTGCAGCGTCGGCCAATAAACTCACCACTTAACCCATTTAAACCTGTGTTTATTCATTTTTCTTAATATACAACACACACACACACACACACACACACACACACATATATATATATATATATATATATATATATATATATATATCGTGGTTGACTTCTCATTCAAGTTGACGTGGCTTGGTGGGTTGGGGAGGGCTCCCGTAGCGTAGTGGATCGCTTACTACGATTTAGCAGTCCAGCGCGTTAGCCACTACGCCACGGAGAGCCTATATACGTTCAAACTCATATAGACATGCTCGTACTTAATGCATTATTGTAGCTAACTATATGCACACAGAAGCAGACGTGATTACAGTGTCCTGGCGGTGCCAATATGACTTGGAAATCTATATTTAAAATATCGACGCATTGAGTTTTGACATTCCTTTTAGATATAAACACACCTGTTAATAGTGTCACTTGTCAATCAGGTAACCAAGGTATGCTTTTGAAGGGCTGATAAGTATTTTAATGTTTAGGTTTTAAGGTCTGTGGTTATTTCTGGTGCGCGTTCACAGGTTTTTCCGTTAAATCGAACTTAACGGACCTAAATTCCACCATCCCGTCGAAAGAAAAAAATACCAAAAAATCAAGGAATTAACCGAATTTAATGAAATTGTCTGTGCTCATATATTAACGAATAAAAGATATAACGCACCAGTTATTTTATTTAAAAACTTTTACATTTTTTCAGGTCAGTTAACTTTGAACCTCGTATCTTTGAGAATCTGTGTTACGTCTCAAAGATACGTGGTTCAAAGTTAACTGACCTGAAAAAATATAAATGTTGTTACATCCTGCTACTGGGCTAGAGTATGTAAATCCTATTTTATCTAGTGGGGTAGTATAGGAATATCTCTCTGGCTAGTAATAGCGACTAGACCCAGTGAAGGCCTCAACTAGAATACCACAAAGATTATCTAGGGGTCGGAAGTAGGTCTTTTTCTTGCACATGAGCGGAGGGTTCTTCCGGTGAAGGCTCATGGGAGTTTGTTATTCTTTTTTTAACACCACCTTTTGTTACATCCTGCTACTGGGCTAGAGTAGGTAAATCCTATCTTATCTAGTAGGATAGTGTATGTAAATCCTTTCGTATCTTGTGGGGTAGAATATGTAAAACCTATCGTATCTAGTGTGGTAGAATAGGTAAATCCTATCGTAACTAGTGGGGTAGTGTAAATCATATTGTATCTAGTGGGATAAAATATCGTATCTAGTAGGGTAGAGTAAGTAAATCCCATCGTACGTAATGGGGTAGTGTAGGTAAATTCTATGGTATATATCGAGTTAGAGTAAATAAATTCTACTCTATCTAGCGGGATAGTGTAGGTAAATCCTATCAAACCTAGTGGGACAGGTAAATCTTATCGTATCTAGTAGGGTACAGTAGATAAATCCTATCGTACCTAGTGGGGTAGTGTAGGTAAATTCTATCCTATCTAGTCGAATAGTATAGGTAAATCCTATGGTATTGTAGCGATTGTCTGTCCCTGTTGGGATGGACTTGTGTCCAACTGGGTTATCTTTCCTTGCCTCTGGGTTTTTCGCCACTAGGTGACACTACTAGCTGGGTATTTAAACAGCAGCCCGGGAATTTCTCGCCCTTTTGCTCTTGGTTTAGCATTCTCAAAGGATGGGCTAGACACGTGGTATCTCTGTCCATTAAGTGTGTATGGGGGGGGGATTTGCCCCACAACTATCAGTTCGTGACTGTCATATTCTTTATGAACTCTTTCTCCTTCCAAAGGACCTTCGTCTTATTTGTGTTGTATCTCGTATTGTATTTTATGTATATCATTCATCCATGTACTCAGACAAGTCTGTATTGTTATAAGTACTTCTTTGTTTGGATTTATTCATGGATATATTCACCTCCGTAGGAAGGTTACTCTGATCCTTCTAATGTATTATAAGAACCACACATTCTATTCTTATAACTGTTATACACGGAAAGACGCGCGTATAGAAAAAAAAAAGACTTCTTTTTTATTTAAAAGAAAAATCGGAACAAGTAACCAATAAGCACCCCAAACCCTCAACTTAATGAAAGGTTCATATTTTAACTCATCACCGGTAATTTGCGCTTTCAAATATTTGAAAATAAACGAACAGACGTTTTTTGCAATTATTATTGTATCTGACGAAAACAAATTTTACAAATTGTGTGATAGTATTTCTGTACGACATCCTTTTATTTAAATAAGCATAAAAACATTTTGTAAATAAAAACTGTATTTTTATTTAAATAAACATTATTGCATTTCT
This sequence comes from Doryteuthis pealeii, assembly GCA_023376005.1. Taxonomy (NCBI): domain Eukaryota; kingdom Metazoa; phylum Mollusca; class Cephalopoda; order Myopsida; family Loliginidae; genus Doryteuthis; species Doryteuthis pealeii. Next base: position 30,100,142 of record CM042153.1, read on the forward strand.
CTTCTGATTATGTAAAAACTATTTTAGTATAAAAACGTCTTTCGTCTTTTTTTACATCATCGTAAGTGTTGAAAAATATTCATAAATTTCTGATTAAAAAGTATTTATTTAAAAAAAAGATTTTGCTATTGAATTTTAATCTATTTATTTAATTTAATGTGAGTTCAACATTTCAATAAACTTCTGATTAAAATCATTTGTTTACAAAAGTTTGGATGCGGAAGTTACCGGTGATGAGTTAAAATGTGAACCTTTCATTAAGTTGATGATTTGGGGTGCTTATTGGTTACTTGGTCCAAAAAATCTTATAGTATCTATCGGGGTATAGTAGATGCATCCTACCCTATCTAGCGGGATAGTGTAGGTAAATCCTACCATATCCAGTGGACTATATTAAGAGAATATGATTCATAGTGTAAAAACTTTTCAGTTAAAATATATTGTTTCGTTTTCAACCACTTGAGTCGAGTCTTTTGTTCTATAGGCCTCTTTAAGTTTTGGATCATCGGGCATTGTCCGAATTCTAGAACGTTTACTACGCCCATGATAAGGAATGTGAAAGAAATATCCAGTAAATTCCAACTGGAATTAAAATGAGTAAATGGTTTATTTAAAAACAAAAGCTAAGGTGTGTGTCCTCCTTAGAAACTCCAATCTACTTTGAAAATGACATTGTTTCACTTCCTTTTTACGTTTATAGCCTCCATATGGAGTGCTAGCCTCATTTTCTCTTTGCATCCGTGTAAACGACTCATATGTCATCGACCCAACAAGAAAACACAATCATCCGTAACAGATAAAACACATTATGTGAGGAAAAAGTGGAAGTGAATCCGACAGTATGTAATATTATGAAAAAATTGAAAATACACAAGTTTATAAACGAGTAATGTTTATTTCGCCTAAGCACGCTCCGTTTTCATCTACAATTTCAAATAGGCCCGACCGACTACAAAACAAAAGTCTCGAAGATTTCTTATTTTCTGTGATACTTTTATTTTTTCCCTCAAACTAACGAAAGCCCTGATGAAGATCTATTGAAACAGATCCAAACACTGCAGCGTAGGCGAAATAAACATTACTCGTTTATAAACTTGTGTTTTTCAATTTTTTCATAATATTACAAAACACATTATTTATTTATTTGATTATTGCATTTCGAATTTAGTGCATAACGCTATAATAGCGGAATTTTGATTCATCAACTCTTTGCCTATCAAATTTCCTCACGGCTGTACCAAATTTTATTGGTATTATTTCATTCCGTTGGTTCCCTATTGCAAAAGGATCAAGTACCAGTCTTGGTTCACACACACACTATATATATATATATATATATATTATATATTAAATTTTTACTTGAAGGCACTTACAACGCATGTATCGCATAAAATTCGATACTTTTTCTTATAGAAAATGAAATTGACAAGTGTAATCCCGGCAAAGAATCGTTCGGTGTGTAGAATGCCGTACAGACTGTTTCGACTTTATTAAGTCTCATCAGCGACATATACTAACGATTTCCCTCCGACAGAAATCGAAACCGGGACCTCAGCGAGCATAGTGAACCACTATATCGCCTCGACCACAGTACACAGCTAACAATCCTTAGCGAAATTAAGCTTGTCAAATGATACTACACACTTCTACCATAATAGGTAAGGGGGCGTTTATGAGAGAATAATAACAAATACTGTGGTTGAGGCGATATATATAATAACAAATACTGTGGTCGAGGCGACAGGTTTGAATTCAGAGTTTTACTTCTCCTAGACCGGTTGCTTAACCAAGGTTAAAGAGCCCAGTCTGTCATACTATTTACCCATAGCTGGAGGGAGAGGATTCATACCGTCCCCAAGGGTTTTAGTAGCGCTAAGCGAAATGCAATTACCACACCCAGGATTTGAACTCGGGGCAACAAGTCCATGGGGTACTTACTACTCGCATAATTCCCCAAATAAGTTAAAAGGGGCTCCTTAGCCTTGGTCGGCAACCCGAAGTCAAGGAAAAGTCCGACACAAAACCCCTGCTGCCTTTAAGGAAAGGCTAGGGGAGTAAACCCCGAAAACAAATCAGGAGCCGGAGTCCCTAAGGTGGTGTGATGCTGAAATCCAGTGCTACTCATTAACTCCTGCGACTCTACCGTTGCCAAACCGCATTGGTACTTTACCTTTCCTTTGGATCACAGCGGTAGTGTGGAGAGGGGGGATTTGCTGCATGGGCAAAAGCTTATCCTCCATATGAACCCGCCCAGGCTATGTAGTTCAAAGGCGAAAAAAAACAAACAAAACAAACTTTGACACTACTCCATCATCTCTCGTAGACGGAAGGCTGCCAACTAACCATTACACCACACGCTCCTGGGTGCATATAGCTGCAATAATGCATATAGGTGCAAGTAGGTATTTTACCCAACCCTTTTGCCACTTGAAATGAATGCATTTCCACCCACTTTGTGCAATAAGTGCAGATAAAAATAATCACCCAAAACATGTTAATTTTATCATAACAATAATGTAAAAAAAAAAATGGTGGAGGAGCAGCCTGTTGTTGGTATGAGGGAGTCTATCCCCTTTTCGTTAGCACTAATCAAGGGTGATCATTTTTTTTTTCTGAGGTGGAGCGCTACATCTACTGTCAGCTCTCAGATGCTTTACCGCACAGGAAACTGTTCATAATATATAGTCGTACCTTGACTTACAAGTTTAATTCGTTCTGCTCATAACTCAATTTCCTCGTATATCAAATCAATTTTCCCCATGGAGAGGAGCTGAAATGCTACAAATCTGTTTCAGAACCCCCACATTTTTTTTTAAATAGGAAAAAATAGCAGTGTATTGTATGAAAACAATACAATAGAATGTAATGAATTATGGGCTCTAATTTTTTACTTTTCTTATAAATAAGGGCTGGGTTAGCTCAGTCGGTAGAACTTTCGGCTAGAAACCACAAGGTTCCTAGTTTGATACCGGCCCTCGCTAACTTAGCATATGAATAGCACAGGGATCTGTGCGGTAAAGCTGATGGTAGGTGTGGCGCTCCACCTCAGATGCAAAAACAATCTCCTTGGTCTAGCATTAGTGAAAAGGGGATAGACTCCCTCGTTGTCTGGCTGATACCGACTTTAGGCCACCCCGACGACTTTACTTTTACCTACTTTCTAAATCAAATTTTCTCTTTCTCTGAATTTTTGAGATGAGGCTTTATAATTAGTATTATTCGGACTATTGTTCTCATCTTTATTGTTATCTGTACAACATTTCTGCCTGCGTCCTCTGGCCTTCTTCATGTATTTCTTATTGGATTTGCTGACAATTAGACACATAGCGTAGTGGATAAAGGCATGGATTAAGACAGTTATCTCTAGGCTGCAAGTTCAATCCTGGTCAAGGGCGAGTCACAGAATAATAATTAACATGGCTTAACACCTGTACCCCATCTATGGTTAACGGAATGAGAACAGGATGCCCTGATGGATTGAATAAAGGGTTGGGTTCCAAGTTCCATGATGGCTCCTGATTATGACAAGAAGGTTCCAAAGTTTGACAAGAAATACCTGAAGAAGGCTGGAATGCTGTACAGATAACAATAAAGATGAGGACAATAGTCTGAATAATCCAAATAAGACTACAAATTTTCTTTGGTATAATAAATTTAAAAACTTAAATGTTTTTATATTCATAAGTGTATCTGAAGCTCGCTCATACCTCAGTTTAGCTCTCAACACACAGCAAAAATCATCCTAGTGACAGTTTGTAACTCAAATTCCTAAGGCAAGGAACCACTGTGTGTGTGTGTGAATGGTATCAAGTGTTTCCGTGATTGCATTCAACCAAAATTGAGAGCATTATAAATAAATCAGGGGTTGTACATTTTTGATACAGCTATATGCTTACTTGATTCAGTACGGTGAAAATCAGCTTTAGGTATGTGCATATTTCTCTGCCATACCGAGGATTTTTGAGAGAGAGAGAGCCCATTTACATAAATGTTTTAGAATTGAGTAAGCATACAGCTGTATAAAAAAAAAAAAAAATATAAAATTGCATGCCTTCGAGTGGCGTTTTTTAACAAATGGGAAAAGGAATTTGAAAATACAAAATTAGTGAGATGGAAAAATCACATCAACTAGATCCGATATAAAATCATCATTGAAGACTTGAAGAGGCAAAAATGCCGAAATAAATTTATAAATGAACTAAGGTACACACACACACACACAAACTCATATTCATACACACATGCACAAATTAATCCATCAAAACTGCTTATCATGGTGAGACTTTGAGTAATACTTAAATGTAAAAAATAAACAGAAATAGATTTTGTTAAAATAATTTTATTCTTTCTACAAAGAAAATCAGTGTAAAAATAAAAAAAAAATTCCCTTTTGGAAACGGAACATTTCACTCAAGAATTCTTGAGTCAATACAGGATTTAAAGAATTCGAGAAATACAAAAACATTGTTAAAAAAAAAAAAAAAAAAAAAATGGAATCATTTTGCAAAAACTGATAGAAAAAGTTTTTATATGAAGATTACTTTCGTATGTGAATGATTACATAGAAACAAGTGAATTTTTGCTTATAAAGCTGTTATAACATTTGATGATTAACAGAATCATTTTCTACTACCAACTTTATTTAAAGTCATTGGCGATAATTGTAACACTGTTGTCAATTTCCTAATTGACCACTTAATAAAGTAGAAGGAATAACTGATTGATTATTTTTATTAGACATCATGGAAAGGTGAATTATTAATATGCTTAGCACACAACCAGTTAAAAGTGTGTAGATGAAAGTTAAGGAAGGGGAGGGGATTGGGAAAGTTTTGCTTTTGTTTTTAATTTTGGATTGAAAATGGACCGTGAGTAGCAAATGTGCAACTGTTAAAGAGAAGAGAGAGTGAGAGAGAGAGAGAGTGGAGAGTGGAGAGAGAGAAGGAGGAGAGAGTTTAGCAAATTCATAATGAGCATACAGACCAGGGTCTAATGATTAGGTTGGGTTTATCTATTTGATGGCATATAAACTCCTTATGGGTTATTTAAATGCCAAAATTTAGGTCTTACTCTTTTGTAGAGGATGCAGTTGGTGTAAAGGGACAACAGTGTTAGTTTATGATTAGGTGAGTAAATGAAGGGTAATGCAAAGATTAAATCTAAACAGTAAACGGAAAAATAAAAACATTTGAATGTAGAGATATGAGACGTTTTTTCAAAAGCTTAAAGAAAAGCTAAAAAAAAAAAAAAAAAAAAAGAAAGAAAAAAAAAGCAAACATTAAAAGCTGACCATGTCACCTTGAAGATTCGTGCCACATTTTGTCCTCAGCACATTATTGACTGTTACCTGCTTTTCAATGATATTATTTACGAGGGGGATGCTGAAAAGTTCACAGTATAAAGGAATGAGAACAGTTGGATTCATGCCTTTCCCAAGACTATTAGCGTTATGTTAAATGTAAATTTGGGTTCATTTCCTAGTGATAACCATTACACCATGTGTGCTTTTTCTTCAAATGTACAGTAGACTACCAAGAAAGATGGCTGTGTTTGCTGCATTGGGGAGGAGAGAGGGGTTTGAGAATTGGGGAAGGCAGCCATGAGGTTTGGGAATCACTCGTTTAAATTGTACCTAATTTATTTATTTTTTTTTACACATTAATCTAATTTAGAAGAGAGAGAGAGAGAGAGAGAGGGGGGGGAGCTATGACATGTTTAGGAATCACTAGTTTAAACTATTTTTTTAAATAAATTTTCTTAAAAACTAATCAATATTCTAAACAGTCCCAAATCATGAGTATGTATAACATCGACTGTAGATAGAAAGGGAAAAGGTGAGGAAACTTCTAGTTTATAAAATAAAACTAGTTTTTTTTTTCTTCTTTTTTTTCTCAATACTCATCTTTATACATTAAGTTGTGCTTTGTCGTCAACCAAAAATATCAAATCAAAGATTCTGAATTGGCTTGGAGTTGAAAAAAAAGAGAAGAAGTATTGATGAGGAGAATTGAAAGGGAAGGATTGATTGTGGACCGGAACATTTTTGGACACCCGATTCTTTACCGATATTGCAGACTTGATAATCAGCAGATAATCTAGAATAGAATAAATGTATTTATTCAGATTTATCATAAGTAATAAGGATATTTTTTTATGACTAATGTTGATAATAGAAGACCCTAAGGTGAATTATCTCAAGTTGCATAATGGCTTCTGAAAATGAAGAAATTCAACTCAACTCCCAAGTGCAAAAGATTTATCTAACAGACATTTTTTATATTAACAAATAATGTCCTATAACGCCTCATTCTGTCTGGACAGAAGTCACATTTTCTAATCTGCCCCAAACGATAACCTTTGTTTAAATGTAATTTTAAGCATATTTAGAAGTCTTTGATTTAAGGGAAATATATCAAGTAACTTTAAATAAAAAGGCCATTTTTTGATAAATCCTTATAGGAATGGGGCTCTGGACTTGGAAAATTCTGAACAGGATGTTAAAGAGTTAAACATATCTGGATTAATTGCAGAGTGCATCTCTCAAATACTTTGAACTATCTTGAGATTTATATTGTATTTTTGGAGTGGGGTGGGGTGGTGGAGAACAGTATAAAATTTTTTTTTTTTAAATGGAAAAAAAAAAAAAAAAAAAAAAAAGAGCTCAAGAATCAATGACATAGTTGGGATGTACCACCAAGTAAGGGTCCTCGTCTGTCGCAAAAGGTGTATCTGTTTTTGATTTGGACATTAACTGTGTGTGCTTTAATTCAATGAGGATGTTATCGTGATGAACCAGCCGGTCAATCACCTTCATCACAATTGTCTTTCGTTCGATCAACTCAGCCTCGCTTTCAATCTCACTTTCAATTTCACGCAAGTACCAAGCAATGAGCTCGCTACGTCGGCATCCGGTGCTGCCCTTTTCCTCCATCTCGTCTTCCATTCGGCGCATATTAAGGACAAGAAGATTGGCCATGTGCTTGTAATCTTCATAAGACAATTTGAGGCTTTTCTTGGGGGCAGATTCTTTGGGAGATTTGTCTTGTGTCGGTGAGCCAGAGGGTTCCGCGATGTCTTCAGCAGTCCCGTTGACATGACCATTAGTCTGTACGGGAGGCTCAGAATCCACTTCCATTTCTTCTTCATCTTCGTTTTCATCACCTTCTTCCAAGTGAATGTCTGGCTGGTCTACACGAATGATAGATTTGTTTAAGAGACGGAAGGCTTCTTTTACGTGTTTTGGCTGAACCTAGAGAGAGAGAGAGAGAGAGAAAAATATTAAACCATTATAAAAAGTTCAGGCTTATTTGACAATTTAAAAATAGAGCGGTAAATTTAAAATAAATAGGTTCCAACCCTGTGAAGAGTGGGGCACTACATAGGGAAATTTGAATTAAATAGGTCCCAATTTTTCAACTCTCTAAAGACCCCCCCCACACACTACATAGGGAAAAAAAAAAAAAAAAAAAAAAAAAAAAATTAAGAAAAATGTATAAAATTCCCCAGCACAATTTCAAGTTTGAAAATTTCTCAACCATCCTGAGTATTTGTGATAACATGAGGAGCTTCTTTGGGATTATGAGCAGGGGGATTTAATTATTTTTTATTTTATTGGTTTAGCTCAGTTGGTAGAGCATCCGCCTTGGAACCACAAGGTTCCTGGTTTGCTACTGGCCCTTGCCAACTCAGCGTATGAGCAGCACAGAGATCTGTGCAGGAAAGTGAGGGGCTGATAGTAGGTGTGGCTCTTAGACACGGGGAAAAAAAACAAAAAAAAAAACTCCTTGCTCTGGTGGCAGTAAAAAAGGGATAGACTCCCTTGCCGTTTGGCTGATACCAACTTTAGGCCATCCTGATGATGGCCTAAATGCATAATACAATTCTTAATGCATAATACAATTTTATTTATAAACTCATGTTTTTCTATTCAACCCATAGACGGGACACTAACAGGTACTACCACTCCGGGTCAGAGTGGACCAGGGAGCAATGGTGATGAAGGGGAGCTCCACATTCCCCAAACCTCCAAAACTGGAACCTCACCATCAAATAGAGTTTAACGCCATCCCCAGGACATGTAGACCCTCCCCTTTTCAACTAGCATAAGTACCTGGTCAATGACCAGACTAAACAAATTTGAGGAACATGAGGGAATAAGAGAAAGGAGGAAGTCTGAGTAAGAGGGAAATAATTTCATTATAAACAATATTAAAGTCTATGCACGATTTTAATGTTCAATGACCTCTTTTTTGAGTAAGAAGTCAACACATACACACCAAAAGAGATGCGACTCATTTATATGTATAGAAGATTAGCAATGCTTATGGCACCTTAAATTGGAGACAACATTTGCATTCATGGTGGGTTCAATATGAAAAATGCTTATAAAATTGTTATAAACACATAAAATCCTCATTTGAATTCATGGTGGGTTCAATATGAAAAATGCTTTTAAAATTGTTATAAACCCATAAAATCCTGTCAAACCAAACACAGAAATTGTTTTATCTACAAGTTTAACAAGGTTGTTTAAATGTGTATCGTTTTTATAACTTTTATTTGTAAAATTCTTTTTAGAGAGAGAGAGAGAGAGAGAGAGAGAGAGAGAGAGAGAGAGAGAGAATTTTTTTTTCCCTCCCACTGGTATGACCACTAGCTTCGGAGCAATGGTGATGAAAGGGTGCTCCACATTCCCCATCATCAGATAGAGTTTAATGTCATTCCCAGGAGATGAAAGCACCCATATGATAAAAAGGGTTGGCACTTGCCATAAGGGCAATAGGGTTGGGGCAATCATATAGGTGTTAGGGCTTGATATGACCAGCCAATTGATTTGGTTTGGTTTGGTTTATGGCATATCAACCTTGGTGGGTCATTTAATGCCGACAAAGTTATGAAATAAATTCATTCTTAATGCATAATACAATTTTATTTATAAACTCATGTTTTTCTATTCAACCCATAGACGGGACACTAACAGGTACTACCACTCCGGTCAGAGTGGACAGGGAGCAATGATGATAAGGAGGAACGCCATCCCACATGTAGACCTCCACCACAAGCACCCATATGATAAAAGGGGGCTGGGGCTTGCCATAAGGGCAATAGGGGGAAAATCATATATGTGCTAGGGCTTGACGTGACAGCCGATTGATTGGAGGGGCCTCTTTGACCGCCCCTCTAGCCCAAGATAGGGCCAAAGTGGAGTATTGTAAGTCATGAACTGCTCATCCTCTGGGTTCTATCCTTAAGCATCACGGGTCACCACCTACGGCCAACAGGTGGCCCCATTGGGGGAGTCTTACCCCTCTGCAGAGGTGCATTCTAACGCCCCCAGCAGACAGCTGATTGATTGGAGGGGGAACCTATGAAGTGGAGTATGCTACTCTAAATAAAAACAGAGACTATTCAAATCATCTTAAACGGAGAAATCAAATTCTTGGTTAATACCATGACCCCCCCCCCCCCGAATTAAACTGAAATATATACGTACCAAATCCTGACAATAGAGCCGGGCCATAGCCTCTGACAATCGGATTAGAGATTCCAATTGTCTGACCGTTATTCTCCAAGATGATCTTGTGCTTCCGGTACCATCTCTCTGCCTCAGATGCTTGTATTCTTCGATCATGTACTCCATGGATTCTTTGCTGATTTTCGGCTTGAACTGACGGGCAAACATTAAGTAGCGACTGATATCCTCAACACTGTACACCCGACAGACAGATTCAGCATTGCGACAGTGGAGATCAACAATACGTGTAGCAATGGCATAGTCAATAGCCTCATTGCACTCATCAACGAGAATGAAAAACAAATCAAATCGAGACATGATCGGAGCTGTGAGCGTGATGTTTTGTTTCAGGGGCTTTGCGCGGTCGTAACGCCCGCCGATCGGATTGGCAGCTGCCAGGATAGAGGTACGAGCATTCAAGGTGGCACGGACGCCAGCTTTGGTAATGGAGATGGTCTGCTGTTCCATAGCTTCGTGAATAGCCACTTGATCCTTAGGATCCATTTTATCAAATTCATCGATACAACAAACGCCATTATCAGCCAACATCAGGGCACCGGCTTCTATCACAAACTCGTGAGATTCTTCATCCCGGACAACGGCTGCCGTCAAACCAGCCGCACTGCTAGCTTTTCCACTAGTGTACACAGCCCTGGGGCTAAACTCTTCAACCTGCTTTAACAGCTGGCTCTTAGCAGTACTGGGATCCCCGACAATACAGACGTTGATATCTCCTCTTAAATTAGTGCCCTCTACAGTGACCTTAGGCACGCCGCCAAACAGCATAAGTAAGATTCCCCGTTTGATCTCATCGCAACCATGAATGGTAGGGAAGAGACTCGAGCAAATATTCTGGTACAAATTCTTATCCTGGCTCATTTCATAAACACGATGCCATTCCTCGTCAGTCATCTGTTTTTTCAGCACCTGCGCTGTGATTTCCTCCTCTTTGTTTTCACGCCCACTGCCGCTTACTCTCGGATTGCTTGGCGTCACAGTGCAAGCGAGGAAAGCCAACTTGTATGTTAAATCTCGTACACCTAATGCTTTCAGTCCGCTGACTCCTTCCATCTCGTAACCTTCGTTTCCCTTCATACGGGTTGATGTTTCGGCACGGGCACCTGGTGTAGTGATCTGAGAGACATCCGGAACAACGATGAGTGTTCCAATAAAGTCACACTTGTCACCGGCTTGAGCCATCTCCACCGCCTCGGCCCTCATCACCACTTCCAGACTGCGAGGAATGCTTCCCCGGGGTAGCTCTGCCTGAGTTTCTTGGACACGGGCCTTTTGAAAATCGACAAATCTGGATTTATTCACATCAAGCACAAATTTCGACCGGTTACTGCACACGGGATTCCGACAGATACTCGGCTGGGTATATTTAAACTGCTGCTCCACATCCTTTATCATTGTCCGGCAATCCAGGCACATGAAAGTTCCGGAGACAAGTTCTGGGTGGACAGGGTGGGTACGCACAACCTGCCCAGAGATTCGAAGGAGGGTGCCAATTTTGGCAGCTGTTAAATCCCGAACTTTCAAAGAGGTTGGGACATCGGTAAAGCTCACATAGAATTCCTTTGAGGGAGGTACGTGTCCACGGTCCTGGGAGAAATTGCGCAGGGCCAGGCAGAGGAAGGGGTAGACCCGGTAGTAGTCCTCCAAAATGGTGGTTGCTAATTGTTGGTTATAGTTTTCGACATCTTCAAAGCTGACAACCAGGGTGTTGCGTTCGGGTCGAATCAACTCTTGAACCTCAGGGAGATATTTCAAGTCTCCGTCTACAGTGAACTCTTCCAAGAAATCCTGGAACAATTTCTGGCATCTCTCTCCAACTTGGTCTTTCACCTGATTGCTACGGATAGCCTGTTCAGCTGCGTCCATGGTTGACACAAAGAGAGTTGAAGTGGTAGAGAATATTCCAAGTTCAAAACTGGAAAAGAAAAAAGAAAAAAAAAAAAAAACTTTAGAAATTTGGTTTGATTTGTTTTATAGCATATCAATTCCTTATGGGTTATTAAAGGTCAAATTATAAAAGTCAAATTTTGATTAATTTTTGGTCGGTTGGATTTTACAGCATGTCAATCCTTGTAGCATTACAAGCATTTAGCTGAAAAAACGCTGACATTTTCAAATTTGCGACCTTTATCATTTCAATTTGCAATTTCTCGAGTACTTCTTAACCAATCTTAAAAATATTTATATGGTTGGAAAGAGAATAGAGTAATCTTTCTAAATATGTAACTTTTATCGGTTTTCATCAATTGAATTATTTTTTTACAGCGAGTTAAAACTGTATTTTCGGTCGAACAGCTGAAAACAAAAATATGACCGTTTTTTTTTTAAGGATAAATTTTACAATTCCTTATGGGTTGGTTGGTTGGTTTATTAATTTTAACGGCATATCAACCCGTCCAGGGTTATATCATGCCTAGCGGTTGGGGTGTTATACATATTGTGTATTCATATATATACTTTTAGTAATTGGTTTTAACAATGTGTTAGCACTATTGGGAATCATACTGTATGGCATTGATTTGTTTCATGTCTATATTCTATGGTATAATTTTATTTCCCTCAAAAAGGAGAAAATATCCTCTATGTTAACATTTTCAAATAGATCCTTCATATTGTTTGCTTTAAAATAATGTTTTCTGATGTGAGCAAAAAATCTGCATTCCATCAATAAGTGTTTGACTGTCAGGGGTGTTTGACATGTTTCACATTGTGGTTGTTGTTCTTGTTTGAGTATATAAGAGTGTGTTAGTTTTGTATGACCAATGCATAATCGGGACATAATGACTTGTTCCTTTCTAGACTTCCTTAAAGTTGGTCTGCAGCCTCCCAAAGTCGTAAATTTGCACTCTGTTGTATGGTTTCAAGATTTGAACAGACCAATTTTAAGTGCCCTGAGTATGATATTAAACTGCACCCAGTGATAAGATCCTAGAGTTCTGGAGTACTCTTTCATTGCTATCACACTCACGTCCACTAACGTTGATATCTCATACCGGTTTGGTTATCATCTATGGATCAAATAGAGGTTTGAAAATTATTAGTATTACAGAGATGCTGTTAGGTACGTGTCCAGTGTCCCTGACGCATAAAAATCTAAAAGGACGCAATAAATCTGTATCCATGCATCCTAATGTTTTTCTTTTTTCTTCCACCACCATTTCAAGCTAACTGTAAATACATTTTAATAGTTTCTTAGAAATGAATAACACACAGATAGGTTACAAGGTAGGAGTTAGATGGCTTTAGTTGTTTTCCCAGATCATAAATAAAAACCCTACAATCTACCAAGAAACTTTAGTTGGGACCCGTAAAATTTCCCAGGGACCCATTCAAAGCAAATAGGTGTGTCCCAGGATGCATTAAATCAAAAAGCTACCAGCATCACTGGTATTAAAAATAGTTAATTGGTTACATATAATTCATTAGTTATTCCAAGCCATAATTGCTTGCAGAAAAAAACAAAAACAAAAAACATTGGTATTAAATCCAATAAGGGTTGACATGCTGTACAACTAACCAATTCTAAACATACTTGTAGAAAAAGCCAGGAATATCACCAGAATAGAAAAACACAAAAAAGGGAGATAACTCTAGAGTAATCATTTAATTTAACATTTAAAAGGATTAGTTGAGGTTTTATTTTTAAAAACCCAAAATTTGTTTTTAGCAATCTTTAATCTAATTCATAACCACAAAGTGCATGGAAATGATTACAAGTTTTATTTTTAGTAGTATTAACCGGTTTAGCTCAGTCGGTAGAGCGTCACCCTGGGAACCACAAGGTTCCTAGTTTGATACCGGCCCTCGTCAACTCAGTGTATAAGTAGCACGGGAATATGTGCGGTAAAGTAAGGAATTGATGGTAGGTGTGGCGCTCCACCGCAGACACTAAAAACAATCTCCTTGGTCTAGCGCTATTGAAAAGGGGATAGACCCCATCATTGCCTGGCTGATGATATCAACTTTAGGCCATTGCAAAGACTATGGTTTGAACAAAATTATTATTCAGATCAATTAGAAGCCCATTTAAATAAGGATATTCGGACCGTATTACCTTTAACCACCCCACCAGTGATCTCGATTCATAAGGACATTTTTTTCATTTACACCGTCAAAATCCGGTTGTTTGCTAACAGACAATTTTTAGAGTTTTTATAAAAATTATAAAACTAACCCCTAACAAACAACCGGATTTTGACGGTGGAAATGGAAAAAAATGTCCTTATGAATCGAGATCACAGATGGGGTGCTTAACGGTAATATGGTTCGAATATCCTACTGAAACAAATATATCTACAGTAATACACTAGGTACCACCAATTTTACCCTGTGAAATTTACCCCCCCCCATATATTTAACACAATGAAACTTGTAGAAAAATTAATATTTTCTTGAAATTTTTTTTCCCATTCGAAAGAAAAAACATTAAACAAACTCCTGATGATTTAAAAAAAATTTTTTCAGCTTACGAAAATAATGAAAATTATGATTGAAAAACAATGTTTTCATTTTTGCACTGTTAAATCAACTGAAATTTAACGATAAGAGGTTTTTTTTTTTTTTTTTAATTACGATAAGAGGTTTTTTTTTTAATTCTATGAAAATCAATTAATAATCTGATTTTTCACGAAAATTTCCATAAATGTTTACCATTGGATGTAAATACATCTGAAATAGTTTTTTTCTAAAATATATTAGGGGAAATATTTTTTACGAGGTCTATCACCCCCCCCCATTTTATTTTATGAGATAAAACTTTTTTTTTTGCTTTTGTAATTGGTATGTACTATATTCTATTAAATTGTCAAAACGCTTCTGAGTAACCGAAGTTTGTTTTTCTTTTGTCAAAAAAGTTAAATAATTTTTTACGCTATTAGAATAAAAAGTAAGTATATATGATTATTTTATCAGTTTTTCTCTTTAAAAAAATATTCAAATTTTCATTTCATTTTCGATTTTAAAAATTAATACTAAAATCGAAGACATTTTTTTAACGTCAATTTCACGGTGACATTTTAATATTAAAGTTTTTAAAGATTTTATTCATTTTAATAGTAAATTTTGGCTAAACTTGCAAATCGTTCGGAAAATTAAAACATATTACAGGGAGACCCAGAAAAAACAGAACCCAAATTATTTATTTAGTTTCCCATTAAACTAACCCTAAACTCCAACCCTAAACCTAAACCCCCTAGTTAAAATTAACAGTTTTATTACAAAATTTGTAGGTTCTGTTTTTTTCTGGGTCACCCTAATTTTCCGGCAGATTTGCACCTTTAGCCTAAATTTTAATATTAAAGTTTTTCAAGTTTTTTTTAAATTTTTTTTTATAAATCATCAAGATTTTTAAAAATCTGTCTTCTTTCGAATGCACAAAAAAAAAGAAAAAAAAAAAAAAGAATATTTTAAAAATCGTTGAAAACAAATAATCGGTTATTGAATATGCCCAAGAAAAAAATGTCAATAAGAGCTAGCCATACTTTTAGTGGTATAATCGTAAAAGGGAAATAAAATGTAACTTTTGTCTAAATTGCGGCCTGAAAATTACCCTTTCGCGTGTAATACGGATAGGTTTATTTATTTTTTAAGATAACGATGTAATTTTTCGCAATCGGATAATTTGATCTTTGAATTTTCTTTGTAACAACCCTGTACGATCTTTAATTGTTTTTTACGAGATTTTTGATAAACAAAGTTCGGAAATATTTATTTCCGTTTTATTTAAGATGGCCTAAACTGATCACGTGACCCAATTGGAGGTACCTACTTATGGCTCAACAATAAAACAAGTGTAGCTTATGAGCTAAAAAAAAAAAAAAAAAAAAAATCCAGCTGCTATCTTAACAAAAGAGGGTATATTCTTAAGCAGCAGCGATCTATCCAGTTTTTATTAAATTTTCACATATTCAGTTCATGAAAAAATTATCTAACCAACCGCTCTTTATTTAAAAAGAAAAAGAAAAAAGTTAAACAATTAGTAAAATCTGGCGTATCAAATTTAGTAAATTAAACCTTCACTTAAAAATATACAAATAAGCCAACAATAATATGGTTAAAAAATATCCCCCAGAAAAGGGGATGAAAAAAAATCCATTACTCTTAAAATCTGTGCTTAAAATAAAAAATTAAAAAAGTTACCCAACTAATCCATTATGGGTAGGATTTGACACAAGTATGGAGCATTAAGCGAGGATCGAACTCGTTATTTAATATTGCAGATAATAACATTCGAATTACTTCACGTGGTGGTGTAATGGTTAGCAAGTTACATTGGCAGACCATTGTTAGTCAGATCGATTTTCACTGGGTGGTCAAAACTTCCAGCCTTGTGCCACAATTAAACTAAGCTTAGTAAATAATTAATAATATTTACAATCATCAATGGAAGAGTACATGGTCGTCAACTTATCATAAAATGCAACATAAATTGTACATTTTTAATAAAAAAAAAAAATCAACTCAGAAACTTTTTGCGAGAGTTAAACTTTTTGCATTATAGTTTAAAAGTTAGATAAAAAAATATTAAAATATTACAAGAGAATTTATTCTACTTAAATTAAGATTATAATAAAGGTCTAATAAATGTTGACTAGAAGTGTTTTAAAAAAAATGTACAAAAACGTCCATAATTTTCTATGCTAAGTTTAGTGCACAAAGAAAGAAAAAAAAAAAAGAAAAACTTAGTACAAGTTTTTATAATAAAGTTACAAAATTGACAAATCCTTAAAAGTTCGTAACAAAAAATAAACATATTATTCTCATTGTACTTATCTAAACAATATCATCATATTTAGCAATAATAAAAATTTACCAGATTAAAATCAAAACGAATTAAATAAATAAAAAAAGAAAGATACCACACTCACCCAAACGCGTTTCTCTATGGAAGATTTCGCGCCAAATTTCTCCCGCGTTTTACGGTGTATATTTACATATGAGACCTTTTTGAAACATTCCACTCAATTGTTAAAAAATGTTGTCCGTGAAAAATAGTTATTTTCATAGTTATGATCGCAATTAAAATTTCGAGATAATGAAGTACTTATTCTCTGTCTTACAACTTTTCGATGATTTTAAAACTTTTTATAAGTCAAATTGGACACGTCTTAAGTCTTAAAATTAATTCTAAGAATGAAATTATTGTAACAAAGCTAAAATAGCAGTTTACAATTTGAAACAATTATATAAAAATATGAAACATATTATAAGATGAATTAGGTACTCTTTTGATGTTAAATATAGAATTTAATATTCTATTTTCTAAATAAATAAAGAAAAGACTGGTATTTTTTAAAACTTTCTTCTTTTTTTATATTGGTAATATTTTTCAGGGAACAAGTTGTAACCATTCACCGGTCAATAATTCACGTCACGTGAAAAACTTTTTTATTGTTAAGATTAAGGCAAAAAAATAATTAATAAGCTTTAAAAATGTTTAACAGATCAAAATTTTCTTCTAAAACTTAAAAAGGGGTGAGTTGGAAATAATCTATATGTAATAAGAATTTAAAAAAAATTAGAATTAAAAAACTTTTGCGTCGAGATTAAATGTTTACATCCGGTTGCAACTGATTTGGGTCAACATTAACACAATGTTTGGTATGTAAATTATATTTTCTTCACTTTATGAAACAACCAAACTTACCTTTTATTGATTAAGCTTGATTGGGATATTTGTATTGATTTAATGAGTTCTGATTGATTTTTTGGAACTTTTTATATTGTTAATCTTTGAACTTTGAAATTCGGCACGTGTTTCACTGTGTAAGACTTACATCGTGTCAAATATTTGTTTATTTTTCATTAAAAGTTTAAACGCTATTGTTTTTAAAGTCTTGATGTTAAACATGCACAACCTGGACACTTTACGTGGTGTATTTTTATCACCTGGATTTAAAACCATTGTTAGTGAGTTCGGTTATCACTGGTGACCCACCCCTATACTTCTGGCCTTGTGCCACAACTAAGCTTAGAAAATAAACTAATACGTATTATTAAGAGTATAA
This sequence comes from Doryteuthis pealeii, assembly GCA_023376005.1. Classification (NCBI taxonomy): domain Eukaryota; kingdom Metazoa; phylum Mollusca; class Cephalopoda; order Myopsida; family Loliginidae; genus Doryteuthis; species Doryteuthis pealeii. The sequence goes on from CM042153.1 coordinate 30,117,680, forward strand.
AAAGGTAGCGAAAACGTATGATATATTTTTTGATAAAAATATTTGATTTGTGATATATATTTTATTTATATATATAAAAAAAAAAAATAACAACAACCAAGCAAAACCTAACCCCAAAACTTTTTAAAGTTAAAAAAGATTAAAAAATTTTAAAAAAATTTTCAATCATCATATCTTACCTTTATTCATACAGAAATAATCTATTTGTCTGAATTTTTTAGATGAGGCTTGTTAATTTGTATTATTTGGATTTTCGGACAGTCGAGCTTCGTGTCGTAATCGGGAAGGTTCCTGAATTCGATAAGAAACACATGAAGAAGACCGGAGGACACATCGGCCGAAACGTTGTGTAACTATAAAGATAAGGACAACAGACAGTCAGAAAAATCCAAATAATACAAAGAAATAATTCATCACACTATCTATTTACGATCGAATAAAGCAGACGTTATTTATTTTCAGTGTTGAAAAACAAAACCAAAAGACACGTGGGTTGCAATGATTTTTTACAAAATAGAATTTGCTGATTGATTTAAGCTAACGTAGGTATACCCATTTTTCGTCTGCTTTTTATTCTAAAAACGAATTAAAATTAATTAAATAAGTTATTTCTAAGTGGAAAAGTAGTAAAAAGGGGGGGAAATAATATTACATATGTAATTTATTTTTAATACATTTAAAAACTATTCGGTCAATTTTGCTCAAATATGGCCGTGAATGTTATCTAATTATGGCGTAAAATCTGTGTTTACAAAATAAATTTAACCCTTCCCGATTAAAACATTTTTTAAACAAAAAATCATGGAATTATCTGATTTTAATGAAATTTTCAGTGTTGATTTCATTCATTGATAAATGAAAAGTTCCATTTCAAGATCGGTTGGCAATAATATAATAGTATCAGTGATGCTGATCATTATTTTAATTTAGTGTGTCCTGGGATGCACATATTTGCTTTGAATGAATCCCTGAGAAAATTTAATTAACTAAAGTTTCCTCATAGATTTTTATTTATAATCTGAAGAAACAACTAAAGCTGTCTAACCCCTACCTTGTAACCTATCCTGTGTAATTTGATTCTAAGAACTATTGAAATGTATTTACAGTTAGCTTGAAATGGTGAGGAAGAAAAAAAAAAGAAAAAACACTGGGACACATGGATATGATTTTACTGTGTCCTTTTAGATTTTTGTGCGTCAGGGATGCAGGACACGTACCTATCAGCATCTCTGTAGTATAATAAAGTACCTGAGGTATTTTAGTGAAAGCAGGCTAGAATAGGTGACAGATGACTGTATTAATTAAATACAGTCATTTGTCGCTACTTCTAGCTTGCTTCTACAAAATATCTTGGGTACTCTATGGTTGTTAACCTACTTAAAATTCCAACATATGAGAAAAACAAAAAATAGTAAATTTATCTATAAAAATAAAGAAATGCTGTAGTGTTCTGAAAAGAGAGTATAATAATCTTATTATAATGGAGATAGTGTGTTTGTCTGTCTGTAACCGAAACTATATTACTATACAAATCACAATTCCTTTTGTTATTTACATCATATTCTCCATGATTTTATTTTTATTTAAACCTCAATTATTAATAACATTGTTTTACATCATTAAGACTGTTGACCATATCTACATGCTAATAACATGCAATTGTATTTATATATACAACAAAATAGTGTATTACAGTGTGAATGGGAAGTCTAATTTACATATTGATCTTAAAAATTTGATTTTAATAAATATATGCTTAGTATTATTGATTTCTAATTGTTTGGTTTTATCTTAATGAATATGAGCAAAAATCTCTTCAATAAATCTTAAAAGAAATCCCCTAAACAAGAAGAAATAACTAATATTTTTCTTTACTTCCTATTTTAACTAAACAGTTAAATTAGGAAAATTTACCAATGAAAGACGGGAGTAACGGAAAATGATGGAAGAGTTAGTTTCAAAGTTGTTCTATTTTTCAATCATACCCCTCTGTTCAAAAATCTTTTTATCTACATTCTTATTCAGTTTCATTAGCCTTTCTAATTTAGTATGATATTTTTATTATATTAAAACTTAAATACTTGCACCGGAGGGTGCATACATTTGCTAGTAATAATAATGAAATTTATTGTGTACAGTGCTCAGGTGCACCACAACTCATCAAAATCTCATGTCAAGTACACAGAATAATGTATTAGTGTCAGGAAACATGAACAGTTTACAGTAGTAATATGCATGTATGTGTACACGTGTGTGTGGAGAGGGGCATCAGGTTTAATGTCGGCGGACTACAGGAAGCATGGAGGCTTTGAAAGATTCAGTGTTTCGGCAGCCTACAACAGACACGGGCAGCTTATTCCATGCCTCCACAATTCTGAGCGTGAAAAAAAATATTTCCGAAAGTCACATGAGCAGTGCTGTTTTCTGACTTTGTAGGCATGCCCACATGTGGAGCAAGTAGGAAGAAGAGGGTGTATGAGGTAAAGCTTCCATATTTATAAAGAGTAGGGAAAAAAACACCCTCCCGGCAGTGTAAAAGTAAATTTTTTCTATGTTTTACTCTTTTTGTAAAAAAAATGTAAATAGATCTTTGAATCTTATATTTTTTTTTAATAATAGACATAAAAAAAAATAGTTTTGCTGTCAAAATTCAAAATGTTTTCTTTCCAATAAAACCAAGTTTCTTAAATTCAAAAGTAATTAGAATATTTAAGGGTTGGGGGAGGGGGCTCAAAATCATTCAATTTTGGTTATCGTCTGTCGTTAAACCAAATTTTATGACAGATGATAATCAAAACAGAACCTTTTTTACTATAAAAACAAATTAAAAGAAATAATCAACTAATTTTCAACTTTTCTGTGTGTAGACATTTCCTATACTTTAGGCAGATTTATGGAAGCGTAGCGTAGACGTGTAAAAATTTCCTACAAAAAAGGTTACAGTGTAGCCAAACACGTAAGAAAAAATAACAACACAACAAAGATATGCGCACTTAACAGTCGATTCAAGCCCTAGATAAAAATCGGAATATTTTGAAGAAAGAAAAAGGGGAACAACTTATGTCTCTTTAGTCTTCCGTAAAGAAATGAACTATCGTTAATAATATTTTTGCATCAATTCAAAGAAAATATTATTTTTAAAACTATGGAAAAAACAAAAATATGCTACATAAATTATTTTTTGAGTTTTAAGAAAATAACTTTTAAATTTTAAATCACTTTTTGGGGTATTCAATTTTTATTTTTTCTTGTTCTTCAGGATTTGATCTTTCTAGGAATGTAAAAATTAGGAACTGGAAAATTTTTTCTTAAAATGAACAAAAGTCACTAAAATAAGTTTTGGATAAGAAGGGTATATAAATAAATGATAATTTCATATCTATATTCTGAATGATAAAAAAAAAAATTCAATTTAAAAAATATAAAATTTAATGTAGAACATTGTGACTATTTCTTGTTTGTAAATACATTTTCTCATAAAACTTTATACGTTAGATAACTTTAAATATATATAAAAATAAAACAAACTATATATAAATCAATAATACCAATTTAAACTTGTTTTAACAAACCATGTGGACCGTTTAATGTTGTATACTTAATTTTGAGAATATATAATACAACATTGTTCTTTATTCTATGTATTAATGATTTGACTATAAATTAAATGCTTATTGATAATCTTATACAATTCCTGAGAGTAAATGCATATATATATATATATATATATATATATATATATATATATATAGGTGCAAATAAGTATTTACCCAACCCATTCTTCACTTGAAATGTGTGCATTTCTGCCCACTTTTGGGCAATAAGTGTTGTCAGGATAGGCTTTGAAAAATTTGCTACCAACGTGGTGGTGAGTGGAGGAAAGACCCCAGTGCAATGGTCAATCCAACAGTCCCTTTTTCATTAGCACTAGACCAGGGAGATTGTTTTGCGTCTGAGGTAGAGTACAACACCTACCCTCAGCTCCCCACCTCACCGCACAGATCCAAGTTATGTTACTCATGTGCTGATTTGGTGAGGGCCAATATCGAACTCTGAACCTTATGGCTCCGAGTCGGATCCTCTACCAGCTGAGCTAATATGAAGGTTAATATTATTTGTATTATTGTCTTCATCTTCATTGTTATCATCAAGCCTCATCTCAAAAATTCAGAGAAATAATATGAAGGTGTTTAAGAATTAGAGAGTCTATCCCCCATTTCATTAGCACTAGACCAGGGAGATTGTTTTGCATCTGAAGTGGAGTGACACACCTACCATCAGCTCCCTACTTTACCACTCAGATCCAAGCTGTGCTATTTATGTGCTAAGTTGGTGAGGGCCGATATCGAACTCTGAATTTTATGGCTCTGAGGCTGATGCTCTACTGAATGAGCTAATATGAAAGTCACATGAGCAGTGCTGTTTTCTGACTTTGTAGGCATGCCCACATGTGGAGCAAGTAGGAAGAAGAGGGTGTATGAGGTAAAGCTTCCATATTTATAAAGAGTAGGGAAAAAAACACCCTCCCGGCAGTGTAAAAGTAAATTTTTTTTCTATGTTTTACTCTTTTGTAAAAAAATGTAAATAGATCTTTGAAATCTTTTTTTTTTTAATAATAGACATAAAAAAAAATAGTTTTGTTGTCAAAATTCAAAAATGTTTTCTTTCCAATAAAACCAAGTTTCTAACAGTTAACTCTTAACATCCTGTTGAGAATTTTCCAACTCTGAACTTTATGGCTCTGAGGCTGATGCTCTACTGAGTGAGCTAATATGAAGCCGTTAAGGAATTTGTGAGACGACCTGCTCTGCACTCTGCTCTTTAGATGTACTTGTCTAGATCCCAACGTTGTGAATTATGTGCCGGCCGAATTTAAGCACGAGTCAGAAATACAGGCTTCACAAGGATTGAAAACAAAACAACAACAACAAGTGTAAACAAGACACATGGAAGAAGGGTGTGTTGATACTCGCTGGCTGCTACTGTCTACTACTGGCAAACTTGACACTTCAACGGCCAACTTAACCCTTCGATCCCCGAGTTCTAACTGACTTAGGGCTCGAGTTTAGTTGTATTTATGTCAAATTCCCCTACCAAAACCATCTTCTCTGGACCACACAAAATGGCCAGAACTTAAATAAATCGCAGACTTCGAGTCGCCATTAACCCTTAAAATTAAAGCACTCAAATATTTCCAGACAATCTGTCTACAATATGTTGATCATTAATTTCTTCAAAAGAGAATTTCTTCCTAAAAAAAATCCTTTTTGCTTTAATACCTGGGTGCCTAAGATATTATCACCAATGGTCCCATTTCATGGTGGCATATAGGTCTCTTTAAACTTTACGACCTAATCTTTTGATTCGTAAAAGGTCAGCCACCCAACCCTTTTACTTATGCCGGGCCTTAACCTACTCTCTTTCTTATTTATTTATTTATTCTGACCATGTTCGTCTTCAACCATAGTATCACAAATTATTTGTGTTTTAGACTTTGCCTACATGTTTTATCAATCCAAAAACTGATTTTACTTATTGTTTTTTTTTTTTTTTTTTCTTTGCAGTTATAACCTAATTATTGAAGTTACTCGATAAACGTCATCAAAATGGGCGTCCGGGTCTTGTGCCTTTTATGAAGTCGCAGCCTGCCTTGTTGAAAATTACCGCCTCCATGATACAAAGCTGGTGATCGATGCAGCAACTTGTACCATTTTATTTATTTCAATTACTTTGTCCCTTTTAAATGTGGCCGGCGATTATCATCTTTTTGCTGCCAAGATAAAACTTTTCTTTGAAACGTTACGTAAATGTGGCATCGCGCCTTACCTCGTGTTAGATGGCGGCCTACGAAACGGACCAGAAAAATTCAAAACCTGCCTTCAGCGAGCTGCTCAGAGAATGCACAATGCTCAGACTGTAGCACAGGGGAAATCGCGGCAGAGTGACTCCAGCATTAACATCTGAAGCTTTCAAATACATCTTGGTTGAAATCGGAATTCCATTTGTGGTTGGCGATTTCGAAGCCGACGCTCAAATTGCTAAGATTGCCAATGAATGGAATTGTCCAGTTCTTAGTAATGACAGCGATTTTCTTTATCTTCAACTTAGAAGGAGGCTTTGTATTGTTAGAAACTGGATTTGACTGTGAGGTCTGTGGAAGACGGAAGTACCGGTAAGAAGACCTTTTTTTGGATTGTGAAATGTACCATTTTAGAAATTTTGAGAAAGTGTTTCAGGTCTCGATACCAATATGTTACCATTGTTAAGCACTATTTGTGGCAATGACTATGTTGAATGCCCGAACCTTTTTGTGAATTTTTTGTCAATCTTGGTCGGGCCCCGATGATTTTGGCACGCAAATTATAGGTCGGAAGCATAACAGCTTATTCCTGTCATTGTTATACGGGAAAAATCAGAACAGCGTTGCCGAAGCAATTGAGAGCATCTTCGCTTTATCAAAAACGCCCAGTCGCAAAAGGCGAGCAAATGATGCAAGTCTCAATAGACAGCTACAGAATCCAAAGTCTTCGTTTAGCATGAAGGATTTCTTTGAGAAGAACCAGCTCGAGTTTCCGAAAATGGAGCCAAGATATTCTACAATGGGAACCCGCTTCCGAATTGGTTTTTAGAGTCACTGAAGAAAGGAAATATCCCAGTGTTTTTTCTGAACACTTTGCGTCTCCGACGACACATTTTCATTGTCAGGTCAAAAACCTTGCAATTGAGTCGAGTCACTTGTGTTTCCGGTACATCGACAGGTGATCTATGGATCCTTTTATTGCACGACGCAGACAATCAACAGTCGATGAAACAGACGATTGAGGAGTACGACCGATGTGGGATGAACTATCAAAAATGCAATGTGAAAGCACTTTTGAGCTAGATAATTTTGGTCCTCTTCCCTCGCTTAACGATATATCTACAGCTCCTTTGGAAGTCCGCAAAGGTATATTCCTCTTGACAATTGGTGTTCCAGTGAAGTTTTTGGAAACCTTTCCACCTGAATTAAAACTTGTAGCTTCAACAATGGTTTACTGGGTGAAAAACTCTTCCCCTAATATAAAAAAAGTGATGGTGTCCTGTGTTTTGGCATGCATTCTATATTTATGGGCTAAAATATATCGTAAATAACCCCACATCAAAAGGCAGACACACTGAAGAACGTGACTGATCAATCTAGCTTGGTAAAATCATTGCTAGAGTGTGATAAGAATGTTTTAGATGAGGCCGTAAAGAACTTGAGTAAGATGTGTGGCACTCCCTCGACAGATTACAAAAAGAGTATTGATATCAAAATTGTTCACAGTTTTTGCCAATTTCAGAGCTGCATTCGTTACGTTGGTTACCTCAATTCGTTACTTTTAAGGCCATTTGTGGCCATCGGTCCGCACTTATTCTTTTGCGGCACATTTTTAGACAACATTTTTCACGAGGTTCATCAACGGTCAAACCCCCAAGAATACATCGCCAAAGCCTTTGGAACGGACTCGATTCTTGGACAACTGTTTGTTTCAATGGACGAAACTTTTCATTCATTGCTAGGGTCTTGCTATCAGCTACTGGAACAAAATACAAAACGGAAAAGTCGTCGTCGTCACAGGAGAGGTGGTGGTGGTGGGAGGTCAGGTGGAAATTCCGAGGCAGCTGTTGAAAAAACAGACGTTGACAATGATGCCGATCTCGAAGCTCAGGTGATGTGTGATGTGGAAAATAGGTTTTCAAACCTAGGAGTGGATGAATCTTAGTTTGTATAGTTCTAAGTGACAATCAACTGTAGGTTGCAGGTTCAATCCTGGCCAAGGGTGATAACAACATAGAATACTTAACATAGCTTAACACTTGTACCCAATCATGATTAACAGAATGAGAACAGTTTACCCCAGTGGATTGAATAAAGTGTTAGGTCCAAAGTTCTGTAAAGACTCCTGATTATGAAATGAAGGTTCCTAGTAACCTATTACTATAAGAAGTAACCTATTTCTATAAGAAGGTTCCTGAGTTTATTTTTATATACACAACATTTCGGCTGATGTGCGCTCCGGCTCCTGAATCCGGCATGAAGGCTCCTGAGTTCAATAAGAAACACCTGAAGAAGGCCGGAGAGCACATCAATTGAAACGTTGTGTATATAACAATAAAGATGAGGACAATAGTCTGAAAAATCTAGATATTATAAATTGTTTTTGTCCTTATTATGACTGTATTCTTATTTTAAATTAACCTGATTTTTAATCAGTGTTTTTCATAACTTCAGCAATGCATTTTAACTGTCCATTTAACCTGCCCCCTTGATTTAAAGGGACAGGGCTGGGTTTATTGCCCAGTGCCTGAGGGTGAATGCCGATGGGATCCACGCAATTTTTGTGCCTGCCATCCCATGAACTTTGGTTTGTAGCTGCTCCCCACAAAAATGGAACCTTGTGTCTGACCTGCATGGTGGGATGTGGGAAAATACCTTTAACTATTTAAGTCTTAATCACTCATGCATTATAAATTTTTTAGGGCTTTCAAATGGATGCACACACTTGCTCTAGTGAAATACCATCAGCTAATGCTGGTGTGAAAAACTCACAAGGAGTGAAATCTTATTATAATGGAGATTGTGGGTTTGTCTGTCTGTAACCAAAACTATATTACTATACAAGTCACAATACTGTTGACCATATCTACATGATATTTTCCACGTACCCCACTTGTACGGGTCAGGCACAAGGCCCTATTAACGTGGGACCACCCACAAACTGAAGCTCATGGGTGGCGGGTCAAAAATTGCGTCGATCCCGTCGGCATTCCCCCTCAAGGGGGGCGCCTCAGGCGCTGGGCAATAAACCCAGCCCTGCCCCTTTAAATCGAGGGGGCAGGTATTGCCTGGGGGGATAGCCCCCTGAGATCGACGCTATTAACTTGTAAAGATCCAGGGCCGAAGCCACTGGACCCCGGCGTTGGCCAGATCTACATACTAATAACATGCAATTGTATTTATATATACAACAAAATAGCGGTTTACAGTATGAATGGGAAGGCTAATTTGCATATTGATCTTAAAAATTTGATTTTAATAAATATATGCTTAGTATTATTGATTTCTAATTGTTTGATTTCATCAATGAATATGAGCAAAAATCTCTTCAATAAATCTTAAAAGAAATTCCTTAACAAGAAGCAATAACTAATATTATTCTTTACTTCCTATTTTAACTAAATAGTTAAATTAGGAAAATATAACAATGAAAGATGGGAGTAACGGAAAATGATGGAAGAGTTAGTTTCAAAGTTGTTCTATTTTTCAATCATACCCCCTCTGTTCCAAATCTTTTTATCTACATTCTTATTCAGTTTCATTAGCCTTTCTAATTTAATATGATATTTTATTATATTAAAACTGAAATACTTGCACCCGGAGGGTGCATATATTTGCTAGTAATAATAAAATACTAAGAGTCCTGGAGATCTGAGGGGGGCTTATTGTCACTCAAATTCCAGTGAAGACCATTAGCTCATGCTGGTATGAAAAACTCATAATAATAATAATCTAGACAACAGCATTGTTAAGTTCTGCTAAAATACTCAGAAGTGTCCTGGATACCTAAAGAGACTTGCTGTCTCTCAGACTCCAGTGAAAGATGTTAGCTGCAGTGAAAAACTTACAAGGATTTAAATAATAATAATAATAAGAATAATAACTAGGACCTGTGGATATACCACAGTATGATAATTTAATTATCATAATGTTTATGATAAAGTTGAAATACAAAAGTGTAAAATCTGATAACCTGTTGTTGCTTATCTACTTGAAAGAAAGGTACACCTTTTTCTTTTTTTTTTTTTTCACTAGCCAAAAAAAGCTGCACATCTAATTCCTTGAGAGATCATAATTAATTTGAAGTAATAAGTGAAAAAAAGAAAGAAAGAAAAGTAAGATGGTAGTGCTTATGGCATAGCGGTTATCATTGTAGGAAGTGGACTCGATGACCTGAGTTCAAATCCTGGTCAAGGCTGTTTTCATTTCATATACCGCTAATGCCCTTGGGAAAGGTATGAATCAAATTATAATCCAACCAGGTATGAGTAGATAGTATATATTTACCAAGCCCTCCACACGAGCAGGATGTAACACAAGGTCAATTTCTTAAGTGGAGTGTTTAACAGGTTTGAATTCAGAATTTTTTTCCTTCTAGAAAGGTTGCGATACCAAGGTTGAAGAGCCCAGTCTATCCTACTATTTACCCATAGCTGGCAGTTGAATAGTTGGATACATACCTTTCCGATGTGTATTAGTGTGATGTGAAATGCCAACAGCCTCAACCAAGATTTGAACTCTGGTCACTGTGTCCATTTCTCATGACAATAACCATTACACCACACACTTCCAACCAACCTAAAAGAAGGAAAACTGAATTTCAAACCAGTTGTAGGGGAGGGATGGGCTCTGGCTGACTATTCTTGCCCAAAACACGCTACATTAGTAGTGCCTCTACATCAAAAACAGGATATTTTTTTTTTAGAATATCTTAAAATGCAGCATTCAGAATCCACTTTGCTCAAATCCTATTATAATGGAGATTATGTGTCTGTCTGTAATCGTAACTATGTCACCACACATATCACAATTCCCAGAGTTATTTACATTATATTCTCAATAATTATTAAATAACCATTATTCAATCTGAATTAGTATCTTATTTATTAATGACGTCTCAGTTAAAGTCTAGCCGAGTTAGATTTACCTCAAAACAACCTGTTATTAATGCGCTTAAAATACTGCAATGTGTGTTATATACCACTAAAAAATAAAGGTTTAAATAGTATATGGTGTGGATAATTTGCGCACTGGTTTTAACAAAAACCGGGTTAAATAAATAATTACTTGGTGTTATTGATTTTTAATATTATTGTTTTATTCTCAAACATATTAAAAGCAATCCTATGTATAATTTCATATCGAAATCAATTAAAATAATGAAAATAAGTGTAAGCTTTTTATATGCATTCTTATGGACCTCCAGAAATATTCCATGGACCCCTGTTGAGAATCCATGCTCTAATCCATTGTCATCTCATCATGTGTATTTCCAAGCCTTGTCTGTGTCATAACTTGATAGGACAGAGCACAGGAAGAAGATTTGTGCCTTTTTTAATGACAGTGTAAAATGAACAGCCCATGCTGATATTCGAACCTGGTTCCCTCATTCCGTTTTCAGTGATAAAACCATTGATAGGATCCTCCTTCTCCCCAGTGATGGGACACAAAGTTGATTTAACACAGGCACTCTCCCAAGAAGGCCAGTGCCAAAATTATTCTAGTTCCCTCTTAGGGGTGCCTCATTCATCCTTTTAGACCAGGGTTCACTAAAGTACAGCCCGCAGGCTAGATCCAGCCCGCAAAGGCATTTTATCAGGCCTGTCAATGGTACTTGAATTTAGTTGCTAAAACATATGGAATGTAAGATGTTAGGATACCATTTAAACTTAAATATGTTAAGCCTGCTAAATCTTCATGGACTACTGAAGGTAGGTTATAAAACTTAATGTGCGTGATGTAGCAATTCCAAACCAAACAATTACCTGTAATTAATCAATCTTGATTTATTCTCCGGTAAGTCATCTTTATCATACATGAAAATTTCTGTATGTCTATGTTTATTTGTACAATGACCAAGTGCACGTCTGTTTATAAAGGAAAACTGGTGGAGACCAGCAAAAACCAATAAAATCCATATCTTATTTTTTGTCAGAGATGAAGGATTCTGTTTGTTATTTAAGGTTGTAGTTGTTGGATGGATGAACATTCCTTTTGGAAAACATTTCTGGTGTGGATGGGAAGTTTGGAAATAATAGTCATATAATATGACCATGGTCATTACAGTCCATCTCCTTCAGTGGCCAGCCAAAGACTGATTTTCTCTAGCTAACTTCCCATGTTTGCACTGGCAAACTGGAAGTATAGGTCAATACAAGTTTACATCATACCAATCACAATCCCTGTATCTTTCTACCAACCATTATTTTTAAATTTTAAGCTAAAAAAAAAAAAAAAAATTAACCCATCATTTTTCATAAATGCTAAATAAAATCATAAGGATATAAATCAATGACAAAAAAAAAAAAAAAAAAAAAAAAAAAATTAAGGATAAACAAAATCAAAGAAAAGAAAAAATATAAACAAGAAAAAATAAGGTATAAAGATAAAACAAATATATAGAAAAAGAATTTTTATTAATCTACATTTATAATATATGGATAAGAGACTTGTTTTTAACTTTTTAAAATCCCGGGCAACGTCACTTAGCTCTGCGGTTTCAATATTTTTTTTCCATAAATGTAAACTCTGCATTGTTTGGAATTTGCTTATAGCAAAAATTATTTTAATCTCAAAAATATGTCAATTAACTTTAAACCTCATATCTTTGAGGCATAACACAGATTCTCAAAGATATGTGGTTCAAAGTTAACAGACCTGAAAAAATTTAAAAGTTTTAAAATAAAAAAATTTTTTAAAAAACAAAAAAAAACTAGTGTATTATATCTTTATTGATGTATCAACACTGAAAAAATTCATTAAATTTGGTTAATCCCTTGATTGTTTTTTTTTATTTCTTTCGGCAGGGTGATATATGATGGTGGAATTTATGTCCATTAAGTTTGATTTAACCATTATTTATCAATAAAAAGGTGGTAGGTCTCTCAGGAAAGAGCTAACATCTGATTGGAGTCTTGTGTTGGATTTATTACAGTTATCATCTCTTGCAATTGGAATAGATCTATTTGACAGATAAATAGGACAGACGGCAATGGTGGTGGTGGTGGTGATAATAATAATAATAATAATAATAATAATAATAATAATAGAAAGATTTTGAAGTAAATTTGCTCTTAAAACAGAGTATGAAGTGTTTATATGTTTAAAATAAATAAAACAATCCATTTACTCTTAAAACATTGATATTGCAATTTGATAGCAAATAGTTAACTGGAGATATTTGATTATCCTCAATGATTGTCATATGAATAGAAATAATTGCTTTAAAATTATTTGTAATAGATAGGAACACTTAATACAAAATTTAAGAGATTACTTAATTAAAACTATCTAAAAATTGTTTACTGAATAAGAATAGTTACTTGAAACTTTATAATTTCCTGAAAGAAAGAAAGAAAGAAAAAAAAAAACCAAAAAAAAAACCGACTTTGGCATAAAATAACCCAACACAAATTGACATGCTGTAAAACCAATCAACTAACATCTTATAGATTAAAGATGAATCTACTTGAACCAAATTAAATCCGAAAAGCAATCCAGATAGGAATTTTTTTTTTTTTAATAAACATTTTATAATGGGATTCGTTGTCTGTCGGTTACCAAAACTATGTCAGTTTACATCACAATACCATCAGGAATTGTGTAAGTTTATAAATTAGTATTTAACTTATAGTCAAAAATCATTAATAGATAGAATAAATTTTATTCATTAATGATGTATTAAAATCGGACATTTGTCTAAAACAGCTTATGTTATTAGTGCGTTTAAAATCCTGTCAAGACTATTTTTTCAAATTGACAGTTATAAGGGTTGGCTGACCAAGATACCCTCATAGAATATGGAGGTCTATTTTCCAACAGTCCTTGTTCATACACTCTTATCAGTTTTGCAGTGCTTGGGTTCCATTGATTAAAAAAAAAAAAAAAAAAAAAAAAAAAAAAAAGTCATCAACAGCAGATATGACAATCATAAGGACCAGCCTTATGTATATAATAGATAAAAAAAACAAAAAAAATAACCTATTTTAACACACAAAACCCCTGACCAGACCTTCTGTTATAGGCTATGCAATCATACCTGCCTGTCCCACATTGGTCTTGTCAGCCACGAATATGCCTTTCATCAACATGGACCACCCTCTTACCAAGCCATGAATGAATGAATAAAAAAATTTAACCCGAGTGATATTATTTTAATAAAACATTCACTTTTTGAAAGAATTGTGTTTTTGTTTTAATTCCTGAACATGAAATTCAAAATAAGTAAAAATAAAAAAAATAAAAAAATAAAAAAAAAAAAATAAAAAATTCAAAAGTATATCTATATCAACAGTCTTTGTATTTACCCAATATGACAAGGTCAAAATTTTGAATTCAAATTTTTTCTCTTCTACACTGGTTACTGTATCAAGGTTATAGAGCCCAGTTTTGCCCACTGTTTACCCATAGTTGGAAGGAGAATAGTCAGATTCATATCTTTCTCAAGAGTTTTAGTGCAAAAATGAGGTGCAAAGCCCCTCATTTAATTTTCTCCAATAACCATTACAACTCAAGCACATGTATGTTCTTTTCCCAACCTACATATCAGCCAATTTATATAGCTATAATTTTAGTGAGGAAGATAGACCAAATTTTATGAGATATTTATACTTAATATAAAATTCTAGCAATTCATATAGAACTTTATTTTGAAGCTGTACATGAAACAGCTTGCAGTATATTGCCCCATTAAGTTGCATGACCCATATAAGGAGAGTTGGCTGAAAAGTTTATAGGCTGACTAAGATACTCTCATGGAATATGACTAAATGAAGTTTTATCTTTCAACAGGTCCATTGTAGCACAGCCTTTTCTAACAGTGTTGTAATACTTCAATTTTATTAGTTACAAAGGAAAAAAAAAAAAAAAAAAAGTAATCAGCATATGATCTTCTCTCATACATGCCCAATAGGGTAGGGTCGATTTTTCACCTTTTTTAAAATATCAAATTGTCCATCTATGTGAAAGTTGTGTTAGTATACTGAAACCAAAAATTAGATCATTTACTTCCACCATTGTTTGAAGAAATAGCAACAAAGATAGTCTACTAAAATACACTAAAAATCCTGGTTTTCACAAAATTTAGCCTTTAGAAAACTAGGATTTTTAGTGCATTTTAGTAGAGAATCTTTGATGCTATTTCTTCAAACAATGGTACAAGTAAAAGATCTAATTTTTGGCATCAGTATACTAACAACTTTCACAGATGGAAAATTTGATTAAAAAAACACAAAAAAACAAAAACACAATCTGCCCTATTGCATCATCCTGGGGCAAAAAAAAAAAAAAAAAAAATTTTGACATTTCAATCCCCCCCCCATTTCATTCGTTATGAACAGTCTTCTCATTAAAGTCCAACCCCTCATGTTGGCAGGATTGTGATAACATGGTAGTGTCAGAGATATGCTGTCCAGAACTCAAGTTCCTGGTAGGATCTCCCAAGGCAGTGTATTAGGGCCTCTAGTGAAAATCTAATCTAATCTCCATCATAGTCAGGAATCAACAGCTTTTGGCATACTTGTTACCGTGTGTCTGTGGAAAATCTGCGGCAAGCAAGGGCATCTCCTTCCACTGACCAGGATGTGCATGCAGAGTTTGGGGACCGCTTTTGAATTCCCTTGTTACTCTTTATGAATTCACTAACAATCATGTTCATTGGATAGAGCCGGCTCAACCGACCCACGGTGAATGCCATTTAAACAGTTAAGAATATATAGTTTAAACTGTCTAAAGCTACTTTATCTTACATATACTTACCTGGCATTTGGACTGGTAAGGCACCTCAAAAGAGGAATACCGAAGAGATACATGTAATTTTTATAGTAGCCACTGCATGAGCTTTGGTTTATAAAAAGCAATCCTATTTTTCTTGGTTATAAATTTGTAAATCATAGAGTTTGCCCCGAATGTCATTTCTTCCCCTGGCAAACAAATATTCATTTTTATAGCTACAATTGTTGATGTCATAGGAAATAGAATCAGTGACCAGGGTTCAAATCCCCAGATGAGGCTGTATTTCATGTGCTATTGGTAAAATTGGGCAGACTAGGTTCTTTAACCTTTCTTAAGCAACCAGTCAAGGAGAACGAACACAATTCAAACCAGCTTAAAAATTGGCCTGTCACTTCCTTGCCTATGGTGAAGGCCTAAGCCTGAATGAAATCACAGAGAGATATTGACTAGGGGAACACTGCATAACTACAGAGAGCATTTAAATCATTTGAACAATATTTTTTTTAGAAGAAAAGTGACAAGACAAAAATAGTAAATATTGTTCTTATAATAAAATTAAAGTTTTTAATTGGGTCTATGTTGTCTTTTTTAATCTATATTCTGCCTTTTCAAGAAATAATACGAAGCATACTTTATCTTACATATACTTACCTGGCCTTTGGACTGGTAAGGCACCTCAAAAGAGGAATGCCGAAGAGATACATGTAATTTTTATAGTAGCCTCTGCATAAGCTTTGGTTTATAAAAAGCAATCCTATTTTTCTTGGTTATAAATTTGTAAATCATGGAGAGTTTGCCCCAAATTTGTGTCATTTCTTCCCCTGGCAAACAAATATTCAGAAAACAATGACCATTTTGCTTAAACAATCCATGCAGAATTTTTTGTGGATACCCATGGATTTCACAAAAAAAAAAAAAAAAAAAAAAAAAAAAAAAAATCCAAACTACATAAAAATGCTTGCTAGTAAAAACAAAGCTAATTGTTGAGGGGGGGGGGGGGAATGGTTTTGGACTATCGGCCATTTATCTTCAGAGGCTTGAGAGTTTAAAAGTTGTTTAAGGAGGTAAAAATTGTGGGTTCAATCCCCAGACCCAGGAAAGGAAAGTGATATTAAAAAGGGCAAAATAATTAAAGTTTGTTACACGATATCAGAAGGGATGAGGACAGTCTACCATCATGGACTTTAATAAAGGGTTTGGTTTAACAGTAAGTAATAGGGAAAGTAACTGGTCTAAAAAGGAAAACTGAATAGAAACAAGTTGTCTTCACTTAAATTTACCTTGTGTCACATCCTGCTTTTGTCAAAGGAGTTGGTAGCTACAAACCAAAGATGTAGACAATAGGCAGAAGCATGTAAATAACTACTCACCTCAAATGTAGATAAATAGCCATAAACTTTGATTTGTTGGATATTCCGGCATGACAACCATTGTTGGGTTATTGGTAATTTATGAGGAAATGCATCCTGGTCTCCTGCCTCAAAAATTGCTACCCGGTGACTATCAAAATAACCCCAGCTCATAGTAATTCTTGTTTGTCGTAATTCTTGTTTAGATATGAAGATGGATATATAGTTTGGAATAGACAGATAAACAAAATAGATATGAACAAATGGAGATAGATATTTTTGACAAGTTAATATATTGGGGGGGGGGGGTCGCTTCTATTTTGTCGTAATTGTTTATTTAAACTAAAAACAAGACATTAAACAAAAATGAATAAAAGAAAATCTTAGTATTTAAAGTAATATAGATAAATATGAACAAATTGAGATAGATATGAAGATGGATAGTTTTGAATAGACTGAGCTGGGTCATTATTTTAATTGTCACCGGGTAGCAATTTTTGAGGCAGGAGACCGGGACGCACTTCCTCATAAATTACTGGGTTATTTTATGCAGAAGCTGTTTTGGTTCTATTCATGTGTGATGGGTATTCAAAATATTTAACACTTTTTATTCAACCCATACATGGGACCTTAACAGGTACTACTAACCAGAGTCAGTGTGGACCTGGGAGTAATCCCCAGAGCTCCAAAATTGGAACTTCACCATTATATGCAGTTTGACTTCATACTCAGAACACCTTTATTTGAAGAATGGATATCATAGCAAAATGAAACCATCCTTCCTCATGAGTATAAACAAGACAAAGTCACTTTTAACAAGTGAGCTAAGCCCAGAATCTGCTTTCAGTCAGAAATGAGAATACTTTTATTAAATCCTTAGAACCAATGAAATAAAAAAAAAAAAAAAAAAAAAAAAAAAAAAATTTCCTTGACTTCATAAGAACATTTTTAGTGATACATAGAGGGGGGGGGGGATAGATTAAAAACTTAAAAATCTTGCACTTAAAAAGAGGGAGGGTAACAGTCTTAGCTGTCAGATAATGAGGAAAAAACAAAACACTAAGGAAAATTTTGGATATGTTTATTTTTCCTTTATCACTAGACAGATTTAATCAAGATAAATCATGCATTTTGTCTAGTTAAAAAAATAAAAATTCAAGAAGAGAAAAAAAAAAAAAAAGTGATATTTGGCTTGGTATTTTGCAGATTTTTTTCTTATAGCCAAAAAATTTGAAGATTTTGTTCTTTGTATTCAGATAAAAAAAAAAAAAAAAAAAAAAAAAGAAAAAAAAAAAAAAAAAAAAAGACATGAGACTTATTCAAGAAACATGAATAAAAAGAAACCTTTTAATGATTCACACTCACACACATTTCATGTCAAATTATTTACAGTTTTAGGAAGCAGACTTATAATATACAATTTTAATTTTTCTTTTTAATTTTTTTTTTTTTGAATTTATAAAATGTTCTTGTTCATTCTTGTGATCTTGTCCAAGAGATTTTTGGCACAGATCAAATAATGTCAGCTGTATTTCATTTTGAAAAAAAAAAAAAATTTTTCCATTTCAGTTTTAAAAGACAATCTTCATAGTTTTGCGTTTAAGGAGGCAGGAGAGAATTAACTTGTGACTGCCAAGTAAAGCCTGGGAAGCTCAGACACTACAACAGTCTGCGAGCAAAACAACCATATTCATGAAAGGAAAGAGAGATAGAGAAATTTAAATACAGAGAAATTGGAACAAGGGAGATAACTTAGTTGGGCAACTAATAAAAAATGCAAAAAAATTTAAATGATCAACTCTTACCTCCTGGGAATAATTTTAAAAGAAATTCCGTTTCTCACTTCTTTGGGGGGGGGGGGAATAAAGCCAATGTGCCATTATATTTTAAATAACCGAGTATGACGTTTGGAAAAAAAAAGTCTACATAATGGATAAAAAAAAAAAAAATCAACCGATCCGAGAAAAAGCTTTTATGAGGCGTGTCACAAAATATTTTGAGAGTCACTATAGGCCTTACAAGCCAGAGAAGGGACTTAACTGGCTTGAATATTATATCAGACAAGAATTATACAGAGCCAGTTGCTCAAGAAATTAAGGAAAAAAAAAAAAAAAAAAAAAAAAAAAAAAAAAAAAAAATTATACTATAAAAAAATAAAATGATTATGAAGAAATAAAAAATAAAAAAATAAAGAAAAGTAATATCTAATGAGTCATGGAACAGATGTTAGATTAATAAGATCATTAAGTTACTATGGAAACAAACTTTCTAGCAATCTCCAATTTTAGAGAGAAGAATTAGTGTCATCTAAAATTGCTTGATTCTCAGGAGCCTTTGGCTTTCTAAATCATTAAGTGCAGCCTTCCATGGCTTTGTCAAAAGACAAACTAAAATTGCAAAACTCCACTTTAAAACCCAATATCCAATTAAAACTATCCCCCCCCCTCAATTTTATAATAAATTTCAATTTGAATTAAATATAAAGAAGTTCCTCATTTCTAATTGAATCTTCAACAGCAGTTTTGGCAAAACAATTGCAGTATCTTCATCCACCATTAAATTTAGTAAAAGTTTTATTCCCAAAATACTGGTAAGGATAATTTAGTTGTCCTACCCTTTAAAAAAGGGGGAAGAAATAGCCCCCCCCCCCCAAAAAAAAAGATTCTAGTTATATATCAGCAGATTCAAACCCTAATATGCCAGGAACAAGGTAAAACTAGAGCTACTGCTCAATATTTATATACATTTGTCAACTACTATTAATATAGGCATAAATAAAATGAGAGAAACTGTCTTCAGCATTTGAGAAAAATTTTGGGAGAGAATGAAGAGAGAGAGACGGGGGGGGGGGGGAACAATTGTCACAAGAATTCCTGCCTTTTCTCAATTTTTTTTTTTTTTTTTTTTTTTTTTTTTAACTCAGCAATTGTGGCCACAAAACTCAGATCTTTCAAATACATCATACCTCAGAATTTCTAAAGTCATTCATACATTTAGGATTTTTGCACATTTTTTTTTTTTTGGTCTTCCCTTCCATAGTTTAAAAATAAAAAAATCCGGTGATATTCCCATTACATACTGAAATATGAATTCTGAATATTTCCCTTATTTAAAAAGGAAATTAAAAAAAAATGCTTTTGAAGGGCTGAGAGGCAGAAGTACAAGCAGCAATAATATAGAAAGTAAGATTAACTAAAAATTAAATATGTGTAATTTTGTGACAGCATAATGTACAGTTAAAAAAAATTAGAAAATAAAGAACACCAATAATATTCCATACAGTCAAGACTGGGGTACTTTTTCTAGCAAAATCTTCCTATACGTTCAATGGCACGTTCTTTTGCTCAAATATATATACAAATCTTAAAAAGAATGAAAAATGAGAATGCCACATGTAGTTGGTACAGGAGACATTCAACCAAGTTAAAAACGAAACGAAAGAATTTGAAGTTGTCTTCAATTTGATTAAAAAAATTGAACAAATGATTTATAAATGAAACCAACTGCTATCAACCCTATTCCAGTTTATCTTTAATTTGTTAAAATTGGAAAAAAAAAAAAAAAAAAAAAAAAAAATTCTTTCTATTATTTGTAAATACAAATTTTAAGGTTATGGATATAAATTTATATAGATAAATAAAACCAGTTGCGAAAATGAAAAATGA
This sequence comes from Doryteuthis pealeii, assembly GCA_023376005.1. Taxonomy (NCBI): domain Eukaryota; kingdom Metazoa; phylum Mollusca; class Cephalopoda; order Myopsida; family Loliginidae; genus Doryteuthis; species Doryteuthis pealeii. The sequence continues at coordinate 30,138,226 of CM042153.1, forward strand.
AAAGAACAGAGTTATAGTGAAACGAGAAACGAAACTCACCGATAAGTCTTATATTAAACCTTTTCCTACATGTCATGGGATTGAGGGGGGTGAGAAAGTATTTTCTCTTCCATAGTAGATGGGAAACATTTTTATATTGGGACAGATACACACACCTACCTTTCAACCCGAAAAATAAAATTTTAAAATGACTCTTGAAGTCCTATATTTATTCCCACCCGCTATAGAGTGGCATCAAAAGAAAAGGGTTTAAGAGATTGGATTTATTTTATTTATATAGGGACAGAAAAAAAATACCTTCCCCCTAACGAAAAATTATGATTCCTTGATAGGTCCTATATTTTTTTTTTTTAATCTTCCAGTTGTGAGAGAAATTCTATACGAGAGATTAAGAATGGGACACATTCCCAACGAAAAGAGAAAGAAAAGAAAAAAAAAAAAAAAAAAAAAAAAAAAAGTAGTGCCTTGGACAAGATTTTAAAGACCATGAAGAAAACGTTTCAAAAATTGTCTCAAATTTTCTTCACTGGAGAGAGAGAGAGAGAGAGAGAGAGAGAGAGAGAAAAAAAAAAATAAATGAAAAAGTGGTATTTATTAGTAATGGCAACCCAGGATAAGTTTGTTTCATTTGTCAATGTTTCAGAATAATAGCTTTTAAGTTGTTTCATTTTTGTATTTATTATAGATTTTGTATTAACCTGGGATGTTTTGAGAGGAGGGGATGAGAGAGATAGCGAGGAGAGAAATAAGGTGAGAGAAAAAAAAAAAAAAAAAAAAAAGGGAACCCTCTTCAACATGTAATACTGTTACCAAGACCACAAAACTTGGTCAAACTGAAATGCAGATTTTCATGGCCCCAACCCAATTTTCTTTCAATTCCCAGTCACAGAAGAAGCTCACACCTCTTCAGGCTTTTCATGTTGATCCTTTTCTAATGTGTGCGTATTCTCTTGAATAGCCTCTTCAGGAATTTCTGCCACTTCCAGTTTTGCTTTTTCTTTATCCTCAACATTTTCCATGTCTTTGTCTAAGGTTTCCTTTTCAGTCATCAACTTGCCATTTTTCTCAAGCTCTGTATATTTTTCAGGTAGTAAGTTATCTTCATCTTGTTGTTTGGTATTTGCTCCATCAGCTGCCACATTCTCCATATATTCATATACATTGTCAACAAATTTATCATCTTTCTTCTCTTCTCCCTCATCATCATCATCGTCATCGTCCGTTTTGTCTTTCCTTGGGCAGTTCAGACAGTGGGGTTCACTGAGACCGTATCCAGGGCATGTGTCACCAACGCACTGGCAGCATCCAAAATCGTGGAACCACCTGTAACGAGCAGCACCCATAGATTTACAGGAAGTCTTGCATTTTTTCAGCGAGAGGCAGTCAGCCATGAAGGCTACTGTACAGTTTACCATCTCAACTTTTTGGGACATTTCTACCATGTTGTTGGTGTTGTCTACAAAAGAGAGAAACAAAATAATTAGGAGGATATTCATATGCAGGTTATTTCATAGGATTAAATTTTATCTGTGAATAAAGTAAATAAAATAATAAACTAGCAGGACCCGCGGATATACCACAGGTATGATAATTCAATGCCTTTTGGATTTTTGTCAGATTGTGATCTTAATACCACTCAGTGCCAGATCTGTCCGTTTTGGGTGATCCTACCAGGAACTGGAGTTCCAGACAGCACAGCTCAGACACTACCAAGTTTACACAACCCTGCCACGACGAGGAGGGGTTGGACTTTAGAAATAAAGTGCTAGATTGCCATTGAGCAAAGAGCAGTTTAAGTCAAGCCATTCTTCCATCCAGTTTTCTTCAGAGTGAAAACGCCAAGGAAGTTTAAGCCCAATATATAAGAATAGCAAGTTTACTACCTTAGTACTCAAGAATAGACAGAACAATTAAGAAAGTCATTGTAATTATTCAAGAAATTATAACTGAACATATTCAGGGACCACTGTTTGTAAATAACATTCCCAGTTGATTTTTTTAAATGAGGTTTTTGTTATTTAATCACATTAGTTATAAAGAGCTCTGTAAATGGAGTTCAAAACTTTGAATTATGAAAATATCCCCAGTGGTTCAAAGGTTATGAGAATTTAAAGCCCCTAAAATTGGGGGTATGAAAGTGGACATGATTGTTAAAAAATGTCAAATCACAGACCAATTCAAAAGAAAATCAGTAATTTTTTTTGCCATTTTATTTTTGGAGCAATTTTGATAAAACTTTGCATTCTTATGCAAAATTGTATATTATTTCTTATTCTGCACTGAATCGGTATGTATCTATGCTGTAACCCATTATTTAGAGAATAAGAGGTATGGATATCAACATTTTTGAAAAGTTTACAAGATTATTCAACATTTTCATTTTAATACTGCATGTATACATAAATACCGTAGTGATTTAAATAAACAACACCACTTTGAACTTAAAGAAAAACTTTAAATACTTGCAATGTTTTATTACATACAAGAAATAGAATACCTATTTACATAATTTAAAAAAAAAAAAAAAAAAACAAAAAAAAAAACAAAGCCTGTCCGTCCAGCTTGCAATTATGTGTTTTGTTAACATTTTAATACTATATCGTAAGTTTTTTTTTCTTCTTCCAAAATTGAAAGTTTGACAATTCTGATGGTTAACCATCATTCAAATGTCACATATCCAAATAATACTGAGACTATCTTTTATTAAGGATATAGTGTTTTTCGCTCATCTTATACTTTTTGATAGAACCTGCATCAACTTTCATTGGTAGTGTTTCACTTCCAAAAGGTTGAAAAAAAAAAAAAAAAAAAAAAAAAAAAAAAACCCTGACTTCTAACCAAATGTCCAATTTCAAGAATATTGATAAAGATTGCCCTCTTTGATTTTGCAAAGCAAACTAACAACCAAAAATTTATCCTCAGAAAAAAAAAAAAAAAAAAAAAAAAAAAAAAAAAAAAAATATATATTCATATTTTGTGTTTTCAGCTGTTTGAAGCAAAATACCATTTTAAATAGCCGTAAAAAATAATTCAATTGATAAAAACAGAAATTACATATTTAGAAAGATTTTTTTTTTTTTCCAACCATATAAATATTTTTAAGATTGGATGATAAATACTAGAAAAATTGCAAATTAAACAGATTAATAATAATAAAATTTATTGTGTACAGTGCTCAGGTGTACCACAATTCATCAAGGTCTCATGTATAATACATAGAATAGTGTACTAATGTCAGGAACATGAATAGCGTACAGTAATAATATACATGTATGTATGCGCGTGCTTGCATATGCGTGTGGAGTGGGTATCAGGTATAGTGTTGGTGGATCACAGGAAGCATGGAGGTTTAGAATGATGTAGTGTTTCAGCAGCCTACAACAAATGCAGGCAGTTTATTCCATGCCTTGGTAAGTGCAAATTTGTCAATGTCAACATATTTTAGTGAAAGTGCTGGTAATGCTATTGTAAAGCTCTTTGAATGAAGCAATTTCAATAAAACCACCTAGTTTTCCCTCTATAGTAGACATAACCCAAGAAAAAAAAAAAAAAAAAAAAAAAACAAAAAAAAAAAAAAAACTAATAAGTTGGATAAACAATCAGAAGTGTTGGCAGGATACAGGCAGAGGAGGAACAAAAATACTCACGCAGAGCCACCGCCGTTTCCATGTCAGCTAGTCTGTCCATCGTGTAAGAAACAGCATCCTTCCGCACTTGGTAACGGAAAGACGACCAACGTTTTTGGGCATCATCTTCAATTGTTAAGACATTGAATAAATCTGGGATTGGATCAAGAAGGATTTCGATTGTGCTGCTTTTGTAAGGAACATCGTTTGGATCAGGTGGGGGGCATAAACCTGTAATAAAAATAAAAGTTTTAAAGAAAAAATATAAAAAGTCTCTGCAATAAATTTTCTATTTCTTCTGGCAATCTATATATTGATTGCCATGTTCCTTAATTGTATGACCATTATTTTGCAACACCCTCTGTTAAAAAACGAGAGTCCAAATCATCCAAGATGAAATGCCAAAATGTAAATCCTGATTTTTTGTGTTGCTTGATCTGCTAAGCTAAATAGTGGACTATTCTGTTTTTTATCATAAAGAATGAAAAAAAAAAAAAAAAAAAAAAAAAAAGGACATGCTACACAGAAAAAATACAAGAAAAAGAAAGTAGGGGGAAGAGACAAGGGGTGAGTGTGTGGAAGCGACAAGACTAATCTGTTTTAAATCGAACATAATGAGACAAAAAAAAAAAAAAAAAAGGTTGCGACTAATTTTACATACTAACTTTATCCATTAACTTCAGTTGATTGGAAAATTGTCATTGTAGATTTGGGATTAAACTGGAAATTCATAACTGACAATGTAAAGGATGAAAAGTTAAGTTCTGATTGATGACAATTCAAGGGTATTTATTAAAGAATTAAATAAGTACTACCTCTTAGCAGTCAGCGACCAGAAGGTATTCTATCTCAAAATGAATTAAATGATCAACTTTAGATATGTCATTTGAGAGTGAAAGAATTTACTAGAGAGTTTACAATTGAGGGTTTATCAGATACCGAACAAAACAAATACATCTCTTGAAAGTGTTCAAGAAACTTAAAAATAAAAAATAAAATTAAAAAAAAATCTCTTAAAATTCACATTGCAATATTTTTAGTGATTATAATTAAATAACTTTTTAAAAATTTATTTTAAACACTTGCTGAAACATGCAAGTTGAAGTTTACAAATATTGTTGAATGCAGTAGGCTTGCCATGATAATTTTTTCTTGTTTATATTGTTATGCTTTCACAACATTTTGGCAGCCTTCTTCAGATATTTACTATGAATAAATCCATTGTAGAGTTCTATACAAATGCCCAAAATGAGTGTTTGCAAATTATATTATACAATATATATTATAATTATATTATAGGCTGAGTGGACCAGGAAGTAATGGCAGTGAAAGGGGACCCTATACTCCCAGATCTGGAGCTTTACCATCAGATACAGTTTAAGATGTCCTGTATGATACCCCTCAAAACAATATCAATCTTAAAATTGTTGTGGGGCTTTTTTTTTTTTTTTTTTTTTTTTTTTTTTTTTTTAAAAAGAAAAACTTATAGAAATATTGGTAAATTTTTTTTTTTTTAAGGGCAAAAAAGGAAAAATAGTTTAACACAAAATCCTGGGTCAAAAAAGCAATAAAGAAAAAAATATCAAGTACTATTTAATAGTTATTGCAATTTTGTTTCCAGTATTAACAGGTTTACATTCGTTTAAAGTAATCCACCCAATAAAGAAATAAAAAAAAATCTAGTAGTATTACAGAGTTTAGATCATTGTATAATAAAAAAAAAAATAAAATAAAAAAGTGAATCAAATATTGTAATACCAAAACAGCTTATCTGTGGACTTGCCTTTCTCAACAACAAACCCAATGAAATGCTTAATTTCTAAAATATCACACCCCAGTCAGATACCTTATAAACTATTACTTTCTTGGCAAAAAGATTAATGAATGAATCAAGGGTTGTCTCCCTTGCTCTATCAAAACATTCAGCTATCTCAATATATCTGTTTAAAAAGAAATAAAATATGCATATTCACTCATATTGTTAATAACTAGTAAGGTATAATACTATTACCCCAGTTTTAAGGATAGTCAAATTTAAATTCTATTTCCAAGCAACTTATTCAAGGGAACCTGTCACGAGTGGTCATCCTTACATTAAAAACTGTTCTCAGGGTAGTTTTAATAGTTACATTGTTGCGTTTGTATTAATTCACACCTTTGCGTTCTTACGCTTTTACTTGAATAAACAAGACACGTATTATATTGTCCTCATATCGTTATATATCATTACTACAAAGTGGTAAAGTTTCACATGAACCTATATATGCCAAGCATACAATTAGCATTATCTTAAGGTTGGGATAAAGGTGCATTTTTTTTTAACACTCCCAATACAGTTTTAGATTGTTTCCATAGAAAACCAAGCTGCTGAAAATGCAGACATGATAGATACGAGCCACAATTCAGTGACACTCATGAACATTTCTTTATTGCTAATTATGTGCCGAGCAAAAGGCGCTAAAGTCCAACCCCCTCCTGATGGCAGGGTGGTGTCAGAGCTATGCCATTCAGAACTTGAGTTATTAGGACCACAACCCAGCAAAATTGTCTGGTGAAGATTAAGAGGTGTCCGCATCAGAAACCAGTGGTTACTTTTGGTCCTCTCCTTACATCTACTAGATAATCTGTGGCAGGAGTGTTTGCATGCAGGGCCTGTAGCTGCCACTATTAGAAATTTGGGGGGGGGGGGGGCTGGTGGGTCAACCGGTTCGTTTTATGCCCCTTCCCTGTCATGCGAGTATCCAGTCACCTTGCTATCATTTTAAGTTTCCCTTAGAAAAATAGTTTTTTCTTTTCTTTTCGTCAGGGTGGCCTAAAGTCGGTATCAGTCAGACAGCAAGGGAGTATTCCCTTTCCACTAGCGTTAGACCAAAGATTGTTTTTGCGTCTGAGGTGGAGCGCCCCTGTGCTACTCATACACTGAGTTAGCGAGTGCCAGTATCGAACCAGGAACCCTGAGGTTCCCCAGCCGGACACTACCGATTGAGCTAAGCCAGCCTATTACTCTCTAAAATTGGTTGTAGATGCATATTTTGAAGATAGGAAGATTTTTTTTTTTTTTTTTTGCCTTTGTGGCTATTTGAAGTAGAACACTGCAGTAGACAGTGAAAACCAGAAGATGTTAGTTAAAATAAAAGTTTTGCAAGGCCCTATTTGGCATAGGAATTTGGTCTTAGGTAGGAGGATGCAGAGCTAAGAAAAATAGGGGCTTTCTTAGCAAGATGACCATGCTGTTTTTGGCACCCAGTGAAGGAATACTGAGAAAATTTGGTGTGGTCAATTTGTCACTGCATTCTTAATAAAGGTACTAAGAAACAGTCACTCCGAATCCAACCTGATGAAGTTTTTCATGGCTGCATTGTGTGGAAATAAAACTTATGAAAACACTATTTGCACATAATTTATGCAAACAAATGAAAGCCAATGCAAGCATAAAATCAGGCGGAAGTGCCATCTTTGAATTTTTTTTAAAAATTTTTATTTTATTTTTACAAACACGCTTTTTCTAACTGATGCTACTGTGTACCACAGGTATGGTTGTCCTTTGTAAGGGATTCAGTGAATTAAAAGGATGGAGCCAGTTCAAACCGGCCCTGGGTGAATGCTGTCACAAGACGAGACAAGAAGCTGGAAGATTTATTCCAAGAAGGTAGATAATTCACTTTCCACTTGTAGCTACCCAAACACTAGCAGCAGAAGAAAAAGAAAAGTTATACTCATTTCTCCAAATTAAAAAAAAAAAAAAAAAAAAAAAGTTATGAGATTTTAAAAACAAAAAACCTGTACCACAGCTATGGTTAGCAGAATGAGAACAGGATATTGAATAAAGGGTCAAAGTTCTGTGATGGCTCCCAATTACGACAAGAAGTTTCAGAGTTTGAAAAGGTTCAGAGTTCAAGGCGGCACCCCAAGTCCGATGAATACCTGAAGAAGGCCAGAGAGCACATTGGCCGAAGTGTTGTACAGATAACAATGAAGATGAGGACTGTCTGAATAATCCAAATACTAAATATCTTAACAGAAAAATAAGTTGAAATACTGACCAACACAGGAGCAACATTCTGCATAGAGACGGGATAGGCAGATCTGGCAATCATGACAACATGTGCAGTTTTTCTTGTCCGACATGTCACACTCACAGCATTTTATTAATTGACATTTACTAACTCGACTGGCACATATGCATCGTTGCAGGCATGTGCTAGAAGCACAAGAAACAGCAATGTCCCAAGCCCCAGCAGCAGACGCTGGCACAATCTGTCCATAGTGAAGAACTGAACAAAAAAACAAAGACAAATTAAAAAAAAAAAAAAAAAAAGTAACTTACGAAAACAAGAGAATTAAATGCTTGGATATGAAATCAAAATCTTTAAAATTACTTTGAAGAATTAATTTCGACCAGTTTTATCTGTTAATTTTATTTGCTTTGTTATTAGAATTCAACTTGTTTCTAAGTAAGGAATACCGTGCATTGATAATTTCTGTTGATACTGGAATTCATGCCCTCTTGGAGAAGGACTAGTTCTTCATAACAGCTTCTTTACCATTGAAGTTACAAGATTAAAAGGTAATACTTTTCAAAATTAAAAGTTACATCTACATAAACAAAAATCATGCTAAAAAAAAAAAAAAAAAAAAAAAAAACAACAACAACATTTAGGGCAGAATGCTGTGATTTTTAAAGAGAAAAGCAATACAAGAGAAATATTTGAACTTTAAGTCATAAAAATGGAAATAAAATATAAAAGTTCTAATATATGTTGAGAAGATAAAAGGGAAGAAAAATAGATTTTGGTATAGAGGAAATTTATTATGTTTTCAGCTAGTATATTAGGTCCGAGACCTGTCAGCTGTTCCTTATATTCCAAACATTCATCTTAATTCTACAGAATATTTATAATCTTTCCACAGATTATCCAACCTTGCCTTAAAAGAGTTCAGAGATATGGTATTCACTATTGATGGTAGTTAATTCCATGTTTGTGAGACATCATTAAGCATGTAAAATAAAAGATCATCAGGGCAGAGTGTTTTGATTTTTAAAATAAAGACAAACAATACAGGAGAAATATTGGTTGTGTTAAAAAAAAAAAAAATTATCAAATCTTAAACTCTAAGAGTTTCCTGGCTTGAAAAATATGGAAATATTTTTAACTGTTTAGTTTATGTTCTGAAAATAGTATGTTTTATAGTTTGAAATCAGGAAGTTTAGAAATCTTTGAATATTACAGTATAGATATTTTACAAACTTTTGTCACCAAAAAGATCACTGCTGCTCAAATAACATCAAAACAGATTGTTTTACGGTATATCAACCTCAGTGGGTCATTTAATGCCGACAAAGTTGTGAAATAAATTCATTCTTAATGCATAATACAATTGTTTATAAACTCGTGTTTTTCTATTTAACCCATAGACAGGACCCTAACAGGTACTACCACTCTGGGTCAGAGTGGACCAAGGAGTAATGGTGATGAATTCTCCAAACCTGGAACCTCAGAGTTTAACGTCATTCCCAGGACATGTAGACCCTCAGTCTACGCCTTCTAGCACCCATATGATAAAAGGGGTTTGGGCTTGCCATACAGGCAATAGGGTTGGGAAAATCATATAGGCGCTAGGGCTTGACGTGACCAGCCGATTGATCAGAGGGGGCCTCTCCGACCGCCCGTCTAGCTCAAGATAAGGCCAAAGTGGAGTATTGCAAGTCATGAACTGCTCAGCCACCTGGGTTCTATCCTTAAGCATCACGGGTCACCACCCACGGCCAACAGGTGGCCCCATTGGGGGAGTCTTACCCCTCTGCAGAGGTGCAGTCTAACACACCAGCCGACAGGGCGGATCAAAACAGAAGCAAACTGAAGAAACATCAAATTCAAACACAAAAATAATGAAGTTCTACATATTTTCCAAACCTCATTTTTTATAGGTACACTAGATAAGCTCATTGCCAGATTAACCCATAGCAGTGTTGGCACTACTTTGCCTACCACTCATGCCCTTTCATACAATTTGTGGGGTTCAGCTTACAGTGATGCTAATAGCTTTTTAATTTAGGGCGTCCTGGGATGCATGTATTTGATTTTAATGAGTCCCCGTGAAATTTGGGGAAACCAACTAAAGTTTGATTAATTATAGAGTTTATATGTATGAAAAACTAAAGCCATATAACCCCTACCTTGTACCCCATACAGTGTAATTAGTTTCCAAGAAAATATTCAAATGTATTTAAAGTTACCTGGAAATTGGGGGGGGGGGACACAAAAAACACTGGGATGCATGGATATGATTCTTCTATGTCCTTTTAAACTCTTGTAGAAGTCATCCATGATGACATTGATGCTTCTATTTAGGAAGGAGTAATTAACATTTTTGAATTATGCTTAAAAAATTTTTTTAAAAAATAAAAATTTTCAGTGTGAACAAAATCTACAGTTGCAAATTGAAATTGTTTTAAGTTAGAGGGATCTATTTGAATTTTGCTAAAAAAATCTTGCTATATGCAATTTTTACTGGCAAGATTATAATTTCTAGTAGTATCAATTATTTATTGTAATACTGGTTATAGTATAAAAAGTTAAAAATTTGTTATTTCAAGTGTCAAGGTTTGGTGAGCATAGAAAGTTATAGACTACTGGTAATTAGAGTTGGTTAACCACCTTACTAAGCTTACAGTTTCAGTTAAAAAAAAAAAAAAAAAAAAAAAAAAAAAAAAAAAGATTCCCAGACCCACGAACGAAACTAGTCTGGATATGTGTGGCCTGTGCGAGGGGGAGGAGTGTGGCGAGTGACTACAGAAATTGAATTCGTCACTTCTTCGTTGCTGAAATTCCGCACGAGCAGTGCAGAGTAACCAGGATGTAAAATCTCGTCGTAAGGATTGACGCGTGCTGATGAATGTCAAACGTGCAATTCAGAGTAAGGAGCCCGGATGAAACACAGCAATGGGATATTTAAGGACCTGCCTTTCGTTCGGGGGGGGGGGGGGCTGGGAATCTGCACGTCCACAAAAAAAAAAAAAAAAAAAAAAAAAAAAAAAAAAGCCAAGACATCCTTTGCATGCTAGAACATATTTCAAATAATGAGTGACAAAGTTTAATTGAAGACAATACAGTAAATTTTTGCCACAGATTTTTTAATGTAAAAAAATAATGGATACTCTTGATAGGTAATAGTTAAAAAGTTAAAGCTGTTTTACCACTCATGCTATATACAAAGCTAATGCTAAGATAAAATCTGACAATTTGTGAGAACAATATTCGTCATTTTAAATTCAATTTTAGTGTTAAAAACTAAAAAAGGTAAACAATTTCTTTAAAATTAAATAAAGGACGAATTATAGAAAAATCTAAGGATTCGAGAAACATTTAACGTGAAAGCGCATAAAGAAAGAAAGAAAAAAAAAAAAGTAATGTTAGAGTTGCCTCCCTTCTCACGGTTACCATAAAAAATGTTCATGGAGAAACTATCTAATATTTTTAATGTTTAGTCTATCTCAAAGTGGTCTAATTTGAATTAATCAAGCTGAACAGTTAAGGTGGCGTGAAGAGATGGGGGAAAAAAAACAAAAAAAAAACAAAACAAAAAAAAACAAAAAACAAACAAACAAAATAAGAAAATAAGCCCAAAAATCAATACATTCATTTTTCATACACATATCCTGTTTTATAAATAAAGACTAGCTGCATTTACAAAGCCAGAAGTGAATAAAACGAATTCATTCAAAATATTCCCTATGACATGACCCTACAGCTAAATAGTTGTAAAGATGTCACTTGTTAGAGTGTGGGACAGGTCACCCTCGGAAAGAGATATTGATGCTAAGACCGGCGAGGGGGGGGGGGACTTACTGACAAATAGTACCAAACAAGTTTATTTCATTTTTTTTTTCAAGGGATAAAAACATCTTGTACTAGAAGTGCCATATCTATAGATTTATCAAGTTCTAATGATTGTAATAACCAGAAAGCATTTTTTTTTTAAAGTTGAGATTTGTACATAGAAGTTGATATTATGGATTTCCAAATTAGTGTTCTTTGTAAAATAGCTTCTCATTAAGATAGTGATCCATTTCAGTAATTAGGACTGAGCCTATTCTAGTAGTGACCTACCCCAAGTGGACTTAACAGGTTTGAATTCAGAGTTCCCTTCTAGACCGATTGCCTAACCAAGGGTAAAGAGCCTAGTCTGCTCTACTATTTACCCATAGCTGGAGGAAGAGTAGTTTAATACCTTTCCCAAGGGTATTAGTGGTATGTGAAGTGTAGCTTCGTCTAGGATTTTGAACTCTGGTCAACGAGTCCATTTCCTATGACTAAACCATTACACCATGCAAAAAAAAAAAAATTAAAAAATAAAAAATAAAATAAATAAATAAAATGAAAGTAAACCCTTTTTCACTTTTTCATTTATATTTCTTTATACTTTGTGATTTGCTGCCTGCCATTTTAGTTTTTTTTATGAAAAGTGGGTATTCTAAGACAATTTAGAATTTAAAAAAAAAAAAAAAAAAAAAAAAAAAAAAAAAAAACTTATTTTTAAATGCTCCCAACTTACAAATGTACTACCCCACTTCAAGAGTTTATATTAGAGCTGGGGAAATGTTTAATGTGTGCGCGCGTGCATGCGTAGAGATTGACTAATATCATGGGCTACAAAATAGGGACTCACCAATGGCCCAAAATAAAGACAAGTTGCTGGCAGCAAAAAACAAAATCAAATTTAGGAAGGATTTTTCTGTTGAAATGGCAGAAAATAATCATCCTCATCTTTTAATAGAAAAAGTCTCAGCTTAAAATAACCGACCAATTACTTACATGACAGGATTATTTTCATATGGGATTCTACTTAGGATTAAAAAACACAGCTCTACAGATTTAGAGCTGGGATTTACGTGGAATATCTGATCCTCTTGATATTAAGATTAAATTTTAAAAAGTTCTAATTGATATATGTTGAAAAGATAAAAGAATATATTTTGGTATGGAGGAAATTTATTATAATAATCTTTTCAGCTAGTATATTAGGTCTGAAGCCTGTCAGCTATTCCTTATATTCCAAATATTCATTTTAATTCCACAGAATATTTATAATCTTTCCACAGATTATCCAACTTTACCTTAATAGTTCAGAGATGGGGCATTCACTATTGATGATTGTAGTTTATTCCATGCAATCACCACTGTTACTAAAATAATTTTGGCAATTTTTTATTTTTATCTTTTTTTTAATTATTTGTTGTAGGAAATATGTTGACACTTGTTCTGATCAAAATTTGCTTACAAAGTATTTTTAATAAAATACTGTAATATGAAATATAAAAAACACAAAATTAAGCATGTAAAGCAAGATCTCCAGAACAGAGTGTTTTGATTTTAAAAAAGAAGACAATACAGGAGAAATATTGGTTTGTAAAATCGAATCTTAAACTCTAAAGAGTTTTCCTAGTTTTGAAAATATGGAAATATTTTTACTGTTTAGTTTTACGTTCTGAAATAGTATTTTTTTATAGTTAGAAATGTGGAAGTTTAGAAATCTTTGAAAAAAAATAGGCTTAGCTTTTATGCATTCCTGTGAAAATTTTTAGGGTTTGAATAAATTTTGGGTGTTTACAAATTAATATGGAAATACAGTGAGGAAATTAATCTGACAATGAGAAGAAAATAATTTTAAAATTATAACAAACACAGGATGTTATGATCAGAAAACAATTTTTAGTGTCAATACTTAACCATTTCAGTATATTGTACCATCTTCAGGACACTGTTAAGTAATGTTTATGTGAGGGACAAAATGAAAGATGTTAAGTATATGATGCTATTAACAGTTAATTTTTATATGCACGTTTGTTTACGAAAGCCAATGACGTGATCAATGCATGTGCAAAATGGAAGGTGAAGATCATATATCAATTTAATATTGATATACAATTTAAAATTAACAAGGTTTGGGCTAAATAAAACTTCTTTTGTAGCAAAAATATCAAGACTAGCAGCACATAGCTTACAGGGTGGCAACTTGAATTCAAGTTGGGGTTGCTATTGGAGCTGATATGATGCACAAGGACCTGTAATTGGCGATGAAGATAGTGCATCACCCTGTACACATCCATAAGATGTATCTTACGACTACAATAATAAACCAGATATTGATATAAGATTTGTCTAGTTTGTGGATTTGGTCAAGCTTCTACAATTAATCAGTTAACTCAAATGAGCATTTCATATTCAACCATCTGTAAAAATATTCTTAAAGCAATAGCAAAACTTCAATTTAGAAAGATTTATCTAACATTTTTCAACTCCGTTGGTAGAGCAGTGTTCCGAGTTCAATACCACTCTTTGCCAATTCGGTGCATGAGTACCACAGTTTGGATCTGTGGGGTAAAGTGAAAAGATGGTGAGACACCACCTCAATTCCCTGGTTTAGCAGTGCTAGTGAAAAGGGGATAGACTCCCTCACTGTCTGGCTGATACTGACATTAGGAAACCCCACCAACAAATATACAATTTTAGGACAGAAGTAGATCCTTTTTTATCCGGTCATTAATTGAAGAGGTCTGTTAAGGATACAAGTTTTTTTTTTTTTTTTAAACAACAGTGTTGACAAGTTGAGAACACAAGAGCATTGGCTGACTGAAATCTTTTCAAACCAGTTTAGTAAAGAAAAGTATGGGAAGAAGATTTGTTTCACAGCATATCAACCTCAGCTTGTCATTTAATGCTGACAAAGTTTTCAAATAAATTCAGTCTTAATGGATACTGAATTTTTTTTATAGACACATTTTTCTATTTAACCCATAGATGGGACCCTAACAGGTACTACCATTCCGGGTCAGAGTGGACCAGGGAGCAATGGTGATAAAGGGGTGCTCCACATTCCCCAGACTTCCAGAACTGGAACTTCTGGATAGAGTTTAACGTCATTCCCAGGACATCAAGATTCTCAGTCACCACCTTGTAGCACATGATAAAAAGGGTTGGGGCTTGCCATAAGGGCAATAGGGTTGAGGCAATCATATAGGTGTTAGGGCTTGACGTGACCAGCCGATTGATCGGAGGGGACCTCTCGAACTGCCCGTCTTACTTAAGTAAAAGGCCAAAGTGGAATGTTGCAGGTCATGACTGCTCAGCCACTCACGGCCAACAAGTGGCCCCATTGGGGGAGTCTTACCCCTCTGTAGAGGTGCAGTCGGCGTATTCTAACACCGGAAAGTAGAACTAATAAGCATTTAAGTGTACAATGTCTCAAAGATGATAAATATACTTAAAGAAATAATATTTTAACTAGCAGGACCTGTGGATATACCACAGTATGATATGCAAAAATTACAATAATGTTGATTTAACTTTCCTTTTCATTATATTCAATTGAAATAGGTTAGCATTATTGCTTCCGTGCTTTCACCCCCCCTCTATCTTTCCCATACTTTCTTATATTTTTTCTGTATAGCATATCCTTTTCTTCCCTTAATAAAAATGGAATGGTCCATTATTTAGCTGAGGTGACAACTCATAAGAAATAATTTGGTGGATAAGCAACACCAAATAATCAGGATTTACATTTCATCTTGGATGAGTTGGATGGTCTCATTTTTAACCATAGAGTATTGCAAGATGATAACATCGCACAATTAAGGAACATGAGCATTAATATCATTAAGATTCTCTATATAGAGAATAATGAGCGAGCCTATTCATTAAATTTAATGCTTCAAAATAAAATCTATACTCCTAAGGTCTCCTCCCACTACTGATGTTCATTATTAGTTTGGATAGATGAATATACAATGTAATAAATATATCCTCTGCCCAATGATCTACATTTCATTAAAACCACATAATGGACATGTGCATCATAAGCAATATGCTACATGTTAAAAGATTCACCACATGATGAACATATATTATAATGAAGAATTCCCTTAGTTATTTAAGTTACATTCTCCATGATTTTATTTAAACCTCAATTATTAATACTGTTGACCATATCTTCATACTAATAACATGCAATTTTTTATATAATATATATAATTAATGTTTTTGCTTGAAGGCAATTACAATGCATGTACCGCATAAAATTCGATACTTATTAGAAAATAATCTTGACAAGTGAATCACAGCAAAGGATTATTTGGTGTGTAGAACATTGTACAGACTGTTTTGACTTTATTAAGTCGAACCAGCGATGTATACTAACGATTTCCCTCCGACAAATCAAAACTGGGACTTCAGCAGGCATAGTCAGAGACCATATTGCCTCGGCCACGGTACACACCTAACAATCCCTGCAAAATTAACCTTGTCAATGATACATCGGTTTATCTTGATGAATACGAGTAAAAAATCTCTGGGATAAATTCTAAAAGAAATTCATTAAGAAGTAACTCTAATTTTCATCTTTACTTACAATTTTGACTAAATAGTTAAATCAGGAAAATTTAACAATGAAAAATGGCAATTATGGAAGAGTAAGTTTCAGATCTATTTTTCCATTATCCTCGCCTCTGTTTCAAATCTTTATCTGACTTAATATTTAGTTTCATTAGCCTTTCTAATTTTGATATTTTATTACATTAAAAAAATAAAGTACATGCACCCAGACGGTCCTTATATTTGCTAGTTTTAATAAAATATATTGATTATGTAAGAAACTAACAGTGAAACAGAAGGGGCGGGTTAGCTCAGTCCGGTAGAGGTGTTCGACTAGAAACCACAAGGTTTCTAGTTCGATACCGGTCCTCGCCAACTCAGTGTACGAGTAGCACAGGGATCTGTGTGGTAAAGTAAGTAGCTGATGGTAGGTGTGGGCGCTCCACCTCAGATGCTAAAACAATCTCCTTGGTTAACGCTATTGAAAAGCGGATAGAATCCCTCGCTGGCTGGCTGATACTGACTTTTAGGCCGCCCCGTCGACTTTACTTACTTTGCCTAGAATGGTTAGCAAGTTAATCTTACAGAATTACTGTTGTGAGTTAATCTCACTCAAGTAACCTCTCCTCAGCATAGTTATTTACTAAGCTTAACTGTGGCACAAGGCAGAAGTATAGGGCATCCAGTGAGAATCAAACTTGCAAACAATGGTTTACAAATCTATGTTGCTAAATGGTATCATGTGAGGTACCCTATAGTAAATAGTCAAAGTGGCCTATTGTTGGTATCAGCCAAACATGAGGGAGTCTTCCTTGTGATAACTAGGAGGATGTGCTACCAAACTGAACAAAAACACTATTGGAGTGCTCAGTAACTATGGAGGAGGAAGAAAAACATTCCCTTTGGAATTGTCTAAAAATTTGGTTGATGCAAAAAGTTCTCAGCATCATTGTATAATGTTAAGTAATCTGATGTTACTCACCCTCTTTATTGCTTGAGTATTTACAGAAAACAGTTGCAGTTTTAATTTGAGCAGGAAGGGGGGGGGGGAGTAAAGGCAGTTTGTCACTAAACGTTTGAAACCAAATGGTAAGTAAGAAGTAGATGCAAACATTGTATGATTAGTCTGCAGAAAAGTTTAAAGAATGAGGTGGAGTTAGTGTGATTTTATTTACACACACACACACACACTTAGTATTGGAGATTTGAAAATAAAATGCTCGATTGCAGGTGCGATGGTGCTTTGATTACAATACATTTTAGGGGTGATTGTTACATTGGTTTCAAGCAGCATATATGGGCCATTTAAGACAATATGCCTATGGTATATATAAAGTACTCGGGATATGAACTCGGTGGACTAATCACGGATTCCATCCAAATATTAAAAAGTTGGCCAGAAAGCTTGAAAAGATCAATAAATGTTAAACAAAGACGTGCCTTTTGTTTAATTCTACATGTATAAATGAAAGAATGCTGCCCAAATACACACACACATATACATATATCATCAACGGTTCTGACGTATCTTATAAAAACATCACTAATTTTACTTCACAAAACTTATCTGCAAGGAGAAGGGGGGATGCAGCACTTAAACAATTGTTGACCCCCCCCCCCGCACCATAGATTCTCCAGGCCATCTTTAAATGACCATTGATAGATTAATGAAGGAGGGTGAAGGAGAATCACACTTGCTGCCTTAATTCCATGATGGTCAGTGGTAGATTGAACTTACGTGCACACATCAAGAATTAGAATTGTTCGACAGACCAAGGAAAAAAAAAAACAAAAAAAAAAAAAATTTTCACGGTGGGCCAGATAATTGAAAAATTAAAGTGCAGGGCCAAATTGTTTTCAATACTTGCTAGCCAATATAAAGAAATAGAGAAAAAGATGTTAAAACAAATTTATCTTTCCATGTTATATTCATGGATGAGTGGCAAAGATGCACCAAAAAACAAATTTAACCAACATATTTATTTTCAAGCATTATCAAAAGAAAAGCAACATAAGCAGAAAATGTTTTAGCAAGATTTTGTAAACTGAAGTTTGCTCTTAAGATATTGTCAATGTTTGGTTTTGGAATTGCTTACATCAATCAAGAGAATTGTTTTTACAAATGTATCAGTTAATTTCGCTTGATAGGTTGGTTTCCACATATTCAATTTGAAAAAGGCTTTGCTCAGATACACAAGTTCTTTAAGAAAAGAAAATTTAAATACTCTTGGTGGGCTTGATATAAAATGCCCCTCCGCGCCAGATCCATACCACAGGGCCTGAGTTTTGGTGACTCCTGCTTCTATAATAAAAAAAGTTTTCTTGTCCAATTGGTTCCTACAAAGATCCTAAAAAAAAAAAAAAAAAAAAAAAAAAAAAAAAAAAAATCAAAAACCAATTTTGTTTGTGGATTTTACAATATGTCAACCTTTGTTGGGTTATGTTTTATGCTGAACAACATTGTTTTATTCATTGATGGATACTCAATTCTTTTCTATTTAACCCATTCGGTGTGACCTTAGCAAGTACTGAACCAACAAGGTCAGAGTGGACCTGGAGTAATGGTTGATGAAGGGGTACTCCTAATTTCAGAGCTCTTGGAATGTGAACTTCGACAATTGACTTGAAGGTTTTTGTTGCCCTCTGTGCAAGAACCATTACCGTCCCAAGATGCGCTGGAACATTATATGTCTGTGCATGTCAAGTCCCAGTAAAAAGATGTATTGTAAGCGTGCCGCGTCATCACCTGCTATGTGAAGGGTGATATGCATGAACTAATCACATCAACCAAAGTTATATGCGCTCCCAGAAAGAT
>CM042153.1:30157137-30254637 GCA_023376005.1 Doryteuthis pealeii
AGACGAAGAGAACAATGAACATCCACAACCATAAAACCCTCAAGGTGTATTGAAAACAACTTTATTCAAAAACTCACAGAACCAACAAAGACACCATCAAAAAATACCAGGTCCAACACCTGAAGCCACTACTACGAAATACAGATCCATCTAAAAAAGCAAAGAAACGCTACAACAGAGGGTACAATAACCAGATCGTCAGGACATCATCGCATTACCATAACAGTCACTGGTTATATTTTCTAACCACCGTAGCTGCGAGTGTGAAGTCGGAATCTTGCACAACAGACAAAGTTGATACCTCCACCAGCAAAAAAAGAAAGAGGCAGAGAGCGCCACCGATCGCGTCAGTCACCTCGGGTACCGATCTCCTGTGACGGAACAGACGACTTTTTCCGTTTTGTTTATTGTATCCAGCTAGTGATAGGCCAAAGACATCCCTAGCAATGAAATGAAAGTTTCGTCCATTGAGGCAGTAACAGTTGTTCCAAGAATCCAGGCAGTACCACGTCTCACCAAAGGCTATGAAGCGAATGACTAGTTCTTGGGAAGGGTCTATATAATCGACCGTTGCAAAAATGAACACACTAATCACAAGAACTCATAAAAACAACGTATAGAAACAAGCAAAAAATACAGAAAACAAATACACATTCCAAGCCGTCATAAAAAAATCTCAACAAGAGGCAGCCAAAAAAAACAGAATAACAGTGCAAAACTGACAACGACAATATGCACGCAACACACTAGAAGCACTACATCTCATAAACAAAATCTAAGACCGACAAAAAAACAAGCAAATTGCAAAGAGTAAACTACAACAGTCAAACGAATGCAGCAAACTGAACCATTTAGGCAAATAACTGTGAACAATTTTTATATCAATTACGTGATACTGTATTGTCAAGTCTATGATCGGAGGGAGTGCAACAGCATCTACTCAAGTTCTTGTTAACGGCCGTCACTCGTAAACATTCTATACACTCTAAGCAATGTATTACCGAAGCTAGATTGATCAGTCACCGTTGCTTCTTCAGTGTGTCTGCCTTTTGGAATAGTGGGGTTAATATTTACTGATATATTTTAGCCCCCATAAATGATAGAAGCAATGCCAAACACCAGGAAACCATCAACTTTTTTTTATATTAGGTGAAGAGTTTTTCACCCAGTAAACCATTGTTGAAGCTACAAGTTTTTAATTCAGTGGAAAGGTTTTCCAAAACTTCACTGGAACACCATTGTCAAGAGGAATATAACCTGTTGCGGACTTCCAAAAGGAGCTGTAGATATATACGTTAAGCGAAGGAAGGGAGAGGAACAAAATTATCTTAGCTCAAAAGAGTGTTTCACATTGCATTTTTGATAGTCTCCCACATCGTCGTACTCCTGCAATCGTCTGTTTGCATCGACTGTGTGATTGTCGTGCGTCGTGCAAGTAAGAAAGATACCCATAGATCACCTGTCGATGTACCCGAGGGAAAACACAAGTGGACTCGACTCCAATTGCAAGGTTTTCGACCTGACAATGAAAAAATGTGTCGTCCGGAGCACGCAAAGTGTTCGAAAAAACACTAGGGATATTTCCTTTCTTCAGTGACTCTAAAAACCAATTCGGATAAGCGGGTTCCCATTGTAGAATATCATTGGGCTGCCATTTTTCGGAAAACTCGAGCTGGTTCTTCGTCAAAAGAAATCCTTCATGCTAAACGAAGACTTTGGATTCTTGTAGCTGTTGATTGAGACTGCACTCATTTTGCTCGCGTTTTTGCGACTGGCGGGCTTTTGATAAGGCGAAGAATGCCTCTGACAAGTTGCTTCGGCAACGCTGTTCTGATTTTTTTCATTCCAGTAATTAACATATGACAGGAATAACTGTTAGTGCTTCCGACCTATAATTTGCGTGCCAAAAATCATCGGAGGGCCCGCACCGAAGATTGACAAAAAAATAACTAGAAAAGGTTTCGGGGCATTCTAACTAGTCATTGACTCGACAAATAGTGCTTAACAGATGGTAAATATTGGTATCCGAGACCTGGAAACCTTTCTCAAAAATTTCTAAAATGGTACATTTCACAATCCAAAAAGAAAGGTCTTCTTACCGGTCTGTTCGGTTTCCACAGACGCGTCACAGTCAAATTACCAGTTTATCTCTAACAATATCAAAGCCTCGCATCTAAGTTTGAAAGATAAGAAACTCGCTGTCATTGACTAAGACTGGACATTCCATTCATTGGCAATACTCTAGCAATTTGAGCGTACGCTTCGAATCGCCAACCACAATGGATTCCGATTTCAACCAAGTGTGCATTTGAAAGCTTGCAAGATGTTAATCGCTGGGAGTCATCTGTGCGGATTTCCCTGTTGCCTACAGTCTGGAGCATTGTGAGCATTCTCTGAGCGCTCGCTGAAGGCAGGTTTTGAATTTTTTCTGGTCCGTTTTCGTAAGCCGCCATGCATAACACGAGGTAACGGCGCGAAGTGCCAACATTTAAGTATACTTTCATAGAAGAAGTTTTTATCTTGGCAGCAAAAAGATGTAATCGCCGCCACATTTAAAAAGGGAAAGTAATTGAAATAAATAAAATGTGTCGACATAGTTGCTGCATCGATCACGCAGCTTTGTATCATGGAGGGCGGTAATTTTCAACAAAGGCAGGCTGCGACTCATAAAGGCCACAAGACCCCTCGGACCGCCATTTTGATGACGCTTGTTATCGAGTAACTTCAACTATTAGGTTTATATCTGAAAGAAAAAAAAAAAAAAAAAAAACATAGCTAAAAATCAGTTTTTTGGATTGATTAAAACATGTAGCAAAAGTCTAAACACAAATATAATTTGTGATACTATCGGTATGAAGAACGAACATGGTCCAGAATAAATAAAAATAGAATAAGAAAGAAAGCTAGGTTAAGGCCGGCATAGAGTAAAAGGGTTGTTGTGCTGACCTTTTACGAATCAAAAGATTAGGTTCGTAAGTTTAAAGAGACCTATATGCCACCATGAAATGGACACTTGGTGATAATGATCTTAGGGCACCAGTTATTAAAAGCAAAAAAGGGATTTTTTAGGAGAAAATTCCTCTTTGAAGAAATTAATGATCAACATATTGTAGACGATTGTCTGGAAAAATATTTGAGTGCTTTAATTTTAAGGGTTTAATGGGCGACTCGAAGTCCTGCTGCGCTTTTTATTTTAGAGTTCTGGCCATCTTGTGTGGTCCAGAGAAGATGGTTTTGGGTAGGGGAATTTTGAATATGCAATAAACTCGAGCCCTAGTCAAGTTAGAACTCGGGGATCGTAAGGGTTAAGTTGGCCGTTGAAGTGTCAAGGTTTGCCAGTATAGACAGTTAGCAGCCAGCGAGTTCAAACACACTCCCTTCTTCCAATGTGTCTTGTTTAACTTGTTTGTTGTTTTGTTTTTGTTTCAATCCTTGGTGAAGCCTGTTAAATTTCTGACTCGTGCTTAAATTTCGGCACATATTCACAACGGTTGGATCTAGACAAGTACATCTAGCAAGTGCAGAGCAGGTCGTCTCATAATCAAATTCCTTAACGGCTTCAAATATTAGCTCACTCAGTAAAGCAATCAGCCCAGAGCCATGAAGTTCAGAGTTGGAAAATCTCAACAGGATGTTAAGAGTTAACCTGTGTAGAACTTGGTTTTATTGGAAAGAAACATTTTTGAATTTTGACAACAAAACTTATTCTTTTTTTATGTCATTTTAAAAAAAAGATTTCAAGATCTATTACATTTTTTGTACAAAAGAGTAAACATAGAAAAGATTTACTTTACACTGCGGGAGGGTTGTTTTTTCCCTACTCTTTATAAAATATGAAAGCTTTAACCTCATACACCCTCTTTCTTCCTATTGCTCACACATGTGGGAATGCCTACAAAGTCAGAAAACAGCACTGCTCATGTGACTTTTCATATTAAGCTCATTCAGTAGAGGCATCACCTCACGCAGCCATAAAATTCAGGTTCGATATCGCCCTCACCAACTTAGCACATAGAATAGCACAGCTTGGATCTGGTGTGTAAAGTAGGGAGCTGTGGTAGGTGTGGTCACTCCCACTTCAGATGCAAAACATCCCCTGGTCTAGTGCTAATGAATATGGGGGATAGACTCTCTATTCTTAAGCACCTTCATATTATGTTTCTCTCTGAATTTTTGAGAGTGAGGCTTGATGATAACATGCAGATGAGACATACATAGAAAATATTAACTTCATGAATTAGCTCAGCTTGGTAGAGGATCCGACTCGGAGCCATAAGGTTCAGAGTTCGATATTGGCCCTCACCAAATCAGCACATGAAAGTACATATACTTGGATTCGGTGAGGTGGGGAGCTGAGGGTAGGTGTTGTAACTCTACCTCAGGACGCAAAGAACAATGTCCTGGTCTAGTGCTAATGAAATAAGGGACTGTTTGGATTGACCATTGCAACTGGGTCCTTCCTCCACTCACACCACGTTGGTAGCAAATTTTTCAAGCCTATCCTGACAACACTTATTGCCCAAAAAGTGGGGCAGAAAGTGCATACCCACATTTCAAGTGAAGATGGGTTGGTAAATATGTATTTGCAACTATATATATTATATTATATATATATATATAGTATATATATATATATATGCATTTACTCTCAGAATTGTATAAGATTATCAATAAGCATTTAATTTATAGTCAAATCATTAATACATAGAATAAGAAAATGTTGTATTAATATATTCTCAAAATTAAGTATACAAATTAAACGGTCACATGGTTTTTGTTAAAACAAGTTAAATTGGTAATTATTGATTTATATAAGTTTTGTTTTATTTTATATATATTAAAGTTATCTAACGTATAAAGTTTTTTAGAAAATGTATTTACAACAAGAAATACGTCACAATGGTTCTACATTAAGTTTTATATTTTAAGATTGAAATTTTTTTTTTATCAATTCAGAATATAGATAATGAATTATCATTTATTTAATATACGCCTTCTATCCAAAACTTATTTTTAGTAGACTTTTGTTCATTTTAAGAAAATTTTCCCAAGTTCCTAATTTTTAACATTCCTAGAAAGATCAATCCTGAAGAACAAGAAAAAATAAAATTGAATACCCCCAAAGTGTTAAAAATTTTGAAAAGGGTTATTTTTTCCTTAAAACTCAAAAACATAATTTATGTAGCATATTTATTGGTTTTTTCCATAGTTTTAAAAAATAATATTTTTCTTGTGATTGATGCAGAAATATTTTAACGATAGTTTCATTTTCTTTACGGAAGACTAAAGAGACATATAAGATGTCCCCTTTTTCTTTCTTCAAAATATTCCGATTTTTATCTAGGGCTTGAATCGACTGTTAAGTGGCATAATCTTTGTTTGTGTTGTTATTTTTCTTACGTGTTTTGGCTACACTGTAACCTTTTTTGGTAGGAAAATTTTTACACGTCTACGCTTCGCCATAAATCTGCTAAAGTATAGGAAATGTCTACACGTCTACGCGCTTCCATAAATCTGCCTGGCTAAAGTATAGGAAATGTCTACACAGAAAAAGTTGAAAATTAGTTGATTATTTCTTTTTTTTGTTTTTAATAGTAAAAAAGGTTCTGTTTTGATTATCATCTGTCATAAAATTTGGTTTAACGACAGACGATAACCAAAATTGAATGATTTTTGAGCCCCTCCCCAACCCTTAAATATTCTAATTACTTTGAATTTAACTGTTAGAAACTTGGTTTTATTGGAAAGAAAACATTTGAATTTTGACAGCAAAACTATTTTTTTTATGTCTATTATTAAAAAAAAATATAAGATTTCAAAGATCTATTTACATTTTTTTTACAAAAAGAGTAAAACATAGAAAAAATTTTACTTTTACACTGCGGGAGGGTGTTTTTTTCCCTACTCTTTATAAATATGGAAGCTTTACCTCATAAACCCTCTTCTTCTACTTGCTCCACATGTGGGCATGCCTACAAAGTCAGAAACAGCACTGCTCATGTGACTTTCGGAAATATTTTTTTCACGCTCAGAATTTGTGGAGGCATGGAATAAGCTGCCCGTGTCTGTTGTAGGGCTGCCGAAACACTGAATCTTTCAAAGCCTCCATGCTTCCTGTAGTCCGCCGACATTAAACCTGATGCCCCTCTCCACACACACGTGTACACATACATGCATATTACTACTGTAAACTGTTCATGTTCCTGACACTAAATACATTATTCTGTGTACTTGACATGAGATTTTGATGAGTTGTGGTGCACCCTGAGCACTGTACACAATAATTTCATTATTATTACTAGCAAATGTATGCACCCTCCGGGTGCAAGTATTTAAGTTTAATATAATAAAATATCATACTAAATTAGAAAGGCTAATGAAACTGAATAAGAATGTAGATAAAAAGATTTTGAACAGAGGGGGTATGATTGAAAAAATAGAACAACTTTGAAACTAACTCTTCCATCATTTTCCGTTACTCCCGTCTTTCATTGGTAAAATTTTCCTAATTAACTGTTTAGTTAAAATAGGAAGTAAAGAAAAATATTAGTTATTTCTTCTTGTTAGGGGATTTCTTTTAAGATTTATTGAAGAGATTTTTTGCTCATATTCATTAAGATAAAACCAAACAATTAGAAATCAATAATACTAAGCATATATTTATTAAAATCAAATTTTTAAGATCAATATGTAATTAGACTTCCCATTCACACTGTATACACTATTTTGTTGTATATATAAATACAATTGCATGTTATAGCATGTAGATATGGTCAACAGTCTTAATGATGTAAAACAATGTTATTAAAATAATTGAGGTTTAAATAAAAATAAAATCATGGAAATATGATGTAAATAACAAAGGAAATTGTGATTTGTATAGTAATATAGTTTTCGGTTACAGACAGACAAACACACTATCTCCATTATAATAAGATTATTATACTCTCTTTTCAGAACACTACAGCATTTCTTTATTTTTAAGATAAATTTACTATTTTTTTTTTCTCATATGTTGGAATTTTAAGTAGGTTAACAACCATAGAGTACCCAAGATATTTTGGTAGAAGCAAGCTAGAAGTAGCGACAAATGACTGTATTAATTAATACAGTCATCCTGTCACCTATTCTAGCCTGCTTTCACTAAATACCTCAGGTACTTTATTATAACAGAGATGCTGATAGGTACGTGTCCTGCATCCTGACGCACAAAAATCTAAAAGGACACGTAAAATCATATCCATGTGTCCCAGTGTTTTTTCTTTTTTCTTCCCTCACCATTTCAAGCTAACTGTAAAATACATTTCAATAGTTTCTTAGAATCAAATTACACAGGATAGGTTACAAGGTAGGGGTTAGACAGCTTTAGTTGTTTCTTCAGATTATAAATAAAAATCTATGAGGAAACTTTAGTTAATTAAATTTTCTCAGGGATTCATTCAAAAGCAAAATATGTGCATCCCAGGACACACTAAATTAAAATAATGACAGCATCACTGAATACTATTATATTATTGCCAACCGATCTTGAAATGGAACTTTTCATTTATCAATGAATGAAATCAACACTGAAAATTTCATAAAATCAGATAATTCCATGATTTTTTGTTTAAAAAATGTTTTAATCGGGAGGTTAAATTTATTTTTGTAAACACAGATTTTACGCCATAATTAGATAACATTCACGGCCATATTTGAGCAAAATTGACCGAAATAGTTTTAAATGTATTAAAAATAAATTACATATGTAATATTATTTCCCCCCCCCTTTTTACTACTTTTCCACTTAGAAAATAACTTATTTAATTAATTTAATTCGTTTTTAGAATAAAAGCAGACGAAAAAATGGGTATACCTACGTTAGCTTAATCAATCAGCAAATTCTATTTTTAAAAAATCATTGCAACCACGTGTCTTTTGGTTTTGTTTTTCAACACTGAAAATAAATAACGTCTGCTTTATTCGATCGTAAATAGATAGTGTGATGAATTATTTCTTTGTATTATTTGGATTTTTCTGACTGTCTGTTGTCCTTATTTTTATAGTTACACACGTTTCGGCGATGTGTCCTCGGTCTTCTTTCATGTGTTTCTTATCGAATTCAGGAACCTTCCGATTACGACACGAAGGCTCGACTGTCCGAAAATCCAAATAATACAATTAACAAGCCTCATCTAAAAATTCAGACAAATAGATTATTTCTGTATGAATAAGGTAAGATATGATGATTGAAAATTTTTTTAAAATTTTTTAATCTTTTTTAACTTTAAAAAGTTTTGGGGTTAGGTTTGCTTGGTTGTTGTTATTTTTTTTTTTTATATATATAATAAAATATATATCACAAATCAAATATTTTTTATCAAAAGAAATATATCATACGTTTTCGCTACCTTTTTATACTCTTAATAATACGTATTAGTTTATTTTCTAAGCTTAGTTGTGGCACAAGGCCAGAAGTATAGGGGTGGGTCACCCAGTGATAACCGAACTCACTAACAATGGTTTACTAATCCAGGTGATAAAAATACACCACGTAAAGTGTCCAGGTTGTGCATGTTTAACATCAAGACTTTAAAAACAATAGCGTTTAAACTTTTAATGAAAAATAAACAAATATTTGACACGATGTAAGTCTTACACAGTGAAACACGTGCCGAATTTCAAAGTTCAAAGATTAACAATATAAAAAGTTCCAAAAAATCAATCAGAACTCATTAAATCAATACAAATATCCCAATCAAGCTTAATCAATAAAAGGTAAGTTTGGTTGTTTCATAAAGTGAAGAAAATATAATTTACATACCAAACATTGTGTTAATGTTGACCCAAATCAGTTGCAACCGGATGTAAACATTTAATCTCGACGCAAAAGTTTTTTAATTCTAATTTTTTTAAATTCTTATTACATATAGATTATTTCCAACTCACCCTTTTTAAGTTTTAGAAGAAATTTTGATCTGTTAAACATTTTTAAGCTTATTAATTATTTTTTTGCCTTAATCTTAACAATAAAAAAGTTTTTCACGTGACGTGAATTATTGACCGGTGAATGGTTACAACTTGTTCCCTGAAAAATATTACCAATATAAAAAAAGAAGAAGTTTTAAAAAATACCAGTCTTTTCTTTATTTATTTAGAAAATAGAATATTAAATTCTATATTTAACATCAAAAGAGTACCTAATTCATCTTATAATATGTTTCATATTTTTTATATAATTGTTTCAAATTGTAAACTGCTATTTTAGCTTTGTTAAAATAATTTCATTCTTAGAATTAATTTTAAGACTTAAGACGTGTCAATTTGACTTATAAAAAGTTTTAAAATCATCGAAAAGTTGTAAGACAGAGAATAAGTACTTCATTATCTCGAAATTTTAATTGCGATCATAACTATGAAAATAACTATTTTTCACGGACAACATTTTTTAACAATTGAGTGGAATGTTTCAAAAAGGTCTCATATGTAAATATACACCGTAAAACGCGGGAGAATTTGGCGCGAAATCTTCCATAGAGAAACGCGTTTGGGTGAGTGTGGTATCTTTCTTTTTTTATTTATTTAATTCGTTTTGATTTTTAATCTGGTAAATTTTTATTATTGCTAAATATGATGATATTGTTTAGATAAGTACAATGAGAATAATATGTTTTTTTTTGTTACGACTTTTAAGGATTTGTCAATTTTGTAACTTTATTATAAAAACTTGTACTAAGTTTTTCTTTTTTTTTCTTTTCTTTCTTTGTGCACTAAACTTAGCATAGAAAATTATGGACGTTTTTGTACATTTTTTTAAAACACTTCTAGTCAACATTTATTAGACCTTTATTATAATCTTAATTTAAGTAGAATAAATTCTCTTGTAATATTTTAATATTTTTTTATCTAACTTTTAAACTATAATGCAAAAAGTTTAACTCTCGCAAAAAGTTTCTGAGTTGATTTTTTTTTTTTATTAAAAATGTACAATTTATGTTGCATTTTATGATAAGTTGACGACCATGTACTCTTCCATTGATGATTGTAAATATTATTAATTATTTACTAAGCTTAGTTTAATTGTGGCACAAGGCTGGAAGTTTTGACACCAGTGAAAATCGATCTGACTAACAATGGTCTGCCAATGTAACTTGCTAACCATTACACCACACGTGAAGTAATTCGAATGTTATTATCTGCAATATTAAATAACGAGTTCGATCCTCGCTTAATGCTCCATACTTGTGTCAAATCCTACCCATAATGGATTAGTTGGGTAACTTTTTTAATTTTTTATTTTAAGCACAGATTTTAAGAGTAATGGATTTTTTTTCATCCCCTTTTCTGGGGGATATTTTTTAACCATATTATTGTTGGCTTTATTTGTATATTTTTAAGTGAAGGTTTAATTTACTAAATTTGATACGCCAGATTTTACTAATTGTTTAACTTTTTCTTTTTCTTTTTAAATAAAGAGCGGTTGGTTAGATAATTTTTTTCATGAACTGAATATGTGAAAATTTAATAAAAACTGGATAGATCGCTGCTGCTTAAGAATATACCCTCTTTTGTTAAGATAGCAGCTGGATTTTTTTTTTTTTTTTTTTTTTAGCTCATAAGCTACACTTGTTTTATTGTTGAGCCATAAGTAGGTACCTCCAATTGGGTCACGTGATCAGTTTAGGCCATCTTAAATAAAACGGAAATAAAATTTTCCGAACTTTGTTTATCAAAAATCTCGTAAAAAACAATTAAAGATCGTACAGGGTTGTTACAAAGAAAATTCAAAGATCAAATTATCCGATTGCGAAAAATTACATCGTTATCTTAAAAAATAAATAAACCTATCCGTATTACACGCGAAAGGGTAATTTTCAGGCCGCAATTTAGACAAAAAGTTACATTTTATTTCCCTTTTACGATTATACCCACTAAAAGTATGGCTAGCTCTTATTGACATTTTTTTCTTGGCATATTCAATAACCGATTATTTGTTTTCAACGATTTTAAAATATTCTTTTTTTTTTTTTTTCTTTTTTTTGTGCATTCGAAAGAAGACAGATTTTAAAAAAATCTTGATGATTTATAAAAAAAAATTTAAAAAAAACTTGAAAAACTTTAATATTAAAATTTAGGCTAAAGGTGCAAATCTGCGGAAAATTAGGGTGACCCAGAAAAAAACAGAACCTACAAATTTTGTAATAAAACTGTTAATTTTAACTAGGGGGTTTAGGTTTAGGGTTGGAGTTTAGGGTTAGTTTAATGGGAAACTAAATAAATAATTTGGGTTCTGTTTTTTCTGGGTCTCCCTGTAATATGTTTTAATTTTCCGAACGATTTGCAAGTTTAGCCAAAATTTACTATTAAAATGAATAAAATCTTTAAAAACTTTAATATTAAAATGTCACCGTGAAATTGACGTTAAAAAAAATGTCTTCGATTTTAGTATTAATTTTAAAATCGAAATGAAATGAAAATTTGAATATTTTTTTAAAGAGAAAAACTGATAAAATAATCATATATACTTACTTTTTATTCTAATAGCGTAAAAAATTATTTAACTTTTTTGACAAAAGAAAAACAAACTTCGGTTACTCAGAAGCGTTTTGACAATTTAATAGAATATAGTACATACCAATTACAAAAGCAAAAAAAAAGTTTTATCTCATAAAATAAAATGGGGGGGGGTGATAGACCTCGTAAAAAATATTTCCCCTAATATATTTTAAGAAAAAAACTATTTCAGATGTATTTACATCCAATGGTAAACATTTATGGAAATTTTCGTGAAAATCAGATTATTAATTGATTTTTCATAGAATTAAAAAAAAAAAACTCTTATCGTAATTAAAAAAAAAAAAAAAAAACCTCTTATCGTTAAATTTCAGTTGATTTAACAGTGCAAAAATGAAACATTGTTTTTCAATCATAATTTTCATTATTTTCGTAAGCTGAAAAAATTTTTTTTAAATCATCAGGAGTTTGTTTAATGTTTTTTTTTCGAATGGGAAAAAAAAATTTCAAGAAATATTAATTTTTCTACAAGTTTCATTGTGTTAAATATATGGGGGGGGGGTAAATTTCACAGGGTAAAATTGGTGGTACCTAGTGTATTACTGTAGATATATTTGTTTCAGTAGGATATTCGAACCATATTACCGTTAAGCACCCCATCTGTGATCTCGATTCATAAGGACATTTTTTTCCATTTCCACCGTCAAAATCCGGTTGTTTGTTAGGGGTTAGTTTTATAATTTTTATAAAAACTCTAAAAATTGTCTGTTAGCAAACAACCGGATTTTGACGGTGTAAATGAAAAAAATGTCCTTATGAATCGAGATCACTGGTGGGGTGGTTAAAGGTAATACGGTCCGAATATCCTTATTTAAATGGGCTTCTAATTGATCTGAATAATAATTTTGTTCAAACCATAGTCTTTGCAATGGCCTAAAGTTGATATCATCAGCCAGGCAATGATGGGGTCTATCCCTTTTCAATAGCGCTAGACCCAAGGAGATTGTTTTTAGTGTCTGCGGTGGAGCGCCACACCTACCATCAATTCCTTACTTTACCGCACATATTCCCGTGCTACTTATACACTGAGTTGACGAGGGCCGGTATCAAACTAGGAACCTTGTGGTTCCCAGGGTGACGCTCTACCGACTGAGCTAAACCGGTTAATACTACTAAAAATAAAACTTGTAATCATTTCCATGCACTTTGTGGTTATGAATTAGATTAAAGATTGCTAAAAACAAAATTTTGGGTTTTTTAAAAATAAAACTCAACTAATCCTTTTAAATGTTAAATTAAATGATTACTCTAGAGTTATCTCCCTTTTTTGTGTTTTTCTATTCTGGTGATATTCCTGGCTTTTTTCTACAAGTAATGTTTAGAATTGGTTAGTTGTACAGCATGTCAACCCTTATTGGATTTAATACCAATGTTTTTTGTTTTTTGTTTTTTCTGCAAGCAATTATGGCTGGAATAACTAATGAATTATATGTAACCAATTAACTATTTTTAATACCAGTGATGCTGGTAGCTTTTTGATTTAATGCATCCTGGGACACACCTATTTGCTTTGAATGGGTCCCTGGGAAATTTTACGGGTCCCAACTAAAGTTTCTTGGTAGATTGTAGGGTTTTTATTTATGATCTGGGAAAACAACTAAAGCCATCTAACTCCTACTTGTAACCTATCCTGTGTGTTATTCATTTCTAAGAAACTATTAAAATGTATTTACAGTTAGCTTGAAATGGTGGTGAAAAAAAAAAAAAAGAAAAACATTAGGATGCAATGGATACAGATTTATTGCGTCCTTTTAGATTTTTATGCGTCAGGGACACTGGACACGTACCTAACAGCAATCTCTGTAATACTAATAATTTTCAAACCTCTATTTGATCCATAGATGATAACCAAACCGGTATGAGATATCAAAGTTAGTGGACGTGAGTGTGATAGCAATGAAAGAGTACTCCAGAACTCTAGGATCTTATCACTGGGTGCAGTTTAATATCATACTCAGGGCACTTAAAATTGGTCTGTTCAAATCTTGAAACCATACAAACAGAGTGCAAATTTACGACTTTGGGAGGCTGCAGACCAAACTTTAAGGAAGTCTAGAAAGGAAACAAGTCATTATGTCCCGATTATGCATTGGTCATACAAAACTAACACACTCTTATATACTCAAACAAGAACAACAACCACAATGTGAAACATGTCAAACACCCCTGACAGTCAAACACTTATTGATGGAATGCAGATTTTTTGCTCACATCAGAAAACATTATTTAAAGCAACAATATGAAGGATCTATTTGAAAATGTTAACATAGAGGAATATTTTCTCCTTTTTGAGGGAAATAAAATTATACCATAGAATATAGACATGAAACAAATCATGCCATACAGTATGATTCCCAATAGTGCTAACACATTGTTAAAACCAATTACTAAAAGTATATATATGAATACACAATATGTATAACACCCCACCGCTAGGCATGATATAACCCTGGACGGGTTGATATGCCGTTAAATTAATAAACCAACCAACCCATAAGGAATTGTAAAATTTATCCTTAAAAAAAAACGGTCATATTTTTGTTTTCAGCTGTTCGAAGCCGAAAATACAGTTTTAACTCGCTGTAAAAAAATAATTCAATTGATGAAAACCGATAAAAGTTACATATTTAGAAAGATTACTCTATTCTCTTTCCAACCATATAAAATAATTTTTAAGATTGGTTAAGAAGTACTCGAGAAATTGCAAATTGAAATGATAAAGGTCGCAAATTTGAAAATGTCAGCGTTTTTTCAGCTAAATGCTTGTAATGCTACAAGGATTGACATGCTGTAAAATCCAACCGACCAAAAATTAATCAAAATTTTGACTTTTATAATTTTGACCTTTAATAACCATAAGGAATTGATATGCTATAAACAAATCAAACCAAATTTCTAAAGTTTTTTTTTTTTTTTTTTTTTTTTTCTTTTTTCTTTCCAGTTTTGAACTTGGAATATTCTCTACCACTTTCAACTCTCTTTGTGTCAACCATGGACGCAGCTGAACAGGCTATCCGTAGCAATCAGGTGAAAGACAACAAGTTGGAGAGAAGATGCCAGAATTTGTTCCAGGATTTCTTGAAGAGTTCACTGTAGACGGAGACTTGAAATATCTCCCTGAGGTTCAAGAGTTGATCTCGACCCGAACGCAACACCCAGGTTGTCAGCTTGAAGATGTCGAAAACTATAACCAACAATTAGCAACCACCATTTGGAGGACTTACTACCGGGTCTACCTCCTTCCCTGCCTGGCCCTGCGCAATTTCTCCCAGGACCGTGGACACGTACCTCCCTCAAAGGAATTCTATGTGAGCTTTTACCGATGTCCCAACCCTCTTTGAAAGTTCGGGATTTAACAGCTGCCAAAATTGGCACCCTCCTATCGAATCTCTGGGCAGGTTGTGCGTACCCACCCTGTCCACCCAGAACTTGTCTCCGGAACTTTCATGTGCCTGGATTGCCGGACAATGATAAAGGATGTTGGAGCAGCAGTTTAAATATACCCAGCCGAGTATCTGTCGGAAAATCCCGTGTGCAGTAACCGGTCGAAATTTGTGCTTGATGTGAATAAATCCAGATTTGTCGATTTCAAAAGGCCCGTGTCCAAGAAACTCAGGCAAAGAGCTACCCCGGGGAAGCATTCCTCGCAGTCTGGAAGTGGTGATGGAGGGCCGAGGCGGTTGGAGATGGCTCAGCCGGTGACAAGTGGTGACTTTATTGGAACACTCATCGTTGTTCGGATGTCTCTCAGATCAACTACACAGGTGCCGTGCCGAAACATCAACCCGTATGAAGGGAAACGAAGGTTACGAGATGGAAGGAGTCAGCGGACTGAAAGCATTAGGTGTACGAGATTTACGCATACAAGGTTGGCTTTCCTCGCTTGCAACGTGACGCCAAGCAATCCGAGAGTAATTCGCAGTGGCGTGAAAACAAAGAGGAGGAAAATCACAGCGCAGGTGCTGAAAAAAAGATGACTGACGAGGAATGGCATCGTGTTTATGAAATGAGCCAGGAACAGAATTTGTACCGAAATATTTGCTCGAGTCTCTTCCTAACCATTCATGGTTGCGATGAGAATCAAACGGTGGAATTTACTTATGCTGTTTGGCGGCGTGCCTAAGGTCACTGTAGAGGGCACTAAATTTAAGAGGAGATATCACGTTCTGTAATTGTCGGGATCAGTACTGCTAAGAGCCAGCTGTTAAGCAGTGAAGAAGTTTAGCCCAGGCTGTGTTACACTAGTGGAAAAGCTAGCAGTGCCGGTGGTTTGACGGCAGCCGTTGTCACGGGATGAAGAATCCTCACGAGTTTTGATGAAGCCGGTGCCCTGATGTTGGCTGAAATGGGTTTGTTGTTATCATGAATTTGAAATAAAATGGATCCTAAGGATCAAAGTGCTATGTCACCGAAGCTATGGAACAGCAGACCATTCTCCATTACCAAACGCTGGCGTCCGTGCCACTTGAATGCCGTACCTCTATCCTGGCAGCTGGCCAATCCGATCGGCGGGGCGGTTACGACCAGCGCAAAGCCCTGAAACAAAACATCACGCTCACAGTTCCGATCATGTCTCGATTTGATTTGTTTTCATTCTGTTGATGAGTGCAATGAGGCTAATTGAACTATCGCCATTCTACACGTAATTGTTATCTCCACTGTCGCTTGCTGAATCTGTCTGTCCCGGGTGGTACAGTGTTGAGATATACAAATCGCTACTTAATGTTTGGCCCGTCAGTTCAAGGCCGAAAATCAGCAAAGAATCAATGGAGTACATGATCGAAGAATACAAGGCATCTGAGCAGAGGATGGTACCGGAAGCACAAGATCATCCTGGAGATAACGTCAGCAATTGGAATCTCTAATCCGATTGTCCAGAGGCTATGGCCCGGTCTATTGTCAGGATTTGGTAGTATATATTTCAGTTTAATTTCGGGGGGGGGGGGGTCATGGTATTGAACCAGAATTTGATTTCTCCGTTTAAGATGATTTAATAGTCTCTGTTTTTATTTAAGAGTAGCATACTCACTTCATAGGTTCCCACCTCAATTCAATCAGCTGTCTGCTGGGGGCGTTAGATGCAGCTCTGCAGAGGGGTAAGACTCCCCCAATGGGGCCACCTGTTGGCCGTAGGTGGTGACCGTGATGCTAAGGATATGAACCCAGAGGATGAGCAGTTCATGACTTACAATATCCACTTTGGCCTATTTGGGCTAGAGGGGCGGTCAAAGAGGCCCCCTCCAATCAATCGGCTGTCCACGTCAAGCCTAGCAGAATATATGAATTTCCCAGCCCTATTGCCTTATGGCACGCCCGCCAGCCCCTTTATATATGGGTGCTAGAGGCGGTGACTGAGGGTCTACATGTCCAGGAGAGGAGATGGCGTTAACTCTATCTGCATGTGAGGTCAGTTTTTGGAGGTTTGGGGAATTTTGTGGAGCTCCCCTTTATGCATCATTGCCGCCTGGTCCACTCTGACCCGGAGTGGTAGAGCCCTGTTAGTGTCCGTCTATGGGTTGGAATAGAAAAAATGAGTTTTATAAATAAAATTGTATTATGCGATTATAGAATGAATTTATTTCATAATTTGTCGGCATTGAAATGACCGAGCAAGGTTGAATTATCTAAACCAAACCAACCAAATCAAATTGGCTGGTCATATCAACCCTAACACCTATATGAATTGCCCCAACCCTATTGCCTTATGGCAAAGTGCCAACCTTTTTTATCAATATGGGTGCTTTCATCTCCTGGGAAATGGACATTAAACTCTATTCTGATGATGGGGAAATGTGAGCCCCTTCATCACCATTGCTCGAAGCTGTAGTGGTCATACAGTGGGGGGGAAAAAAAAAATTCTCTCTCTCTCTCTCTCTCTCTCTCTCTCTCTCTCTCTCTCTAAAAAGAATGTTACAATAAAAAGTTTAAAACGATACACATTTAAACAACTTTGGTTAAACTTTAGATAAAACAATTTCTGTGTTTGTTGACGCAGATTTTATGGTTTATAAACAATTTTAAAAGCATTTTTTCATATTGAACACACCATCGAAATTCAAATTGAGCGATTTTTAATGTTTTTATAACAAATTTATAAGCATTTTTCATATGTGAACCACCATGAATGCCAAATGTTGTTCCAATTTAAGGTGCCATAAGCATTGCTAATCTTCTATAAATATAAAATGAGTCGCATCTCTTTTGGTGTGTAGTGTTGACTTCTACTCAAAAAAGAGGTCATTGAAACATTAAAATCGTGCATAGACTTTAATATTGTTTATAAATGATATTTCCTCTTACTCGACTTCCTCCTTTCTCTTTATTCCTCATGTTCTCAAATTTGTTTTGTCCTGGTCATTGACCAGTACTGTATGCTGTTGAAAAGGGGAGGGTTCTACATTCCTGGGGATGGCGTTAACTCTATTGATGGTGAGGTTTCCGCCCAAAAAAGTTTTTACTTTTTGGAGGTTTTGGGAATGGTGGAGCTCTTCATCACCATTGCTCCCTGTCCACTCTGACCCGGAGTGGTAGTACCTGTTAGTGTCGTCTATGGTTGAATAGAAAAACACTGAGTTTATAATAAATTGTATTATGCATTTAAGAATTGTATTATGCATTTAGGCCATCATTCAGGATGGCCTAAAGTTGGTATCAGCCAAACGGCAAGGGAGTCTTCCCTTTTACTCCACCAGAGCAGGAATTTTTTTTTTTGTTTTTTTTTTCCCCGTGTCTAAGAGCCACACCCTACTATCAGCCCCTCACTTTCCTGCACGATCTTGTGCTGCTCATCACGCTGAGTTGGCAAGGGCCAGTAGCAAACCAGGACTTGTGGTTCAGGGATGCTCTAAAACAACTGAGCTAAACCATAAAAATAAAAATAATTAAATCCCCCTGCCATAATCCCAAGATACTTCCTCATGTTATCACAAAATCTCAGGATGGTTGAGAAATTTTTCAACTTGAAATGTGCTGGGGAATTTTATACATTTTTTCTTAATTTTTTTTTTTTTTTTTTTTTTTTTTTTTTCCCTATGTAGTGTGTGGGGGGGGTCTTTAGAGGAGTTTGAAAAATTGGGACCTATTTAATTCAAATTTCCCTAATGTTGCCCCACTCTTCACAGGGTTTGGAACTATTTATTTTAAATTTACCGCTCTATTTTTAAATTGGCAAATAAGCTGAACTTTTTATATGATTTTTTTTTTTTTTTTTTTCTCTCTCTCTCTCCTCCTTCTAGGTCAGCCAAAACACGTAAAATGAAGCCTTTTCCGTTCTTAAACAAATCTATCATTCGTGTAGACCAGCCAGACATTCACTTGGAAGAGGTGATGAAGAACGAAGATTGAAGAAGAAATGAAGTGGGATCTGAGCCTCCCGTACAGACTAATGGTCATGTCAACGGGACTGCTGAAGAACATCGCGGAACCCTCTGGGCTTCACCGACACAAGACAAATCTCCCAAAGATCTCCCCCAAGAAAAAGCCTCAAATTGTCTTATGAAGATTACAAGCACATGGCCAATTCTCTTGTCCTTAATATGGCGCGGAATGGAAGAACGAGAATGGAGGAAAGGGCAGCACCGGATGCCCGAACGTATGCGAGCTCATTGCTTGGTACTTGCGTAAATTAAAGTAAGATTGAAAGGAGGCTGGATTTGATGAACGAAAGACAATTGTGATGGAATAGGTGATTGACCCCGGCTGGTTCATCCAAGATAATCATCCTCATTGAATTAAAGCACACACAGTTAATGTCCAAATCAAAAACGAACCCTTTTGCGACAGACGAGGACCTTACTTGGTGGTACATCCCAACTAATGTATTGATCTTGAGCTCTTTTTTTTTTTTTTTTTTTTTTTTTCCATTTTTAAAAAAAAAAATTTTATAACTGTTCCCACAACCCACCCCCACTCCAAAAATACAATATAATCTCAAGAAGTTCAAAGTATTTTGAGAGATGCACTCGCGAATTAATTCCAGATAGTTTACTCTTTAACATCCTGTTCAGATTTTCCAAGTCCAGAGCCCATTCCTATAAAGGATTTATCAAAAAATGGCTTTTTATTTAAAGATTAATTGATATAATCCCTAAATCAAAGACTTTCTAAATATGCTTAAAATTACATTAAACAAAGGTTATCGTTTGGGGCAGAATTAGAAATGTGACTTCTGTCCAGACAGATGAGGCGTTATATAGGACATTATTTTTATATAAAAAATGTCTGTTAGATAATCTTTTGCACTTGGGAGTTGAGTTGGAATTCTTCATTTTACAGAAGCCAATTAATGGCAACTTGAGATAATTCACCTTAGGGTCCTTCTACTTGAATCGACACATTAGGTCATAAACAAACGTATCCTTATTCAACTTATGATAAATCTTGAATACATAACATTTATTCTAATCTAGATACTCTGCTGATTATCAAGTCTGCAATATCGGTAAATGAATCGGGTGTCCAAAAATGTTCCGGTCCACATCAATCCTTCCCTTTTCAATTTCTCCCTCATCAATACTTCTTCTCTTATTTTTTCAACTTCCAAGCCAATTCAGAATCTTATGATTGATATTTTTGGTTGACGACAAATGCAATCAACTTATGTATAAGATGAGTATTGAGAAAAAAAAGAAGAAAAAAAACTGTTAAGTTTTTATTTTATAACTAGCAGTTTCTCCCTTTTCCCTTTCTATCTACAGTCGATGTTATACTACTCATGATTTGGGACTGTTTAGAATATTGATTAGTTTTTAAGAAAATTTATTTAAAAAAAAATAGTTTAAACTAGTGATTCCTAAACATGTCATATCTCCCCCCCCTCTCTTCTCTCTCTCTCTTTCTAACTAGATTAATGGTAAAAAAAAATAAATAAGATTAGGTCAATTTAAACGAGTGATTCCCAAACCTCAATGGCTGCCCTTCCCAATTCTCAACCCTTCTCCTCCCCAATGCAGCAAACACAGTCCATCTTTCTTGGTAGTCTCTGTACATTTGCAGAAAAAGGCACCAAGTCGGTGTAATGGTTATCACTAGGAATGAACCCTTTACATTTAACATAACGCTAATAGTTTGGGAAGGCATGGAATCAACTGATTCTCATTCCTTTATACGTGAACTTTTCAGCAATCCCCTCGTAAATAATATCATTGAAAAGTCAGGTACAGTCAATTTGCTGAGAACAAAATGGTGCACGAATCTTCAAGGTGACAATGGTCAGCTTTTAATGTTTTGCTTTTTTTTTCTTCTCTTTTTTTTTTTTTTTTTTTAGCTTTTCTTTAAGCTTTGAAAAAACGTCTATTCTCTAACATTCAAATGTTTTTTATTTTTTTCGCGTTTACTGTTTAGATTATCTTTGATTACCCTTCCATTTACTCACCTAATCAATAAACTACACTGTTGTCGCCTTTAACCACTGCATTCCTTAGCAAAAGAGTAAGACCTAAATTTTGGCATTTAAATAACCCATAAGGAGTTTATATGCATCAAAATAGATAACCCATTATGGTTATTAAATGCCAAAATTTAGGTCTTACTCTTTTGTAGAGGATGCAAGTTGGTGTAAAGGACAACAGTGTTAGTTATGATTAGGTGAGTAAATGAAGGGTAATGCAAGATTAAATCTAAACAGTAAACGGAAAAATAAAAACATTTGGAATGTTAGAGATATGAGACGTTTTTTTCAAAAAGCTAAAGAAAAGGCTAAATAAATATAAAGAAAAAAAAAAAACGAAAGAAAAAAAAAGCAATAACATTAAAAGCTGACCATGTCACTTGAGATTCGTGCACAATTTTGTCCTTCGCACATTATTGACTGTTACCTGCTTTTTCAATGATATTATTTACGAGGGGAGATGCTGAAAAGTTCACAGTATAAAAGGATTGAGGAAAGGAGAACAGTTTGATTCATGCCTTTCCCAAAGACTATTACGTTATGTTAAATGTAAATTTGGGTTCATTTCCTAGTGATAACCATTACACCATGTGTGCTTTTTCTTCAAATGTACAGTAGACACAAGAAAGTGGCTGTGTTTGTGCATTGGGAGGAGAGAGGGGTTTGAGATTGGGGAAGGCAGCCATGAGGTTTGGGAATCACTCGTTTAAATTGTACCTAATTATTATTTTTTTTACACATTAATCTATTTAGAAGAGAGAGAGACGAGAGAGAGAGGGGGGGGAGCTATGACATTTTAGGAATCACTAGTTTACAACTATTTTTTTAAATAAATTTCTTAAAAACTAATCAATATTCTAAAACAGTCCAAATCATGAGTATGTATACATCGACTGTAGATAGAAAGGGAAAAGGTGAGGAAACTTCTAGTTTATAAAAATAAAACTAGTTTTGTTTTTTCTTCTTTTTTTTCTCATACTCATCTTTTATAGCATTAAGTTGGCTTTTTCGTCAACCAAAAATTAAATCAAAGATTCTATTGCTTGGGTTGAAAAAAAGAGAAAGAGTTTGATGAGGAAGAATTGAAAGGAAGGATTGATTGTGGACCGGAAATTTTGGACACCCGATCTTACCGATATTGCAGACTTGATAATCAGCAGATAATCTTAGATAGAATAAATTATTTATTCAGATTATCATAAGTAATAGGATATTTTTTTATGACTAAATGTTTGTAATAGAAGACCTAAGGTGAATTATCTCAGTTGCATAATGGCTTCTGAAAATGAAAGAATTCACTCAACTCCAAGTGCAAAAAGATTTATCTAAAACAGACATTTTTTATATTAACAATAATGTCCTATAAACGCCTCAAATTCTGTCTGGACAGAAGTACTTTCTAATCTGCCCCAAACGATAACCTTTGTTTAGTATCTTTAAGCATATTTAGAGTCTTTGATTAAGGAAATATATCAAGTAACTTTAAATAAAAAGGCATTCTTTTGATAAATCCTTGATAGGAATGGGGCTCTGGACTTGGAATAATTCTGAACAGGATGTTAAAGAGTTAAACATATCTGGATTAAATTGCAGAGTGCATCTCTCAAATACTTTGAACTATCTTGAGATTTATATGTATTTTGGAAGTGGGGGTGGGGTGGTGGAGAACAGTATAAAATTTTTTTTTTTTAATGGAAAAAAAAAAAAAAAAAAAGAGCTCAAGAATCAATGCAATAAGTTGGGATTGTACCACCAAGTAAGGGTACTCGTCTGTCGCAAAAGGTGTATCTGTTTTGATTTGACATTAACTGTGTGTGCTTTATTCAATGAGGAGTTATCAGTGATGAACCAGCCGGTCAAATCACCTTCATCACAATTGTCTTTCGTTCGATCAACACTCAGCCTCGCTTTCAATCTCACTTTCATTTTCAACGCAAGTCCAAGCAATGAGCTGCATACGTCGGCACCGGTGCTGCCTTTTCCTCCCATCTCGTCTCCATTCGCGCATATTAAGGAAAGAAGATGGCCATGTGCTTGTAATCTTCATAAGACAATTGAGGCTTTTCTTGGGGGCAAGAATTCTTTGGGATTTGTCTTGTGTCGGTGGACCAGAGGGTTCCCGCGATGTCTTCAGCAGTCCCGTTGACATGACCATTAGTCCTGTACGGGAGGCTCAGAATCCACTTCCATTTCTTCTTCATCTTCGTTTTCATCACCTTCTTCCAAGTGAATGTCTGCTGGTCTACACAATGATAGGATTTGTTTAAGAGACGGAAGGCTTCTTTACGTTTTTGGCTGACTAGAGAGAGAGAGAGAGAGAGAAAAAAAAAAAAAAAAAACTCATTAAAAAAGTTCAGGCTTATTCTGACAATTTAAAATAAGCGGTAAGTTTAAAATAAATAGGTTCCAACCCTGTGAAAGAGTGGGGCACTACATAGGGAAATTTTGAATTAAATAAGGTCCCAATTTTTTCAGCTCTCTAAAGACCC
Organism: Doryteuthis pealeii; assembly: GCA_023376005.1. Classification (NCBI taxonomy): domain Eukaryota; kingdom Metazoa; phylum Mollusca; class Cephalopoda; order Myopsida; family Loliginidae; genus Doryteuthis; species Doryteuthis pealeii. The sequence goes on from CM042153.1 coordinate 30,180,568, forward strand.
CCCCACACACTACATAGGGAAAAAAAAAAAAAAAAAAAAAAAAAATTAAGAAAAATGTATAAATTCCCCAGCAACAATTTCAAAGTTTGAAATTTCTCAACCATCCTGAGTATTTGTGATAACATGAGGAGCTTCTTTTGGGATTATGAGCAGGGGGATTTAATTATTTTTTTATTTTATTGTTTAGCTCAGTTGGTAGAAGCATCCGCCTGGAACCACAAGGTTCCTGGTTTGGCACTGGCCCTTGCCAACTCAGCGTATGAGCAGCACAGAGATCTGTGCAGGAAAGTGAGGGGCTGATAGTAGGTGTGGCTCTTAGACACGGGGAAAAAAACAAAAAAAAAACTCCTTGCTCTGGTGGCAGTAAAAAAGGGATAGACTCCCTTGCCGTTTGGCTGATACCAACTTTAGGCATCCTGATGGATGGCCCTAAATGCATAATAAATTCTTAATGCATAATACAATTTTATTTATAACTCATGTTTTTCTATTCAACCCATAGACGGGACACTAACAGGTACTACCACTCCGGGTCAGAGTGGACCAGGGAGCAATGGTGATGAAGGGAGCTCCACATTCCCCAAACCTCCCAAACTGGAACCTCACCATCAAATAGAGGTTTTTAACGCCATCCCCAGGACATGTAGACCCTCCCCTTTTCAACTAGCATAAGTACCTGGTCAAATGACCAGACTAAACATTTGAGACATGAGGAATAAGAGAAAGGAGGAAGTCTGAGTAAGAGGGAAATAATTTCATTTAAACAATATTAAAGTCATGCACGATTTTAATGTTCAATGACTCTTTTTTGAGTAAGAGTCAACACATACACACCAAAAGAGATGCGACTCATTTATATGTTAGAAGATGAGCAATGCTATGGCAACCTTAAATTGGAGACAAATTTGCATTCATGGTGGGTTCAATATGAAAAATGCTTATAAAATTGTATATAAACACATAAAATCCTCATTTGAATTCCATGGTGGGTTCAATATGAAAATGCTTTTAAAATTGTTATAAACCCATAAAACCTGTCAAAACCAAACACAGAAATTGTTTTATCTACAAGTTTAACAAGGTTGTTTAAAATGTGTATCGTTTTTATAACTTTTTATTTGTAAAATTCTTTTTAGAGAGAGAGGAGAGAGAGAGAGAGAGAGAGAGAGAGAGAGAATTTTTTTTTTTTTTCCCCTCCCACTGGTATGACCATTACAGCTTCGGAGCAATGGTGATGAAAGGGTGCTCACATTCCCCATCATCAGATAGAGTTTAATGTCATTCCCAGGAGATGAAAGCACCCATATGATAAAAAGGGTTGGCACTTGCCATAAGGGCAATAGGGTTGGGGCAATCATATAGGTGTTAGGGCTTGATATGACCAGCCAATTGATTTGGTTTGGTTTGGTTTATGGCATATCAACCTTGGTGGGTCATTTAATGCCGACAAAGTTATGAAATAAATTCATTCTTAATGCATAATACAATTTTATTTATAAACTCATGTTTTTCTATTCAACCCATAGACGGGACACTAACAGGTACTACCACTCCGGGTCAGAGTGGACCAGGGAGCAATGATGATGAAGGGGAGCTCCACATTCCCCAAACCTCCAAAACTGGAACCTCACCATCAGATAGAGTTTAACGCCATCCCCTGGACATGTAGACCCTCAGTCACCGCCTTCTAGCACCCATATGATAAAAGGGGGCTGGGGCTTGCCATAAGGGCAATAGGGCTGGGAAAATCATATATGGTGCTAGGGCTTGACGTGACAGCCGAATTTGGAGGGGCCTCTTTGACCGCCCCTCTAGCCCAAGATAGGGCCAAAGTGGAGTATTGTAAGTCATGAACTGCTCATCCTCTTGGGTTCTATCCTAAGCATCACGGGTCACCACCTACGGCCAACAGGTGGCCCCATTGGGGGAGTGCAGAGGTGCATTCTAACGCCCCCAGCAGACAGCTGATTGATGGAGGGGAACCTTATGAAGTGAGTATGCTACTCCTAAATAAAAACAGAGACTATTCAATCATCTTAAACGGAGAAATCAAATTCTTGGTTAATACCATGACCCCCCCCCCCCCCGAATTAAACTGAAATATATACGTAACCAAATCCTGACAATAGAGCCGGGCCATAGCCTCTGACAATCGGATTGAGATTCCAATTGTCTGACCGTTATTCTCCAAGATGATCTTGTGCTTCCGGTACCATCTCTCTGCCTCAGATGCTTGTATTCTTCTGTGATCATGTACTCCATGGATTCTTTGCCTGATTTTCGGCTTGAACTGACGGGCAAACATTAAGTACGACTGATATCCTCAACACTGTACACCCGACAGACAGATTCAGCATTGCGACAGTGGAGATCAACAATACGTGTGCAATGGCATAGTCAATAGCCTCATTGCACTCATCAACGAGAATGAAAAACAAATCAAATCGAGACATGATCGGAGCTGTGAGCGTGATGTTTTGTTTCAGGGGCTTTGCGCGGTCGTAACGCCCGCCGATCGGATTGGCAGCTGCCAGGATAGAGGTACGAGCATTCAGTGGCACGGACGCCAGCTTTGGTAATGGAGATGGTCTGCTGTCCATAGCTTCGTGAATAGCCACTTGATCCTTAGGATCCATTTTATCAATTCATCGATACAACAAACGCCATTATCGCCAACATCAGGGCACCGGCTTCTATCACAAACTCGTGAGATTCTTCATCCCGGACCAACGGCTTGCCGTCAACCACCGCACTGCTAGCTTTTCCACTAGTGTACACAGCCCTGGGGCTAAACTCTTCAACTGCTTTAACAGCTGGCTCTTAGCAGTACTGGGATCCCCGACAATACAGACGTTGATATCTCCTCTTAAATTAGTGCCCTCTACAGTGACCTTAGGCACGCCGCCGAAACAGCATAAAGTAAGATTCCCGTTTGATCTCATCGCAACCATGAATGGTAGGGAAGAGACTCGAGCAATATTCTGGTACAAATTTTATCCTGGCTCATTTCATAAACACGATCCATTCCTCGTCAATTCATCTGTTTTTCAGCACCTGCGCTTGTGATTTCCTCCTCTTTGTTTTCACGCCCACTGCCGCTTACTCTCGATTGCTTGGCGTCACAGTGCAAGCCGAGGAAAGCCAACTTGTTGTTAAAATCTCGTACACCTAATGCTTTCAGTCCGCTGACTCCTTCCATCTCGTAACCTTCGTTTCCCTTCATACGGGTTGATGTTTCGGCACGGGCACCTGGTGTAGTTGATCTGAGAGACATCCGGAACAACGATGAGTGTTCCAATAAGTCACACTTGTCACCGCCTTGAGCCATCTCCACCGCCTCGGCCCTCAATCACCACTTCCAGACTGCGAGGAATGCTTCCCCGGGGTAGCTCTTGCCTGAGTTTTCTTGGACACGGGCCTTTTGAAAATCGACAAATCTGGATTTATTCACATCAAGCACAATTTTCGACCGTTACTGCACACGGGATTCCGACAGATACTCGGCTGGGTATATTTTAAACTGCTGCTCCACATCCTTATCATTGTCCGGCAATCCAGGCACAGAAAGTTCCGGAGAACAGTTCTGGGTGGACAGGGTGGGTACGCACAACGCCCAGAGATTCGAAGGAGGGTGCCAATTTTGGCAGCTGTTAAATCCCGAACTTTCAAAGAGGTTGGGACATCGGTAAGCTCACATAGAATTCCTTTGAGGGAGGACGTGTCCACGGTCCTGGGAGAAATTGCGGCAGGGCCAGGCAGAGGAAGGGGTAGACCCGGTATAGTCCTCCAAAATGGTGGTTGGCTAATTGTTGGTTATAGTTTTCGACATCTTCAAAGCTGACAACCAGGGTGTTGCGTTCGGGTTCGAATCAACTCTGAACCTCAGGAGATATTTCAAGTCTCCGTCTACAGTGAACTCTTCCAAGAAATCCTGGAACAATTTCTGGCATCTCTCTCCAACTTGGTCTTTCACCTGATTGCTACGGATAGCCTGTTCAGCTGCGTCCATTGGTTGACACAAAGGAGGTTGAAGTGGTAGAGAATATTCCAAGTTCAAAACTGAAAGAAAAAAAGAAAAAAAAAAAAAAAAAAACTTTGAAATTTGGGTTTGATTTGTTTTATAGCATATCAATTCCTTATGGGTTTATTAAAGGTCAAATTATAAAAGTCAAATTTTGATTAATTTTTGGTCGGTTGATTTAACAGCATGTCAATCCTTGTAGCATTACAAGCATTTAGCTGAAAAAAACGCTGACATTTTCAAATTTGCGACCTTTATCATTTCAATTTGCAATTTCTCGAGTAACCTTAACCAATCTTAAATATTTATATGGTTGGAAAGAGAATAGAGTAATCTTTCTAAATATGTAACTTTTATCGGTTTTAATCATTGAATTTTTTTTACAGCGAGTTAAAACTGTATTTTCGTCGAACAGCTGAAAACAAAAATATGACCGTGTTTTTTTTTTAAGGATAAATTTTACAATTCCTTATGGGTTGGTTGGTTGGTTTATTAATTTTAACGGCTATCAACCCGTCCAGGGTTATATCATGCCTAGCGGTTGGTGTTATACATATTGTGTATTCATATATAATACTTTTAGTAATTGTTTAACAATGTGTTAGCACTATGGGAATCATACTGGGCATTGATTTTGTTTCTATATTCTATGGGTAATAATTTTATTTCCCTCAAAAAGGAGAAAATATCCTCTATGTTAACATTTTCAAATAGATCCTTCATATTGTTTGCTTTAAAATAATGTTTTTCTGAATGTGAGCAAAAAATCTGCATTCCATCAATAAGTGTTTGACTGTCAGGGGTGTTTGACATGTTTCACATTGTGGTTGTTGTTTCTTGTTTGAGTATATAAGAGTGTGTTTGAGTTTTGTTATGACCAATGCATAATCGGGACATAATGACTTGTTCCTTTCTAAGACTTCCTTAAAGTTGGTCTGCAGCCTCCCAAAGTCGTAAATTTGCACTCTGTTGTATGGTTTCAAGGTTTGAACAGACCAATTTTAAGTGCCCTGAGTATGATATTAAACTGCACCCAGTGATAAGATCCTAGAGTTCTGGAGTACTCTTTCATTGCTATCACACTCACATCCACTAACTTTGATATCTCATACCTGTTTGGTTATCATCTATGGATCAAATAGAGGTTTGAAAATTATTAGTATTACAGAGATGCTGTTAGGTACGTGTCCAGCATCCCTGACGCAATAAATCTGTATCCATGCATCCTAATGTTTTTCTTTTTTCTTCCACCACCATTTCAAGCTAACTGTAAATACATTTTAATAGTTTCTTAGAAATGAATAACACACATGATAGGTTACAAGGTAGGAGTTAGATGGCTTTAGTTGTTTTCCCAGATCATAAATAAAAACCCTACAATCTATCAAGAAACTTTAGTTGGGACCCGTAAAATTTCCCAGGGACCCATTCAAAGCAAATAGGTGTGTCCCAGGATGCACTAAATCAAAAAAGCTACCAGCATCACTGGTATTAAAAATAGTTAATTGGTTACAAAATAATTCATTAGCCATAATTGCTTGCAGAAAAAAAAAAAAAAAAACACGGTATTAAAATCCAATAAGGGTTGACATGCTGCACAACTAACCAATTTCTAAACATACTTGTAGAAAAAGCCAGAAATATCACCAGAATAGAAAAACATAAAGGGAGATAACTCTAGAGTAATCATTTAATTTAACATTTAAAAGGATTAGTTGAGGTTTTATTTTTAAAAACCCAAAATTTGTTTTTAGCAATCTTTAATCTAATTCATAACCACAAAGTGCGTGGAAATGATTACAAGTTTTATTTTTAGTAGTATTAACCGGTTTAGCTCAGTCGGTAGAGCGCCACCCTGGGAACCACAAGGTTCCTAGTTTGATACCGGCCCCCGTCAACTCAGTGTATAAGTAGCACGGGAATATGTGCGGTAAAGTAAGGAATTGATGGTAGGTGTGGCGCTCCACCGCAGACACTAAAAACAATCTCCTTGGTCTAGCGCTATTGAAAAGGGGATAGACCCCATCACTGCCTGGCTGATGATATCAACTTTAGGCCATTGCAAAGACTATGGTTTGAACAAAATTATTATTCAGATCAATTAGAAGCCCATTTAAATAAGGATATTCGGACCGTATTACCTTTAACCACCCCACCAGTGATCTCGATTCATAAGGACATTTTTTTCATTTACACCGTCAAAATCCGGTTGTTTGCTAACAGACAATTTTTAGAGTTTAAAAAAAAAATATAAAACTAACCCCTAACAAACAACCGGATTTTGACGGTGGAAATGGAAAAAAATGTCCTTATGAATCGAGATCACAGATGGGGTGCTTAACGGTAATATGGTTCGAATATCCTACTGAAACAAATATATCTACAGTAATACACTAGGTACCACCAATTTTACCCTGTGAAATTTAACCCCCCCCCCATATATTTAACACAATGAAACTTGTAGAAAAATTAATATTTTCTTGAAATTTTTTTCCCATTCGAAAGAAAAAACATTAAACAAACTCCTGATGATTTAAAAAAATTTTTTTCAGCTTACGAATAATGAAAATTATGATTGAAAAACAATGTTTTCATTTTTGCACTGTTAAATCAACTGAAATTTAACGATAAGAGTTTTTTTTTTTTTTTTTTAATTACGTTAAGAGGTTTTTTTTTTTTTCTATGAAAAATCAATTAATAATCTGATTTTCACGAAAATTTCCATAAATGTTTACCATTGGATGTAAATACATCTGAAATAGTTTTTTTCTAAAATATATTAGGGGAAATATTTTTTTACGAGGTCTATCACCCCCCCCCCATTTTATTTATGAGATAAAACTTTTTTTTGCTTTTGTAATTGGTATGTACTATATTCTATTAAATTGTCAAAACGCTTCTGAGTAACCGAAGTTTGTTTTTCTTTTGTCAAAAAAGTTAAATAATTTTTTACGCTATTAGAATAAAAAGTAAGTATATATGATTATTTTATCAGTTTTTCTCTTTAAAAAAATATTCAAATTTTCATTTAATTTTCGATTTTAAAAATTAATACTAAAATCGAAGACATTTTTTTAACGTCAATTTCACGGTGACATTTTAATATAAAAGTTTTTAAAGATTTTATTCATTTTAATAGTAAATTTTGGCTAAACTTGCAAATCGTTCGGAAAATTAAAACATATTACAGGGAGACCCAGAAAAAACAGAACCCAAATTATTTATTTAGTTTCCTATTAAACTAACCCTAAACTCCAACCCTAAACCTAAACCCCCTAGTTAAAATTAACAGTTTTATTACAAAATTTGTAGGTTCTGTTTTTTTCTGGGTCACCCTAATTTTCCGGCAGATGTGCACCTTTAGCCTAAATTTTAATATTAAAGTTTTTCAAGTTTTTTTTTTAATTTTTTTTATAAATCATCAAGATTTTTAAAAATCTGTCTTCTTTCGAATGCACAAAAAAAAAAAAAAAAAAAAAAAGAATATTTTAAAAATCGTTGAAAACAAATAATCGGTTATTGAATATGCCCAAGAAAAAGATGTCAATAAGAGCTAGCCATCTTTTAGTGTATAATCGTAAAAGGGAAATAAAATGTAACTTTTCTGTCTAAATTGCGGCCTGAAAATTACCCTTTCGCGTGTAATACGGATAGGTTTATTTATTTTTTAAGATAACGATGTAATTTTTCGCAATCGGATAATTTGATCTTTGAATTTTCTTGTAACAACCCTGTACGATCTTTAATTGTTTTTTACGAGATTTTTGATAAACAAAGTTCGGAAATATTTATTTCCGTTTTATTTAAGATGGCCTAAACTGATCACGTGACCCAATTGGAGGTACCTACTTATGGCTCAACAATAAAACAAGTGTAGCTTATGAGCTAAAAAAAAAAAAAAAAAAAAAAAAAATCCAGCTGCTATCTTAACAAAAGAGGGTATATTCTTAAGCAGCAGCGATCTATCCAGTTTTTATTAAATTTTCACACATTCAGTTCATGAAAAAATTATCTAACCAACCGCTCTTTATTTTAAAAAGAAAAAGAAAAAAGTTAAACAATTAGTAAAATCTGGCGTATCAATTTTAGTAAATTAAACCTTCACTTAAAAATATACAAATAAGCCAACAATAATATGGTTAAAAAATATCCCCCAGAAAAGGGGATGAAAAAAAATCCATTACTCTTAAAATCTGTGCTTAAAATAAAAAATTAAAAAAGTTACCCAACTAATCCATTATGGGTAGGATTTGACACAAGTATGGAGCATTAAGCGAGGATCGAACTCGTTATTTAATATTGCAGATAATAACATTCGAATTACTTCACGTGGTGGTGTAATGGTTAGCAAGTTACATTGGCAGACCATTGTTAGTCAGATCGATTTTCACTGGGTGGTCAAAACTTCCAGCCTTGTGCCACAATTAAACTAAGCTTAGTAAATAATTAATAATATTTACAATCATCAATGGAAGAGTACATGGTCGTCAACTTATCATAAAATGCAACATAAATTGTACATTTTTAATAAAAAAAAAAAAATCAACTCAGAAACTTTTTGCGAGAGTTAAACTTTTTGCATTATAGTTTAAAAGTTAGATAAAAAAATATTACAAGAGAATTTATTCTACTTAAATTAAGATTATAATAAAGGTCTAATAAATGTTGACTAGAAGTGTTTTAAAAAAATGTACAAAAACGTCCATAATTTTCTATGCTAAGTTTAGTGCACAAAGAAAGAAAAAAAAAAAAGAAAAACTTAGTACAAGTTTTTATAATAAAGTTACAAAATTGACAAATCCTTAAAAGTTCGTAACAAAAAATAAACATATTATTCTCATTGTACTTATCTAAACAATATCATCATATTTAGCAATAATAAAAATTTACCAGATTAAAAATCAAAACGAATTAAATAAATAAAAAAAGAAAGATACCACACTCACCCAAACGCGTTTCTCTATGGAAGATTTCGCGCCAAATTTCTCCCGCGTTTTACGGTGTATATTTACATATGAGACCTTTTTGAAACATTCCACTCAATTGTTAAAAAATGTTGTCCGTGAAAAATAGTTATTTTCATAGTTATGATCGCAATTAAAATTTCGAGATAATGAAGTACTTATTCTCTGTCTTACAACTTTTCGATGATTTTAAAACTTTTTATAAGTCAAATTGGACACGTCTTAAGTCTTAACATTAATTCTAAGAATGAAATTATTTTAACAAAGCTAAAATAGCAGTTTACAATTTGAAACAATTATATAAAAATATGAAACATATTATAAGATGAATTAGGTACTCTTTGATGTTAAATATAGAATTTAATATTCTATTTTCTAAATAAATAAAGAAAAGACTGGTATTTTTTAAAACTTTCTTCTTTTTTTATATTGGTAATATTTTTCAGGGAACAAGTTGTAACCATTCACCGGTCAAAATTCACGTCACGTGAAAAACTTTTTTATTGTTAAGATTAAGGCAAAAAAATAATTAATAAGCTTTAAAAATGTTTAACAGATCAAAATTTTCTTCTAAAACTTAAAAAAGGGTGAGTTGGAAATAATCTATATGTAATAAGAATTTAAAAAAAATTAGAATTAAAAAACTTTTGCGTCGAGATTAAATGTTTACATCCGGTTGCAACTGATTTGGGTCAACATTAACAATGTTTGGTATGTAAATTATATTTTCTTCACTTTATGAAACAACCAAACTTACCTTTTTGATTAAGCTTGATTGGGATATTTGTATTGATTTAAGGAGTTCTGATTGATTTTTTTGAACTTTTTATATTGTTAATCTTGAACTTTGAAATTCGGCACGTGTTTCACTGTGTAAGACTTACATCGTGTCAAATATTTGTTTATTTTTCATTAAAAGTTTAAACGCTATTGTTTTTAAAGTCTTGATGTTAAACATGCACAACCTGGACACTTTACGTGGTGTATTTTTATCACCTGGATTAGTAAACCATTGTTAGTGAGTTCGGTTATCACTGGGTGACCCACCCCTATACTTCTGGCCTTGTGCCACAACTAAGCTTAGAAAATAAACTAATACGTATTATTAAGAGTATAAAAAGGTAGCGAAAACGTATGATATATTTCTTTTGATAAAAAATATTTGATTTGTGATATATATTTTATTATATATATAAAAAAAAAAAATAACAACAACCAAGCAAACCTAACCCCAAAACTTTTTAAAGTTAAAAAAGATTAAAAAATTAAAAAAAATTTTCAATCATCATATCTTACCTTTATTCATACAGAAATAATCTATTTGTCTGAATTTTTTAGATGAGGCTTGTTAATTTGTATTATTTGGATTTTTCGGACAGTCGAGCCTTCGTGTCGTAATCGGGAAGGTTCCTGAATTCGATAAGAAACACATGAAGAAGACCGGAGGACACATCGGCCGAAACGTTGTGTAACTATAAAGATAAGGACAACAGACAGTCAGAAAAATCCAAATAATACAAAGAAATAATTCATCACACTATCTATTTACGATCGAATAAAGCAGACGTTATTTATTTTCAGTGTTGAAAAACAAAACCAAAAGACACGTGGGTTGCAATGATTTTTTACAAAATAGAATTTGCTGATTGATTAAGCTAACGTAGGTATACCCATTTTTCGTCTGCTTTTTATTCTAAAAACGAATTAAAATTAATTAAATAAGTTATTTTCTAAGTGGAAAAGTAGTAAAAAGGGGGGGGGGAAATAATATTACATATGTAATTTATTTTTAATACATTTAAAACTATTCGGTCAATTTTGCTCAAATATGGCCGTGAATGTTATCTAATTATGGCGTAAAATCTGTGTTTACAAAATAAATTTAACCCTCCCGATTAAAACATTTTTTAAACAAAAAATCATGGAATTATCTGATTTTAATGAAATTTTCAGTGTTGATTTCATTCATTGATAAATGAAAAGTTCCATTTCAAGATCGGTTGGCAATAATATAATAGTATCAGTGATGCTGATCATTATTTTAATTTAGTGTGTCCTGGGATGCACATATTTGCTTTGAATGAATCCCTGAGAAAATTTAATTAACTAAAGTTTCCTCATAGATTTTTATTTATAATCTGAAGAAACAACTAAAGCTGTCTAACCCCTACCTTGTAACCTATCCTGTGTAATTTGATTCTAAGAAACTATTGAAATGTATTTACAGTTAGCTTGAAATGGTGAGGGAAGAAAAAAAGAAAAACACTGGGACACATGGATATGATTTTACTGTGTCCTTTTAGATTTTTGTGCGTCAGGGATGCAGGACACGTACCTATCAGCATCTCTGTAGTATAATAAAGTACCTGAGGTATTTTAGTGAAAGCAGGCTAGAATAGGTGACAGATGACTGTATTAATTAAATACAGTCATTTGTCGCTACTTCTAGCTTGCTTCTACCAAAATATCTTGGGTACTCTATGGTTGTTAACCTACTTAAAATTCCAACATATGAGAAAAACAAAAATAGTAAATTTATCTATAAAAATAAAGAAATGCTGTAGTGTTCTGAAAAGAGAGTATAATAATCTTATTATAATGGAGATAGTGTGTTTGTCTGTCTGTAACCGAAACTATATTACTATACAAATCACAATTCCTTTTGTTATTTACATCATATTCTCCATGATTTTATTTTTATTTAAACCTCAATTATTAATAAAATTGTTTTACATCATTAAGACTGTTGACCATATCTACATGCTAATAACATGCAATTGTATTTATATATACAACAAAATAGTGTATTACAGTGTGAATGGGAAGTCTAATTTACATATTGATCTTAAAAATTTGATTTTAATAAATATATGCTTAGTATTATTGATTTCTAATTGTTTGGTTTTATCTTAATGAATATGAGCAAAAATCTCTTCAATAAATCTTAAAAGAAATCCCCTAACAAGAAGAAATAACTAATATTTTTCTTTACTTCCTATTTTAACTAAACAGTTAAATTAGGAAAATTTACCAATGAAAGACGGGAGTAACGGAAAATGATGGAAGAGTTAGTTTCAAAGTTGTTCTATTTTTCAATCATACCCCCTCTGTTCAAAATCTTTTTATCTACATTCTTATTCAGTTTCATTAGCCTTTCTAATTTAGTATGATATTTTATTATATTAAAACTTAAATACTTGCACCCGGAGGGTGCATACATTTGCTAGTAATAATAATGAAATTTATTGTGTACAGTGCTCAGGTGCACCACAACTCATCAAAATCTCATGTCAAGTACACAGAATAATGTATTAGTGTCAGGAATATGAACAGTTTACAGTAGTAATATGCATGTATGTGTACACGTGTGTGTGGAGAGGGGCATCAGGTTTAATGTCGGCGGACTACAGGAAGCATGGAGGCTTTGAAAGATTCAGTGTTTCAGCAGCCTACAACAGACACGGGCAGCTTATTCCATGCCTCCGCAATTCTGAGCGTGAAAAAAAATATTTCCGAAAGTCACGTGAGCAGTGCTGTTTTCTGACTTTGTAGGCATGCCCACGTGTGGAGCAAGTAGGAAGAAGAGGGTGTATGAGGTAAAGATTCCATATTTATAAAGAGTAGGGAAAAAAACACCCTCCCGGCAGTGTAAAAGTAAATTTTTTCTATGTTTTACTCTTTTTGTAAAAAAAATGTAAATAGATCTTTGAAATCTTATATTTTTTTTTAATAATAGACATAAAAAAAAATAGTTTTGCTGTCAAAATTCAAAATGTTTTCTTTCCAATAAAACCAAGTTTCTAACAGTTAAATTCAAAGTAATTAGAATATTTAAGGGTTGGGGGAGGGGGCTCAAAATCATTCAATTTTGGTTATCATCTGTCGTTAAACCAAATTTTATGACAGATGATAATCAAAACAGAACCTTTTTTACTATAAAAACAAATTAAAAGAAATAATCAACTAATTTTCAACTTTTTCTGTGTAGACATTTCCTATACTTTAGGCAGATTTATGGAAGCGTAGACGTGTAGACATTTCCTATACTTTAGGCAGATTTATGGAAGCGTAGACGTGTAAAAAATTTCCTACAAAAAAGGTTACAGTGTAGCCAAAACACGTAAGAAAAAATAACAACACAACAAAGATATGCGCACTTAACAGTCGATTCAAGCCCTAGATAAAAATCGGAATATTTTGAAGAAAGAAAAAGGGGAACAACTTATGTCTCTTTAGTCTTCCGTAAAGAAAATGAACTATCGTTAATAATATTTTTGCATCAATTCAAAGAAAAATATTATTTTTAAAACTATGGAAAAAACAAAAATATGCTACATAAATTATTTTTTGAGTTTTAAGAAAATAACTTTTAAATTTTTAAATCACTTTTTGGGGGGTATTCAATTTTTATTTTTTTCTTGTTCTTCAGGATTTGATCTTTCTAGGAATGTAAAAATTAGGAACTGGAAAATTTTTTCTTAAAATGAACAAAAGTCACTAAAATAAGTTTTGGATAAGAAGGGTATATAAATAAATGATAATTTCATATCTATATTCTGAATTGATAAAAAAAAAAATTTCAATTTAAAATATAAAATTTAATGTAGAACATTGTGACTATTTCTTGTTTGTAAATACATTTTCTCATAAAACTTTATACGTTAGATAACTTTAAATATATATAAAAATAAAACAAACTATATATAAATCAATAATACCAATTTAAACTTGTTTTAACAAACCATGTGGACCGTTTAATGTTGTATACTTAATTTTTGAGAATATATAATACAACATTGTTCTTTATTCTATGTATTAATGATTTGACTATAAATTAAATGCTTATTGATAATCTTATACAATTCCTGAGAGTAAATGCATATATATATATATATATATATATATAGGTGCAAATAAGTATTTACCCAACCCATTCTTCACTTGAAATGTGTGCATTTCTGCCCACTTTTGGGCAATAAGTGTTGTCAGGATAGGCTTTGAAAAATTTGCTACCAACGTGGTGGTGAGTGGAGGAAAGACTCCAGTTCAATGGTCAATCCAACAGTCCCTTTTTCATTAGCACTAGACCAGGGAGATTGTTTTGCGTCTGAGGTAGAGTACAACACCTACCCTCAGCTCCCCACCTCGCCGCACAGATCCAAGTTATGTTACTCATGTGCTGATTTGGTGAGGGCCAATATCGAACTCTGAACCTTATGGCTCCGAGTCGGATCCTCTACCAGCTGAGCTAATATGAAGGTTAGTATTGTTTGTATTATTGTCCTCATCTTCATTGTTATCATCAAGCCTCATCTCAAAAATTCAGAGAAATAATATGAAGGTGTTTAAGAATTAGAGAGTCTATCCCCCATTTCATTAGCACTAGACCAGGGAGATTGTTTTGCGTCTGAAGTGGAGTGCCACACCTACCATCAGCTCCCTACTTTACCACTCAGATCCAAGCTGTGCTATTTATGTGCTAAGTTGGTGAGGGCCGATATCGAACTCTGAATTTTATGGCTCTGAGGCTGATGTTCTACTGACTGAGCTAACATGAAAGTCACATGAGCAGTGCTGTTTTCTGACTTTGTAGGCATGCCCACGTGTGGAGCAAGTAGGAAGAAGAGGGTGTATGAGGTAAAGCTTCCATATTTATAAAGAGTAGGGAAAAAAAACACCCTCCCGGCAGTGTAAAAGTAAATTTTTTTCTATGTTTTACTCTTTTGTAAAAAAATGTAAATAGATCTTTGAAATCTTTTTTTTTTTTAATAATAGACATAAAAAAAAATAGTTTTGTTGTCAAAATTCAAAAATGTTTTCTTTCCAATAAAACCAAGTTTCTAACAGTTAACTCTTAACATCCTGTTGAGAATTTTCCAACTCTGAACTTTATGGCTCTGAGGCTGATGCTCTACTGAGTGAGCTAATATGAAGCCGTTAAGGAATTATATTGTGTTTAGACTTTTGCCTACATGTTTTATCAAAAAAACTGATTTTACTTATTGTTTTTTTTTTTCTTGCTATATATACTTATCGTCCAAAATGGGCGTCCTCTTGTGGCCTTGAAGTCGCAGCCTGCCTTTGTGAAAATTACCGCCTCCATGATACAAAGCTGGTGATCGATGCAAGCAACTTGTACCATTTTATTTATTTCAACTACTTTGTCCCTTTTAAATGTGGCGGCGATTATCATCTTTTTGCTGCCAAGATAAAACTTTTCTTTGAAACGTTACGTAAATGTGGCATCGCGCCTTATCTCGTGTTAGATGGCGGCTACGAAACGGACCAGAAAAAATTCAAAACCTGCCTTCAGCGAGCTGCTCAGAGAATGCACAATGCTCAGACTGTAGCACAGGGGAAATCCGGCAGAGTGACTCCAGCATTAACATCTGAAGCTTTCAAATACATCTTGGTTGAAATCGGAATTCCATTTGTGGTTGGCGATTTCGAAGCCGACGCTCAAATTGCTAAGATTGCCAATGAATGGAATTGTCCAGTTCTTAGTAATGACAGCGATTTCTTTATCTTCAACTTAGAAGGAGGCTTTGTTTGTTAGATAAACTGGATTTGACTGTGAGGTCTGTGGAAGACGGAAGTACCGGTAAGAAGACCTTCTTTTTGGATTGTGAAATGTACCATTTTAGAAATTTTGAGAAAGTGTTTCCAGGTCTCGATACCAATATGTTACCATTGTTAAGCACTATTTGTGGCAATGACTATGTTGAATGCCCGAACCTTTTTGTGAATTTTTTTGTCAATCTTGGTCGGGCCCCCGATGATTTTGGCACGCAAATTATAGGTCGGAAGCATAACAGCTTATTCCTGTCATTGTTATACTGGATGAAAAATCAGAACAGCGTTGCCGAAGCAATTGAGAGCATTCTTCGCTTTATCAAAACGCCCAGTCGCAAAAAGGCGAGCAAAATGATGCAAGTCTCAATAGACAGCTACAAGAATCCAAAGTCTTCGTTTAGCATGAAGGATTTCTTTGAGAAGAACCAGCTTGAGTTTTCCGAAAATGGAGCCAAGATATTCTACAATGGGAACCCGCTTCCGAATTGGTTTTTAGAGTCACTGAAGAAAGGAAATATCCCGGTGTTTTTTCTGAACACTTTGCGTCTCCGACGACACATTTTTCATTGTCAGGTCGAAAACCTTGCAATTGAGTCGAGTCACTTGTGTTCCCGGTACATCCGACAGGTGATCTATGGTATCCTTTTATTGCACGACGCAGACAATCAACAGTCGATGAAACAGACGATTGAGGAGTACGACCGATGTGGGATGAACTATCAAAAATGCAATGTGAAAGCACTTTTTGAGCTAGACAATTTTGGTCCTCTTCCCTCGCTTAACGATATATCTACAGCTCCTTTGGAAGTCCGCAAAGGTATATTCCTCTTGACAATTGGTGTTCCAGTGAAGTTTTTGGAAACCTTTCCACCTGAATTAAAACTTGTAGCTTCAACAATGGTTTACTGGGTGAAAAACTCTTCCCCTAATATAAAAAAAGTGATGGTGTCCTGTGTTTTGGCATGCATTCTATATTTATGGGCTAAAATATATCGTAAATATACCCCACATCAAAAGGCAGACACACTGAAGAACGTGACTGATCAATCTAGCTTGGTAAAATCATTGCTAGAGTGTGATAAGAATGTTTTAGATGAGGCCGTAAAGAACTTGAGTAAGATGTGTGGCACTCCCTCGACAGATTACAAAAAGAGTATTGATATCAAAATCGTTCACAGTTTTTGCCAATTTCAGAGCTGCATTCGTTACGTTGGTTACCTCAATTCGTTACTTTTAAGGCCATTTGTGGCCATCGGTCCGCACTTATTCTTTTGCGGCACATTTTTAGACAACATTTTTCACGAGGTTCATCAACGGTCAAACCCCCAAGAATACATCGCCAAAGCCTTTGGAACAGATTCGATTCTTGGACAACTGTTTGTTTCAATGGACGAAACTTTCATTCATTGCTAGGGTCTTGCTATCAGCTACTGGAACAAAAATACAAAACGGAAAAGTCGTCGTCGTCGTCACAGGAGAGGTGGTGGTGGGAGGTCAGGTGGAAATTCCGAGGCAGCTGTTGAAAAAACAGATGTTGACAATGATGCCGATCTCGAAGCTCAGGTGATGTGTGATGTGGAAAATAGGTTTTCAAACCTAGGAGTGGATGAATCTTAGTTTGTATAGTTCTAAGTGACAATCAACTGTAGGTTGCAGGTTCAATCCTGGCCAAGGGCGATAACAACATAGAATACTTAACATAGCTTAACACTTGTACCCAATCATGACTAACAGAATGAGAACAGTTTACCCCAGTGGATTGAATAAAGTGTTAGGTCCAAAGTTCTGTAAAGACTCCTGATTATGAAATGAAGGTTCCTAGTTTGATAAGAAGGTATGAAATTATTAGTGAGACCTATATGGTCTTACTAATAATTTCATTTACCTATTCTTTTAGTAAATAAATTATGTCGTAGCTGACAATTTAATTCTAAACAACTTATTTTCTAATAAACTCTTGATTTGTTTTGTATTAAAAACTGTAGGAAACATAATAAATTTTTTATAAGTATATATTAACATTACCGACAAAAACTTAGTTATAATAAAAAGGCATTGGTTTGTTTGTGTGTGTGTATTATTTATCTCAAAACATCTTAAATCGGTTAAACTTGCAAATCGTCGTCAAAATTAAAACGGAAACTTATTTGGGATGACAGTTTAACTACAGTGCATGAATTAAGTTTTTTTGCAAATTCTGTTACGGTTTAGGGGTTAAGGTAACTAAGTTTTTGTCGGTAAATCTTGATTTTAAAACAAAATAAGCTGATTTGAATTATTTCGCAGCTAAATTTATTTTAATTTTTCCAAAAAGAGAAACAAAGACAATTTATCTACTTACCAAATAAGTTGATTGATTCACTAATTTAAGATAGATAAATTACCAAAAATCAAGGAGTTAGTCAGCAATGTATTCTTTTAGTTTGTTTTTAGTTAAACGATGGGGGGAGTCAACGTTTGCTCATTTGAATAAGATCCCATCACATTTAAATATATAACTACTTTTTTTTTTACCCAACATGAAATATTTTAAAGTTTAATAATCATGTTAAATTTGACTCTATAAATTAATAATTAAAGTGTTAGGTCCAAAGTTCTGTAAAGACTCCTGATTATGAAATGAAGGTTCCTAGTTTGATAAGAAGGTTCCTCAGTTTATTTTTATATACACAACATTTCGGCTGATGTGCGCTCCGGCTCCCGAATCCGGCATGAAGGCTCCTGAGTTCAATAAGAAACACCTGAAGAAGGCCGGAGAGCACATCAATTGAAACGTGTATATAACAATAAAGATGAGGACAATAGTCTGAAAAATCTAGATATTATAAATTGTTTTTGTCCTTATGACTGTATTCTTATTTTAAATTAACCTGATTTTTAATCAGTGTTTTTCGTAACTTCAGCAATGCATTTTAACTGTCCATTTAACCTGCCCCCTTGATTTAAAGGGACAGGGCTGGGTTTATTGCCCAGTGCCTGAGGGTGAATACCGATGGGATCCATGCAATTTTTGTGCCTGCCATCCCATGAACTTTGGTTTGTAGCTGCTCCCCACAAAAATGGAACCTTGTGTCTGACCTGCATGGTGGGATGTGGGAAAATACCTTTAACTATTTAAGTCTTAATCACTCATGCATTATAAATTTTTTAGGGCTTTTAAATTCATGCACACACTCGCTCTAGTGAAATACCATCAGCTAATGCTGGTGTGAAAAACTCACAAGGAGTGAAATCTTATTATAATGGAGATTGTGGGTTTGTCTGTCTGTAACCAAAACTATATTACTATACAAGTCACAATTCCCTTTGTTATTTACATCACATTTACCATGATTTTATTTTTATTTATACCTCAATTATTAATAAAATTGTTTTATATTACTTATACTGTTGACCATATCTACATGATATTTTCCACGTACCCCACTTGTACGGGTCAGGCACAAGGCCCTATTAACATGGGACCACCCACAAACCAAGCTCATGGGTGGCGGGTCAAAAATTGCGTCGATCCCGTCGGCATTCCCCCTCAAGGGGGGCGCCTCAGGCGCTGGGCAATAAACCCAGCCCTGCCCCTTTAAATCGAGGGGGCAGGTATTGCCTGGGGGGATAGCCCCCTGGGATCAACGCTATTAATTTGTAAAGATCCAGGGCCGAAGCCACTGGACCCCCGGCGTTGGCCAGATCTACATACTAATAACATGCAATTGTATTTATATATACAACAAAATAGCGGTTTACAGTATGAATGGGAAGGCTAATTTGCATATTGATCTTAAAAATTTGATTTTAATAAACATATGCTTAGTATTATTGATTTCTAATTGTTTGATTTCATCAATGAATATGAGCAAAAATCTCTTCAATAAATCTTAAAAGAAATTCCTTAACAAGAAGCAATAACTAATATTATTCTTTACTTCCTATTTTAACTAAACAGTTAAATTAGGAAAATTTACCAATGAAAGACGGGAGTAACGGAAAATGATGGAAGAGTTAGTTTCAAAGTTGTTCTATTTTTCAATCATACCCCCTCTGTTCCAAATCTTTTTATCTACATTCTTATTCAGTTTCATTAGCCTTTCTAATTTAATATGATATTTTATTATATTAAAACTTAAATACTTGCACCCGGAGGGTGCATATATTTGCTAGTAATAATAAAATACTAAGAGTCCTGGAGATCTGAGGGGGGCTTATTGTCAGTCAAATTCCAGTGAAGACCATTAGCTCATGCTGGTATGAAAAACTCATAATAATAATAATCTAGACAACAGCATTGTTAAGTTCTGCTAAAATACTCAGAAGTGTCCTGGATACCTAAGGAGACTTGCTGTCTCTCAGACTCCAGTGAAAGGTGTTAGCTGCAGTGAAAAACTTACAAGGATTTAAATAATAATAATAATAATAACTAGGACCTGTGGATATACCACAGTATGATAATTTAATTATCATAATGTTTATGATAAAGTTGAAATACAAAAGTGTAAAATCTGATAACCTGTTGTTGCTTATCTACTTGAAAGAAAGGTACACCTTTTTTTTCTTTTTTTTTTTTCACTAGCCAAAAAAAGCTGCACATCTAATTCCTTGAGAGATCATAATTAATTTGAAGTAATAAGTGAAAAAAAGAAAGAAAAGTAAGATGGTAGTGCTTATGGCATAGCGGTTATCATTGTAGGAAGTGGACTCGATGACCTGAGTTCAAATCCTGGTCAAGGCTGTTTTCATTTCATATACCGCTAATGCCCTTGGGAAAGGTATGAATCAAATTATAATCCAACCAGGTATGAGTAGATAGTATATATTTACCAAGCCCTCCACACGAGCAGGATGTAACACAAGGTCAATTTCTTAAGTGGAGTGTTTAACAGGTTTGAATTCAGAATTTTCCTTCTCCTAGAAAGGTTGCGATACCAAGGTTGAAGAGCCCAGTCTGCCCTACTATTTACCCATAGCTGGCAGTTGAATAGTTGGATACATACCTTTCCCATGTGTATTAGTGTGATGTGAAATGCCAACAGCCTCAACCAAGATTTGAACTCTGGTCACTGTGTCCATTTCTCATGACAATAACCACACACTTCCAACCAACCTAAAAGAAGGAAAACTGAATTTCAAACCAGTTGTAGGTGAGAGATGGGCTCTGGCTGACTATTCTTGCCCAAAACACGCTACATTAGTAGTGCCTCTACAACAAAACCAGATTACAGGATTTTTTTTTTTTTTTTAGAATATCTTAAAATGCAGCATTCAGAATCCACTTTGCTCAAATCCTATTATAATGGAGATTATGTGTCTGTCTGTAATCGTAACTACGTCACCACACATATCACAATTCCCAGAGTTATTTACATTATATTCTCAATAATTATTAAATAACCATTATTCAATCTGAATTAGTATCTTATTTATTAATAACGTCTCAGTTAAAGTCTAGCCGAGTTAGATTTACCTCAAAACAACCTGTTATTAATGCGCTTAAAATACTGCAATGTGTGTTATATACCACTAAAAAATAATGGTTTAAATAGTATATGGTGTGGTTAATTTGCGCACTGGTTTTAACAAAAACCGGGTTAAATAAATAATTACTTGGTGTTATTGATTTTTAATATTATTGTTTTATTCTCAAACGTATTTAAAATCAATCCTATGTACAATTTCATATTGAAATCAATTAAAATAATGAAAGTAAGTGTAAGCTTTTTATATGCATTCTTATGGACCTCCAGAAATATTCCATGGACCCCCGTTGAGAATCCATGCTCTAATCCATTGTCATCTCATCATGTGTATTTCCAAGCCTTGTCTGTGTCATAACTTGATAGGACAGAGCACAGGAAGATTTGTGCCTTTTCTAATGACAGTGTAAAATGAACAGCTCATGCTGATATTCAAACCTAGTTCCCTCATTCTGTTTTCAGTGATAAAACCATTGATAGGATCCTCCTTCTCCCCAGTGATGTGACACAAAGTTGATTTAACACAGGCACTCTCCCAAGAAGGCCAGTGCCAAAATTATTCTAGTTCCCTCTTAGGGGTGCCTCATTCATCCTTTTAGACCAGGATTAACTAAAGTACAGACCGCAGGCCAGATCCAGCCCGCAAAGGCATTTTATCAGGCCTGTCAATGATACTTGAATTTATTTGCTAAAACGTATGGAATGTAAGATGTTAGGATACCATTTAAACTTAAATATGTTAAACTTACTAAATCTTCATTGACTACTGTAGGTAGGTTATAAAATTTAATGTGTGTGATGTAGCAATTCCAAACCAAACAATTACCTGTAATTAATCAATATCTTGATTTATTCTCCGGTAAGTCATCTTTATCATACATGAAAGTTTCTGTATGTCTGTATGTTTATTTGTACAATGACCAAGTGTACGTCTGTTTATAAAGGAAAACTGGTGGAGACCAGCAAAAACCAATAAAATCCATATCTTATTTTTGTCAGAGATGAAGGATTCTGTTTGTTATTTAAGGTTGTAGTTGTTGGATGAACATTCCTTTTGGAAAACATTTCTGGTGTGGATGGGAAGTTTGGAAATAAGTCATACAATATGACCATGGTCATTACAGTCCATCTCCTTCAGTGGCCAGCCAAAGACTGATTTTCTCTAGCTAACTTCCCATGTTTGCACTGGCAAACTGGAAGTATAGGTCAATACAGGTTTACATCATACCAATCACAATCCCTGTATCTTTCTACCAACCATTATTTTAAAAATTTTAAGCTAAAAAAAAAAAAAAAAAAAAAAAAAAAAAAAAAACCCATCATTTTCATAAATGCTAAATAAAATTTAATAAGGATATAAATCAATGACATTTAAAATAAATAAATAAATGATAAACATAAAAAGCAAATAAAAAAAAATATAAACAAGAAAAATAAGAACTTAAAAACAAGAATATATAAGATAAAACAAATATATAGAAAAAGAATTTTTATTAGTCTACATTTATAAATATATGGATAAGAGTCTTGTTTTTTTAACTTTTTTAAAAATCCTGGGCAACATCACTTAGCTCTGCTGTTTCAATATTATTGTTTTTTTTTTTGGGGGGGGGGGCAAAATAATTTTTTCTTCCATAAATGTAAACTCTGCATTGTTTGGAATTGGCTTATAGCAAAAATTATTTTAATCTCAAAAATATGTCAATTAACTTTGAACCACATATCTTTGAGGATCTGTGTTATGCCTCAAAGATATGTGGTTTAAAGTTAACGGACCTGAAAAAATTTAAAAGTCTTAAAATAAAATAACTAGTGCATTATAATCTTTATTGATGTATCAACACTGAAAAATTCATTAAATTTGGTTAATCCCTTGATTGATTTTTTTTTCTTTCTTTTGGCAGGGTGATATTTATTTATGTCCATTAAGTTTGATTTAACCATTATTTATCAATAAAAAAGGTGGTAGGTCTCTCAGGAAAGAGCTAACATCTGATTGGAGTCTTGTGTTGGATTTATTACAGTTAGATCTATTCCAATTGCAAGAGATGATATTTGACAGATAAATAGGACAGACGGCGGTGATAATAATAATAATAATAATAAAAGAAAGATTTTGAAGTAAATTTGCTCTTAAAACAGAGTATGAAGTGTTTACATGTTTAAAATAAATAAAACAATCCATTTACTCTTAAAACATTGATATTGAAATTTGATAGCAAATAGTTAACTGGAGATATTTGATTATCCTCAATGATTGTCATATGAATAGAAATAATTGCTTTAAAATTATTTGTAATAGATAGGAACACTTAATACAAAATTTATACACAAATATATGGTTAAGAGATTACTTAATTAAAACTATCTAAAAATTGTTTACTGAATAAGAATAGTTACTTGAAACTTTGTAATTTCCTGAAAGAAAGAAAGAAAAAAAAACTGACTTTGGCATAAAATAACCCAACACAAATTGACATACCGTAAAACCAATCAACTAACATCTTATAGATTAAAGATGAATCTACTTGAACCAAATTAAATCTGAAAAGCAATCCAGATAGAAATTTTTTTTAGTTGAACGTTAATTACATTTTAATAACAGCAAACATCTTATAATGGAGATTCGTTGTCTGTCAGTTACCAAAACTATGTCACTGTTTACATCACAATACCATCAGGAATTGTGTAAGTTTATAAATTAGTATTTAACTTATAGTCAAAAATCATTAATAGATAGAATAAAATTTATTCATTAATGATGTATTAAAATCGGACATTTGTCTAAAACAGCTTATGTTATTAGTGCGTTTAAAATCCTGTCAAGACTATTTTTTCAAATTGACAGTATAAGGGTTGGCTGACAAGTTCATAGGCTGACCAAGATACCCTCATAGAATATGGAGGTCTATTTTTCAACAGTCCTTGTTCATACACTTTATCAGTTTTGCAGTGCTTGGGTTCCATTTGATTTTAAAAAAAAAAAAAAAAAAGAAAAAAAAAAAAGTCATCAACAGCAGATATGACAGTCATAAGGACCAGCCTTATGTATATAATAGATAAAAACAAAAAAAACCTAACCTATTTTAACACACAAAACCCCTGACCAGACCTTCTGTTATAGGCTATGCAATCATACCTGCCTGTTCCACATTGGTCTTGTCAGCCACGAATATGCCTTTCATCAACATGGACCACCCTCTTACCAAGCCATGAATGAATGAATAAAAAAAATTTAACCCGAGTGATATTATTTTAATAAAACATTCACTTTTTGAAAGAATTGTGTTTTTGTTTTAATTCCTGAACATGAAATTCAAAATAAGTAAAAATAAAAAAAAAATAAAAAATTTAAAAAAATTCAAAAGTATATCTATATCAACAGTCTTTGTATTTACCCAATATGACAAGGTCAAAATTTTGAATTCAAATTTTTTCTCTTCTACACTGGTTACTGTATCAAGGTTATAGAGCCCAGTTTTGGCCCACTGTTTACCCATAGTTGGAAGGACAATTGTCAGATTCATATCTTTCTCAAGAGTATTAGTGCAAAAATGAGGTGCCCCTGATTTAATTTTCTCCAATAACCATTACAACTCAAGCACATGTTCTTTTCCCAACCTACATATCAGCCAATTTATATAGCTATAATTTTAGTGAGGAAGATTGACCAAATTTTATGAGATTTTATACTTAATATAAAATTCTAGCAATTCATATAGAACTTTATTTTGAAGCTGTACATGAAACATTTTGCAGTATATTGCCTCATTAAGTTGCATGACCCATATAATGAGAGTTGGCTGAAAAGTTTATAGGCTGACTAAGATACTCTCATGGAATATGACTAAATGAAGTTTATATTTCAACAGGTCCCATTGTAGTACACAGACCTTTTCTAACAGTGTTGTAATACTTCAATTTTATTAGTTACAAAAAAAAAAAAAAAATTTAAATAAATAAATAAATAAAATAAATAAAGTAATCAGCATATGAACTTCTCACTCTCATACATACATGCCCAATAGGGTAGGGTCGATTTTTTTACCTTTTTTAAAATATCAAATTGTCCATCTATGTGAAAGTTGTGTTAGTATACTGAATACTGATACCAAAAAATTAGATCATTTACTTCCACCATTGTTTGAAGAAATAGCAACAAAGAGTCTACTAAAATGCACTAAAAAATCCTGGTTTTCACAAAATTTAGCCTTTAGAAAACTAGGACTTTTAGTGCATTTTAGTAGACAATCTTTGATGCTATTTCCTCAAACAATGGTACAAGTAAAAGATCTAATGTTTGGCATCAGTATACTAACAACTTTCACATAGATGGAAAATTTGATTTAAAAAAAAAAAAAATAAATAAATAAATAAAAAAAACCTACCTTATTGCATCATCCTGGGGCAAAAGAATTTGACATTTCAACCCCCCCCCATTTCATTCGTTATGAACAGTCTTCTCATTTTAAAGTCCCAACCCCTCATGTTGGCAGGATTGTGATAACATGGGTAGTCAGAGATATGCTGTCCAGAACTCAAGTTCCTGGTAGGATCTCCCAAGCAGTGTTATTAGGACCTCTAGTGAAAAATCTTAATGGGCATCTCCATCAAGTCAGGAATCAACAGCTTTTGGCATACTTGTTACAGTGTGTTGTGAAAATCTGCAGCAAGCAAGGGCATCTCCTTCCTCTGACCAGGATGTGCATGCAGAGTTTGGGGACCGCTTTGAATCCCAGGTTACTCTTTTGAATTCACTAACAATCATGTTCATTGGATAAGAGCCGGCTCAACCGACCCACGGTGAATGCCCATTTAAAACAGTTAAGAATATAAAGTATGCTTTAGACAGTTCAAACTATATCTTACATATAACTTACCTGGCTTTGGACTGGTTAAAGGCACCTCAAAAGAGGAATACCGAAGAGATACATGTAATTTTTATAGTAAGCCACTGCATGAGCTTTGGTTTATAAAAAGCAATCCTATTTTTCTGGGTTATAAATTTGTAAAATCATAGAGTTTGCCCCCGAATGTCATTTCTTCCCCTGGCAAACAAAATATTCATTTTTATAGCTACAATTGTTGATGTCATAGGAATAGAATCAGTGACCAGGGTTCAAATCCCCAGATGAGGCTGTATTTCATGTGCTATGTGGTAAAATTGGGCAGACTAGGTCTTTAAACCTTTCTTAAGCAACCCAGTCAAGGAGAAAACACCACAATTCAAACCAGCTTAAAAAATTGGCCTGTCACTTCCTTGCCTATGGTGAAGGCCTAAGCCTGAATGGAAATCACAGAGAATATTGACTAGGGGAAAACACTGCATAACTACAGAGAGCAATTTAAAAATCATTTGAACAATATTTTTTAGAAGGAAAAGTGACAAGACAAAAATAAGTAAATATTGTTCTTATAATAAAATTAAAGTTTTTAATTGGGTCTATGTTGTCTTTTTTAATCTATATTCTGCCTTTTCAAGGGAAATAATACGAAGCATACTTATCTTACATATCTTACCCTGGCCTTTGGACTGGTTAAGGCACCTCAAAAGAGGAATGGCCGAAGAGAGATACATGTAATTTTTATAGTAGCCTCTGCATAAGCTTTGGTTTATAAAAAGCACAATCCTATTTTTTCTTTGGTTATAAATTTGTAAATCATGGAGAGTTTGCCCCAAATTGTGTCATTTCTTCCCCTGGCAAACAAATATTCAGAAAACAATGACCATTTTGCTTAAACAATCCATGCAGAAATTTTTTGTGGATACCATGGATTTCACAAAAAAAAAAAAAAAAAAAAAAAAAAAAAAAAAAAAATCCAAACTACATAAAATGCTTGCTTAGTAAAACACAAAGCTAATTGTTGAGGGGGGAAAAAAAAATGGTTTTTGGACTATCGTCCATTTATCTTCAGAGGCTTGAGAGTTTAAAGTTGTTTAAGAGAGGTAAAAAAATTGTGGGTTCAATCCCCAGACCCAGAAAGGAAAGTGGATTTAAAAAGGGCAAAATAATTAAAGTTTGTTACACGATATCAGAAGGGATAGGGACAGTCTACATTCATGGACTTTAATAAAGGGTTTGGTTTAACAGTAAGTAATAGGGAAAGTAACTGGTCTAAAAAGGAAAACTGAATAGAAACAAGTTGTTTCTCACTTAAATTTACCTTGTGTCACATCCTGCTTTGTTCAAAGGAGTTGGTAGCTACAAACCAAAGATGTTAGACAATAGGGCAGAAGCATGTAAATAACTACTCACCTCAGATGTAGATACAATAGCCATTAAACTTTGATTTGTTGGGTATATTCTCCCGGCATGACAACCATTGTTGGGGTTATTGGTAATTATGAGGAAATGCATCCTGGTCTCCTGCCTCAAAAATTGCTACCCCGGTGACTATCAAAATAACCCCAGCTCATAGTAATTCTTCTTTGTCGTAATTCTTGTTTAGATTGAAGATGGGATATATAGTTTTGGAATAGACAGATAAACAAACAAAAATAGATATGAACAAATGGAGAAGAGATTTTTTGACAAGTTAATATATTGGGGGGGGGTCGCTTCTATTTTGTCGTAATTGTTTATTTAAAACTAAAAAAACATTAAACAAACATGAATAAAAGAAAATCTTAGTATTTAAAGTAATATAGATAAATATGAAACAAATGAGATGAATTATGAAGATGGATAGTTTTGAATAGACTGAGCTGGGTCATATTTTAATTGTCACGGGGTAGCAATTTTTGAGGCAGGAGACCGGGACGCACTTCCTCATAAGTTACTGGGTTATTTTATGCAGAAGCTGTTTTGGTTCTATTCATGTGTGATGGGATTCAAAATATTTAACACTTTTATTTCAACCCATACATGGGACCTTAACAGGTACTACTAACCAGAGTCAGTGTGGACCTGGGAGTAATCCCCAGAGCTCCAAAATTGGAACTTCACCATTATATGCAGTTTGACTTCATACTCAGAACACCTTTATTTGAAGAATGGATATCATAGCAAAATGAAACCATCCTCCTCATGAGTATAAACAAGACAAAGTCACTTTTAACAATGAGCTAAGCCCAGAATCTGCTTTCAGTCAGAAATGAGAATACTTTTATTAAAATCCTTAGAACCAATGATTAAAAACTATATAATAAAAAAAAATTTTAAAAAAAAAAAAAATTTCCTTGACTTCATAAGAACATTTTTAGTGATACATAGAGGGAGGGGGGATAGATTAAAAACTTAAAAATCTTGCACTTAAAAAGAGGGAGGGTAACAGTCTTAGCTGTCAGATAATGAGGAAGAAAACAAAACACTAAGGAAATTTTGGATATGTTTATTTTTCCTTTATCACTAGACAGATTTATCAAGATAAATCATGGCATTTTGTCTAGTTAAAAAAAATAAAAATTCAAGAAGAGAAAAAAAAAAAAAAAAAAAAGTGATATTTGGCTTGGTATTTTGCAGATTTTTTTCTTATAGCCAAAAATTTGAAGATTTTGTTCTTTGTATTCAGATAAAAAAAAAAAAAAAAAAAAAAAAAAATAGAAAAAAAAAAAAAAAAAAGACATGAGACTTATTCAAGAAACATGAATAAAAAGAACCTTTTAATGATTCACACTCACACACATTTTCATGTCAAATTATTTACAGTTTTAGGAAGCAGACTTATAATATACAATTTTAATTTTTCTTTTTAATTTTTTTTTTTTGAATTTATAAAATGTTCTTGTTCATTCTTGTGATCTTGTCCAAGAGATTTTTGGCACAGATCAAATATGTCAGCTGTATTTCATTTTTGAAAAAAAAAAAAAAAAAATTTTTCCATTTCAGTTTTAAAAGACAATCTTCATAGTTTTGCGTTTAAGGAGGCAGGAGAGAATTAACTTGTGACTGCCAAGTAAAAGCTGGGAAGCTCAGACACTACAACAGTCTGCGAGCAAAACAACCATATTCATGAAAGGAAAGAGAGAGAGAAATTTTAAATACAGAGAAATTGGAACAAGGGAGATAACTTAGTTGGGCAACTAATAAAAATGCAAAAAAATTTTAAATGATCAACTCTTACCTCCTGGGAATAATTTTAAAAGAATTCGTTTCTCACTTCTTTGGGGGAGGGAATAAAGCCAATGTGCCATTTATTTTTAAATAACGAGTATGACGTTTGGAAAAAAAAGTCTACATAATGGATAAAAAAAAAAAAAAATTCAAAAGATCAACCGATCCGAGAAAAAGCTTTTATGAGGCGTGTCACAAAAATATTTTTGAGAGTCACTATAGGCCTTACAAGCCAGAGAAGGGACTTAACTGGCTTGAATATTATATCAGACAAGAATTATACAGAGCCAGTTGCTCAAGAAATTAAGAAACAAAAAAAAAAAAACAAAAAAAAAAAAAAAAACAAAAAAAAAAACAAAAAATTATTACTATAAAAAAATAAAATGATTATGAAGAAATAAAAATAAAAAATAAAGAAAAGTAATATCTAATGAGTCATGGAACAGATGTTAGATTAATTAAGATCATTAAGTTACTATGGAAACAAACTTTCTAGCAATCTCCAATTTTAGAGAGAAGAATTAGTGTCATCTAAAATTGCTTGATTCTCAGGAGCCTTTGGCTTTCTAAATCATTAAGTGCAGCCTTCCATGGCTTTGTCAAAAGACAAACTAAAATTGCAAACTCCACTTTAAAACCCAATATCCAATTAAAACTATCCCCCCCTCAATTTATAATAAATTTCAATTTGAATTAAATATAAAGAGGTTCCTCATTTCTTAATTTGAATCTTCAACAGCAGTTTTTGGCAAAACAATTGCAGTATCTTCATCCACCATTAAATTTAGTAAAAGTTTTATTCCCAAAATACTGGTAAGGATAATTTAGTTTGTCCTACCCTTTAAAAAAGGGAAGAAATAATAGCCCCCCCCCAAAAAAAAAAGATTCTAGTTAATATTCAGCAGATTCAAACCCTAATATGCCAGGAACAAGGGTAAAACTAGAGCTACTGCTCAATATTTATATACATTTGTCAACTACTATAATTATAGGCATAAATAAAATGAGAGAGAAACTGTCTTCAGCATTTGAGAAAAATTTTGGGAGAGAATGAAGAGAGAGAGACGGGGGGGAACAATTGTCACAAGAATTCCTGCCTTTTCTCAATTTTTTTTTTTTTTTTTTTTTTTTTTTAAACTCAGCAATTGTGGCCACAAAACTCAGATCTTTCAAATACAATACCTCAGAATTTCTAAAGTCATTCATACATTTAGGATTTTTGCACATTTTTTTTTTTTTGGTCTTCCCTTCCATAGTTTAAAAAAAAAAAATCCGGTGATATTCCCATTACATACTGAAATATGAATTCTGAATATTTCCCTTATTTAAAAAGGAAATTAAAAAAAAATGCTTTTGAAGGGCTGAGAGGCAGAAGTACAAGCAGCATAATATAGAAGTAAGATTAACTAAAAATTAAATATGTGTAATTTGTGACAGCATAATGTACAGTTAAAAAATTAGAAAATAAGAACACCAAAATATTCCATACAGTCAAGACTGGGGTACTTTTTCTAGCAAAATCTTCCTATACGTTCAATGGCACGTTCTTTTGCTCAAATATATATACAAATCTTAAAAAGAATGAAAAAATGAGAATGCCACATGTAGTTGGTACAGGAGACATTCAACCAAGTTAAAAAACGAAACGAAAGAATTTGAAGTTGTCTTCAATTTGATTAAAAAAATTGAACAATGATTTATAAATGAACCAACTGCTATCAACCCTATTCCCCGTTATATCTTTAATTTGTTAAAATTTGGAAAAAAAAAAAAAAAAAAAAAAAAAAAAAATTTCTTTCTATTATTTGTAAATACAAATTTTAAGGTTATGGGATATAAATTTATAGATAAATAAAACCAGTTGCGAAAATGAAAAAATGAAAAGAACAGAGTTATAGTGAAACGAGAAACGAAACTCACCGATAAGTCTTATATTAAACCTTTTCCTACATGTCATGGGATTGAGGGTGAGAAAGTATTTTCTCTTCCATAGTAGATGGGAAACATTTTTATATTGGGACAGATACACACACCTACCTTTCAACCCGAAAAATAAAATTTAAAATGACTCTTGAAGTCCTTATTTTATTCCCACCCGCTATAGAGTGGCATCAAAAGAAAGGGTTAAGAGATTGGATTTATTTTATTTATATAGGGACAGAAAAAAAAAATACCTTCCCCTAACGAAAAATTATGATTCCTTGATAGGTCCTATATTTTTTCTTTTTAATCTTCCAGTTGTGAGAGAAATTCTATACGAGAGATTAAGAATGGACACATTCCCCACCCCAACGAAAAGAGAAAGAAAAAAAAAAAAAAAAAAAAAAAAAAAAAAAAAAGAAAAAAAAAAAAAAAAAAAAAAAAAGTAGTGCCTTGGACAAGATTTTAAAGACCATGAAGAAAACGTTTCAAAAATTTGTCTCAAATTTCTTCACTGAAGAGAGAGAGAGAGAGAGAGAGAGAGAGAGAAAAAAAATAAATGAAAAAGTGGTATTTATTAGTAATGGCAACCCAGGATAAGTTTGTTTCATTTGTCAATGTTTCAGAATAATAGCTTTTAAGTTGTTTCATTTTTGTATTTTTATAGATTTTGTATTAACCTGGGATGTTTTGAGAGGAGGAGGATGAGAGAGATAGCGAGGAGAGAAATAAGGTGAGAGAAAAAAAAAAAAAAAAAAAAAAAAAAAAGGGAACCCTCTTCAACATGTAATACTGTTACCAAGACCACAAAACTTGGTCAAACTGAAATGCAGATTTTCATGGCCCCACCCAATTTTTTTCAATTCCCAGTCACAGAAGAAGCTCACACCCTCTTCAGGCTTTTCATGTTGATCCTTTTCTAATGTGTGCGTATTCTCTTGAATAGCCTCTTCAGGAATTTCTGCCACTTCCAGTTTTGCTTTTTCTTTATCCTCAACATTTTCCATGTCTTTGTCTAAGGTTTCTTTCAGTCATCAACTTGCCATTTTTCTCAAGCTCTGTATATTTTTCAGGTAGTAAGTTTTCTCTTCATCTTGTTGTTTGGTATTTGCTCCATCAGCTGCCACATTCTCCATATATTCATATACATTGTCAACAAATTTATCATCTTTCTTCTCTTCTCCCTCATCATCATCATCGTCATCGTCCGTTTTGTCTTTCCTTGGGCAGTTCAGACAGTGGGGTTCACTGAGACCGTATCCAGGGCATGTGTCACCAACGCACTGGCAGCATCCAAAATCGTGGAACCACCTGTAACGAGCAGCACCCATAGATTTACAGGAAGTCTTGCATTTTTTCAGCGAGAGGCAGTCAGCCATGAAGGCTACTGTACAGTTTACCATCTCAACTTTTTGGGACATTTCTACCATGTTGTTGGTGTTGTCTACAAAAGAGAGAAACAAAATAATTAGGAGGATATTCATATGCAGGTTATTTCATAGGATTATTTTATTTACTTTATTCACAGATAAAAATTTAAACTAGCAGGACCCGTGGATATACCACAGGTGTGATAATTCAATGCCTTTTGGATTTTTGTCAGATTGTGATCTTAATACCACTCAGTGCCAGATCTGTCCGTTTTGGGTGATCCTACCAGGAACTGGAGTTCCAGACAGCACGGCTCAGACACTACCAAGTTTACACAACCCTGCCACGATGAGGAGGGGTTGGACTTTAGAAATAAAGTGCTAGATTGCCATTGAGCAAAGAGCAGTTTAAGTCAAGCCATTCTTCCATCCAGTTTTCTTCAGAGTGAAAATGCCAAGGAAGTTTAAGCCCAATATATAAGAATAGCAAGTTTACTACCTTAGTACTCAAGAACAGACAGAACAATTAACAAAGTCATTGTAATTATTCAAGAAATTATAACTGAACATATTCAGGGACCACTGTTTGTAAATAACATTCCCAGTTGATTTTTTTTAAATGAGGTTTTTGTTATTTAATCACATTAGTTATAAAGAGCTCTGTAAATGGAGTTCAAAACTTTGAATTATGAAAATATCCCCAGTGGTTCAAAGGTTATGAGAATTTAAAGCCCCTAAAATTGGGGGTATGAAAGTGGACATGATTGTTAAAAAATGTCAAATCACAGACCAATTCAAAAGAAAATCTAATTTTTTTGCCATTTTATTTTTGGAGCAATTTTGATAAAACTTTGCATTCTTATGCAAAATTGTATATTATTTCTTATTCTGCACTGAATTGGTATGTATCTATGCTGTAACCCATTATTTAGAGAATAAGAGGTATGGATATTAACATTTTTGAAAAGTTTACAAGATTATTCAACATTTTCATTTTAATACTGCATGTATACATAAATACAGTAGTGATTTAAATAAATAACACCACTGAACTTTAAAAAAAACCTTTTTAAATACTTGCAATGTTTTATTACATACAAGAAATAGAAATACTATTTACATAATTTAAAAAAAAAAAAAAAAAAAAAAAAAAAAAAGCCTGCAATTATGTGTTTTTAACATTTTAATACTATATCGTAAGTTTTTTTCTTCTTCCAAAATTGAAAGTTTGACAATTCTGATGGTTAACCATCATTTAAATGTCACATATCCAAATAATACTGAGACTATCTTTTATTAAGGATATAGTGTTTTTCGCTCATCTTATACTTTTTGATAGAACCTGCATCAACTTTCATTTGGAAGTGAAACACTACCAAAGGTTGAAAAAAAAAAAAAAAAAAAAAAAAAAAAAAACCTGACTTCTAACCAAATGTCCAATTTCAAGAATATTGATAAAGATTGCCCTCTTTGATTTTGCAAAGCAAACTAACAACCAAAAATTTATCCTCAGAAAAAAAAAAAAAAAAAATATATTTTGTGTTTTCAGCTGTTTGAAGCAAAATACCATTTTAAATAGCCGTAAAAAATAATTCAATTGATAAAAACAGAAATTACATATTTAGAAAGATTTTTTTTTTTTCCAACCATATAAATATTTTTAAGATTGGATGATAAATACTAGAAAAATTGCAAATTAAACAGATTAATAATAAAATTTATTGTGTACAGTGCTCAGGTGTACCACAAATCATCAAAGTCTCATGTATAGTACATAGAATAATGTACTAACGTCAGGAACATGAATAGCGTACAGTAATAATATACATGTATGTATGCGCGTGCTTGCATATGCGTGTGGAGTGGGTATCAGGTATAGTGTTGGTGGATCACAGGAAGCATGGAGGTTTAGAATGCAGTGTTTTGGCAGCCTACAACAAATGCAGGCAGTTTATTCCATGCCTCGGTAAGTGCAAATTTGTCAATGTCAACATATTTTAGTGAAAGTGCTGGTAATGCTATTGTAAAGCTCTTTGAATGAAGCAATTTCAATAAAACCACCTAGTTTTCCCTCTATAGTAGACATAACCCAAGAAAAAAAACAAAAAACAAAAAACAAAAAAAAAACTAATAAGTTGGATAAACAATCAGAAGTGTTGGCAGGATACAGGCAGAGGAGGAACAAAAATACTCACGCAGAGCCACCGCCGTTTCCATGTCAGCTAGTCTGTCCATCGTGTAAGAAACAGCATCCTTCCGCACTTGGTAACGGAAAGACGACCAACGTTTTTGGGCATCATCTTCAATTGTTAAGACATTGAATAAGTCCGGGATTGGATCAAGAAGGATTTCGATTGTGCTGCTTTTGTAAGGAACATCGTTTGGATCAGGTGGGGGGCATAAACCTGTAATAAAAATAAAAAAAGAAAAGTTTTAAAGAAAAATATAAAAAAGTCTCTGCAATAAATTTTCTATTTCTTCTGGCAATCTATATATTGATAGCCATGTTCCTTAATTGTATGACTGTTATTTTTCATATTTTTTTCATCATTTTTCATATGAGCAAATCTAAAATCCCATATACAGATCTGAAACCAACCATAAACAAATTTATATTAGACAAATGGCAGAAATCATGGGACAATCTGACTCAAAACAAGCTCCATGAAATACAGGAAGTTATTGGAGAGTGGCCGTAGCCCACAGAAGTATTAGAAGAGAAGTAATACTCGCCAGATTGCGTATTGGGCAACCCACATTACCCATTCGTACCTGTTAAAGGGGCGGGTGCCCAGTGTGCCCAACATGCAAAGTACAACTTACAACCAAGCATATCCTTCTAAATTGTAACAGACTTAAACATATCGCACAAATTACTATCAAGCTAGAAACTGAAAGACATCTTCAAGAATACAAACCCTGAAAACATTTTAAATCTTATTAAAAAAGCAACCTCTTCAACAAAATATAAGAACATAACCAATTATCTCCATAGAACCACTACCTTAAAGACTGAAATCCAAAATTTTTGGCATTAAATGACCCCAGGGGTTGATATGCCGTTAAACAAAACTCAACTCAATTATTTTGCAACACCTTCTGTTAAAAAACGAGAGTCCAAATCATCCAAGATGAAATGCCAAAATGTAATCCTGATTTTTGGTGTTGCTTGATCCGCTAAGCTAAATAGTGGACTATTCTGTTTTTATCATAAGAATGAAAAAAAGGACATGCTACACAGAAAAAATACGAAAAGAAAGTAGGGGGAAGAGACAAGACTAATCTGTTTTAAATCGAACATAATGAGACAAAAAAAAAAAAAAAAAAAAAAAAAAAAAAAGTTGCGACTAATTTTTACTAACTTTATCCATTAACTTCAGTTGATTGGAAAATTGTCATTGTAGATTTGGGGTTAAACTGGAAATTCATAACTGACAATGTAAAGGATGAAAAGTTAAGTCCTGATTGATGACAATTCAAGGGTATTTATTAAAGAATTAAATAAGTACTACCTCTTAGCAGTCAGCGACCAGAAGGTATTCTATTTCAAAATGAATTAAATGATCAACTTTAGATATGTCATTTGAGAGTGAAAGAATTTACTAGAGAGTTTACAATTGAGGGTTTATCAGATACCGAACAAAACAAATACATCTCTTGAAAGTGTTCAAGAAACTTTAAAAAAAATAAAATAAAAAATCTCTTAAAATTCACATTGCAATATTTTTAGTGATTATGATTAAATAACTGTTTTTTTAATTTATTTTAAACATTTGCTGAAACATGCAAGTTGAAGTTTACAAATATTGTTGAATGCAGTAGGCTTGCCATGATAATTTTTTCTTGTTTATATTATGCTTTCACAACATTTTGGCAGCCTTCTTCAGATATTTACTATGAATAAATCCATTGTAGAGTTCTATACAAATGCCCAAAATGAGTTTTTGCAAATTATTATAATTATATTATAGGCCGAGTGGACCAGGAAGTAATGGCAGTGAAAGGGGACTATACTCCCAGATCTGGAGCTTTACCATCAGATACAATTTAAGGATGTCCTGTATGATACCCCTCAAAACAATATCAATCTTAAAATTGTTGCGTGGGGCTTTTTTTTTTTTTTTTTTTTTTTTTTTTTTTAAAGAAAAACTTCTAGAAAGATTGGTAAATTTTTTTTTTTTTTTAAGGGCAAAAAAGGAAAAATAGTTCAATACAAAAATCCCGGGTCAAAAAGCAATAAAGAAAAAAAACAAAAAAACAAACACAGACCAGTATTCATATTTTGTGCCATCCTGATGGACAAGAAAAAAAAAAAAAATGTCAAGTACTATTTAATAGAGTTATTGCAATTGTTTCCAGTATTAACACAGGTTTACATTCGTTTAAAGTAATCCACCCAATAAAGAATTTAAAAAATCTAGTAGTATTACAGAGTTTAGATCATTGTATAAAAAAATAAAAATTTCATATTGTAATACCAAAACAGGTTATCTGTGGACTTGCCTGTCTCAACAACAAACCCAATGAAATGCTTAATTTCTAAAATATCACACCCCAGTCAGATACCTTATAAACTATTACTTTTTCAGCAAAAAGATTAATGAATGAATCAAGGGTTGTCTCCCTTGCTCTATCAAAACATTCAGCTTTCTCAATATGTTTAAAAAATAAAATATGGATATACACCCATATTGTTAATAACTAGTAGGGTATAATACTATTACCCCAGTTTTAAGGATAGTCAAATTTAAATTCTATTTCCAAGCAACCTATTCAAGGGAACCTGTCACGAGTTGTCACCCTTACATTAAAAACTGTTCTCAGGGTAGTTTTAATAGTTACATTTGTATTAATTCACATATTGCGTTCTGGTTATTTATACCTTTGCGTTCTTATGCTTTTACTTGAATAAACAAGACACGTATTATATTGTCCTCACGTCGTTATATATCATTACTACAAAGTGGTAAAGTTTCATATGAACCTATATATGCCAAGAATACAATTAGCATTATCTTCAGGTTGGGATAAAAGGTGCATTTTTTTTTAACACTCACAATCCGGTTTTAGATTGTTTCCATAGAAAACCAAGCTGCTGAAAATGCAGACATGATAGATACGAGCCACAATTCAGTGAGACTTTATTGCTAATTATGTGCCGAGCAAAAGGCCTTAAAGTCCAACCCCCTCCTCATGGCAGGGTTGTGTAAATGTGGTAGTGTCAGAGCTATGCCATTCAGAACTTGAGTTATTAGGACCACAACCCAGCCAAATTGTCTCTGGTGAAGATTAAGAGGTGTCCACACCAGAAACCAGGTTACTTTTAGTCCTCTCCTTACATCTGCTAGATAATCTGTGGCAGGAGTGTTTGCATGCAGGGCCTGTAGCTGCCACTATTAGAATTTGGGGGGGGGGGCTGGTGGGTCAACCGGTTCGTTTTATGCCCCTTCCTGTCATGCGAGTATCCAGTCACCTTGCTACCATTTTAAGTTTCCCTTAAAAAAATAGTTTTATTTTCTTTTCGTCAGGGTGGCCTAAAGTCGGTATCAGTCAGACAGCAAGGGAGTATTCCCTTTCCACTAGCGTTAGACCAAAGATTGTTTTTGCGTCTGAGGTGGAGCGCCCCTGTGCTACTCATACACTGAGTTAGAGAGGGCCAGTATCGAACCAGGAACCCTGAGGTTCCCCAGCCGGACACTACCGATTGAGCTAAGCCAGCCTATTACTCTCTAAAATTGGTGTAGATGCATATTTTGAAGATAGGAAGATTTTTTTTTTTTGCCTTGTGTGGCTATTTGAAGTAGAACACTGCAGTAGACAGTGAAAACCAGAAGATGTTAGTTAAAATAAAAGTTTTGCAAGGCCCAATTTGGCATAGGAATTTGGTCTTAGGTAGGAGGATGCAGAGCTAAGAAAAAGAGGGGCTTTCTTAGCAAGATGACCATGCTGTTTTTGGCACCCAGTGAAGGAATACTGGGAAAATTTGGTGTGGTCAATTTGTCACTGCATTCTTAGTAAAGGTACTAAGAAACAGTCACTCCGAATCCAACCTGATGAAGTTTTTCATGGCTGCATTGTGTGGAAATAAAACTTATGAAAACACTATTTGCACATAATTTATGCAAGCCAATGCAAGCATAAAATCAGGCGGAAGTGCCATCTTTGAATTTTTAAAAAAAATTTTTATTTTATTTTTACAAACACGCTTTTTCTAACTGATGCTACTGTGTACCACACAGGTATGGTTGTCCTTTGTAAGGGATTCAGTGAATTAAAAGGATGGAGCCAGTTCAAACCGGCCCTGGGTGAATGCTGTCACAAGACTAGACAAGAAGCTAGAAGATTTATTCCAAGAAGGTAGATAATTCACTTTCCACTTGTAGCTACCCAAACACTAGCAGCAGAAAAAGAAAGTTATACTCATTTCTCTGAATAAAAAAAAAAACCTGTACCCCAGCTATGGTTAGCAGAATGAGAACAGGATATTGAATAAAGGGTTGGGGTCAAAGTTCTGTGAGGACTCCCAATTACGACAGGAAGTTTCAGAGTTTGAAAAGGTTCAGAGTTCAAGGCGGCACCCCAAGTCCGATAAATACCTGAAGAAGGCCAGAGAGCACATTGGCCGAAATGTTGTACAGATAACAATGAAGATGAAGACTGTCTGAATAATCCAAATACTAAATATCTTAACAGAAAAATAAGTTGAAATACTGACCAACACAGGAGCAACATTCTGCATAGAGACGGGATAGGCAGATCTGGCAATCATGACAACATGTGCAGTTTTTCTTGTCCGACATGTCACACTCACAGCATTTTATTAATTGACATTTACTAACTCGACTGGCACATATGGCATCGTTGCAGGCATGTGCTAGAAGCACAAGAAACAGCAATGTCCCAAGCCCCAGCAGCAGACGCTGGCACAATCTGTCCATAGTGAAGAACTGAAACAAAAATAAAGACAAATTAAAAAGAAAAAAAGTAACTTACGAAAACAAGAGAATTAAATGCTTGGATATGAAATCAAATCTTTAAAATTACTTTGAAGAATTAATTTCGACCAGTTTTATCTGTTAATTTTATTTGCTTTGTTATTAGAATTCAACTTATTTCTTAGTAAGGAATACCATGCATTGAGAATTTCTGTTGATACAGGAATTCGTGTCCTCTTGGAGAAGGACTAGTTCTTCATAACAGCTTCTTTACCATTGAAGTTACAAGATTAAAAGGTAATACTTTTCAAAATTAAAAGTTACATCTACATAAAAAAAAAAAAAAAAAAAAAAAAAAAACAACAACAACATTAGGGCAGAATGCTGTGATTTTTAAAAAGAGAAAAGCAATACAAGAGAAATATTTGAACTTTAATTCATAAAAAAAAAAAAAAAAAAAAAAAACTAAAGTTGAGAAGATAAAAGGGAAGAAAATGTATTTTGGTATAGAGGAAATTTATTATGTTTTCAGCTAGTATATTAGGTCTGAGACCCGTCAGCTGTTCCTTATATTCCAAACATTCATATTAATTCCACAGAATATTTATAATCTTTCCACAGATTATCCAACTTTGCCTTAAAAGAATTCAGAGATATGGTATTCACTATTGATGGTAGTTCATTCCATGTTTGTTTTGCAAAATATTTTTTATTGTTGTAGGAACAAAATTTTCTTACACATACAGTATTTTATCAAAAATACTTTAGTAGAAAATAGAAAGACATCATTAAGCATGTAAAACAAAAGAGCAGGGCAGAGTGTTTTGATTTTTAAAATAAAAATACAGGAGAAATATTGGTTGTAAATATCGAATCTTAAACTCGAAGAGTTTCCTGGCTTGAAAAATATGGAAATATTTTTAACCGTTTAGTTTACATTCTGAAAATAGTATTTTTTATAGTTTGAAATCAGGTTTAGAAATCTTTTAGTATTATAGTATAGATATTTTACAAACTTTTGTCAAAAAGATCACTGCTACTCAAATAACATCAAAACCGATTTGGTTTGTTTGGTCTGTTTTGTTTTACGGCATATCAACCTCAGTGGGTCATTTAATGCCGACAAAGTTGTGAAATAAATTCATTCTTAATGCATAACCCATAGATGGGACCCTAACAGGTACTACCACTCCAGGTTAGAGTGGACCAGGGAGCAATGATGAAGGGGTGCTCCACATTCCCCAAACCTGGAACCTCACCATCAGATAGAGTTTAACGTCATTCCCAGGACATGTAGACCCTCAGTCACCGCCTTCTAGCACCCATATAAGGGGATGGGGCTTGCTATAAGGGCAATAGGGTTGGAAAATCATATAGGTGCTAGGGCTTGATGTGACCAGCCGATTGATCAGACCGCCCGTCTAGCTCAAGATAGGGCCAAAGTGGAGTATTGCAAGTCATGAACTGCTCAGCCTCCTGGGTTCTAGCCTTAAGCATCACAGGTCGCCACCCACAGCCAACAGGTGGCCCCATTGGGGGAGTCTTACCTCTCTGCAGAGGTGCATTCTAACATCCCAGCCGACAGGGCAAATCAAAACAGAAGCAAACTGAAGAAACATCAAATTCAAACACAAAAATAATGAAGTTCTACATATTTTCCAAACCTCATTTTTATAGGTACACTAGATAAGCTCATTGCCAGATTAACCCATAGCAGTGTTGGCACTACTTTGCCTACCACTCATGCCCTTTCATACAATTTTGGTGGGGTTCAGCTTACAGTGATGCTGATAGCTTTTTAATTTTGGGTGTCCTGGGATGCATGTATTTGATTTTATAAATTATAGAGTTTATATGTATGAACAACTAAAGCCATATAACCCCTACCTTGTACCCCATACAGTGTAATTCATTTCCAAGAAAATATTCAAATGTATTTAAAGTTACCTGGAAATCTTGCTATATGCAATTTTTACTGGCAAGATTATATAATTTCTAATAGTATCAATTATTCATTGTAGTACTGGTTATAGTATAAAAAGTTAAAAATTTGTTATTTCAAGTGTCAAGGTTTGGTGAGCATAGAAAGTTATAGACAACTGGTAATTAGAGTTACTAAGCTTACAGTTTTAAAAAAAAAAAAAAAAAAAAAAAAAAAAAAAAAGAGGGGGGGGGCAGATTCCCAGCCCCACGAACGAAATGAGTCTGGATATGTGTGGCCTGTGCGAGGGGAGGAGTGTGGTGAGTGACTACGGAAATTGAACTCATCACCTCTTTGTTGCTGAAATGCTGGTGAAATTCCGCACGAGCAGTGCAGAGTAACCTGGATGAAACATAGCAATGGGATATTTAAAGACCTACCCTTTCGTTCACGGGGCTGGGAATCTGCTCGTCCACAAAAAAAAAAAAAAAAAAAAAAAAAAAAAAAAAAAAAAAAAAAAAAGCCAACACATCCTTTGCATGCTAGAACATATTTCAAATAATGAGTGACAAAGTTTAATTGAAGACAATACAGTAAATCTTTGCCACAGATTTTTTAATGTAAAAAATAATGGATACTCTGGATAGGTAGTAGTTAATAAGTTAAAGCTGTTTTACCACTCATGCTATATATAAAGCTAATGCTAAGATAAAATCTGACAAAATTTGTGAGAACAATATTCGTCATTTTAAATTCAATTTTAGTGTTAAAAACTAAAAAGTCTACAATTTCTTTAAAATTAAATAAATGACGAATTCTAGAAAAATCTAAGGATCCGAGAAGCATTTGACTTGAAAGCGCATAAAAATTTTTTTTTAAATGTTAGAGTTGCCTCCCTTGTCACGGTTACCATAAAAAAATGTTAATGGAGAAACTATCTAATATTTTTAATGTTTAGTCTATCTCAAAGTGGTCTAATTTGAATAAATCAAGCTGAACAGTTAGGGTGGCGTGAAGAGATAAGAAAACACAAACAAAATAAAAAATAAGCCCAAAAATCAATACATTAATTTTTCATACACATCCTGTTTTATAAATAAAGACTAGCTGCATTTACAAAGCCAGAAGTGAATGAAACGTATTCATTCAAAATATTCCCCATGACATGACCCTACAGCTATATAGTTGTAAAGATGTCACTTGTTAGAGTGTGGGACAGGTCACCCTCGGAAAGAGGATATGATGCTAAGACCGAGGAGGGGGGGGGCTTACTGACAAATAATACCAAACAAGTTTATTTCATTTTTTTTTTTTTTTTCTTTCAAGGGATAAAAACATCTTGTACTAGAAGTGCCAGATTTATCAAGTTCTAATGATTGTAATAACCAGAAAGCATTTTTTTAAAAATTGAGATTTGTACATAGAAGTTGATATTATGGATTTCCAAATTAGTGTTCTTTGTAAAATAGCTTCTCATTAGGATAGTGATCATTTCAATAATTAGGACTGGGCCTATTCTAGTAGTGACCTACCCCAAGCGGATTTAACAGGTTTGAATTCAGAGTTCCCTTCTAGACAGGTTACCTAACCAAGGGTAAAGAGCCTAGTCTGCTCTACTATTTACCCATAGCTGGAGGGAGAGTAGTTGGATTAATACCTTTCCCCAGGGTATTAGCGGTATGTGAACTGTAGCTTCGTCCAGGATTTAAACTCTGGTCAACGAGTCCATTTCCTATGACTAACCATTACACCATGCAAAAAAATAAAATAAAATAAAAAAATAAATAAAATAAATAAAATGAAAGTAAACCCTTTTTCACTTTTCATTTTATATTTGCTTTATACTTTGTGTATTGCA
This sequence comes from Doryteuthis pealeii, assembly GCA_023376005.1. Classification (NCBI taxonomy): domain Eukaryota; kingdom Metazoa; phylum Mollusca; class Cephalopoda; order Myopsida; family Loliginidae; genus Doryteuthis; species Doryteuthis pealeii. The sequence continues at coordinate 30,223,649 of CM042153.1, forward strand.
CATTTGTGATTGCTGCCTGCCATTTTAGTTTTTTTTTTAATGAAAAGTGGATATTCTAAGACAATTTAGAATAAAAAAAAAAAAAAAAAAAAATTATGCTCCCAACTTACAAAATGTACTACCCCACTTCAAGAGTTTATATTAGAGCTGGGGAAATGTTTAATGTGTGCGCGCGTGCATGCGTAGAGATTGACTAATATCATGGGCTACAAAATAGGACTCACCAATGGCCCAAAATAAAGACAAGTTGCTGGCAGCAAAAAACAAAATCAAATTTAGGAAGGATTTCCTGTTGAAATGGCAGAAAATAATCATCCTCATCTTTTAATAGAAACAGTCTCAGCTTAAAATAACCGACCATTACTTACATGACAGGATTATTTTCATATGGATTCTACTTAGGATTAAAAAACACAGCTCTACAGATTTAGAGCTGGGATTCACGTGGAATATCTGATCCTCTTATATTAAGATTAAATTTTAAAAAGTTCTAATTAATATATGTTGAAATGATAAAAGAAAAATATATTTTGGTATGGATGAAAATTATAATCTTTTCAGCTAGTATATTAGATCTGAAGCCTGTCAGCTGTTTCTTATATTCTAAATATTCATTTTAATTCCACAGAATATCTATAATCTTTCCACAGATTATCCAACTTTACCTTAATAGTTCAGAGATGGGGCATTCACTATTGATGATGGTAGTTTATTCCATGCAATCACCACTGTTATTAAAATAATTTTGCCATGCATTTGTTTGGCAATTTTATTTTTTTAATTTTTTTTTATTTATTGTTGTAGGAAAGTTTGACACTTGTTCTGATCAAAATTTGCTTACAAAGTATTTTTATTAAAATACTGTAATATGAAATATAAAAAACACAAAATTAAGCATGTAAAGCAAGATTACCAGCGCAGTGTGTTTTGATTTTAAAAAGAAAGACAATAAATACAGGAGAAATATTGGTTGTAAAATCGAATCTTAAACTCTAAAGAGTTTCCTAGTTTGAAAAATATGGAAATATTTTTAACTGTTTAGTTTACGTTCTGAAAATAGTATTTTTTTAGTTAGAAATGAGGAAGTTTAGAAATCTTTGAAAAAATAGGCTTAGCTGTTATGCATTCCTGTGAAAATTTTTTAGGTTTGAATAAATTTTGGGTGTTTACAAATTAATATATATATATTTACCAACCCCTCCGCATGAGCAGGATGTGACACAAGGTCAATTTCTTAAGCGGAGTTTAACAGGTTTTGAATTCAGAGTTTCCCTTCTATACTGGTTGCCTAAACAAGGTTAAAGAGCCCAGTCTGCCCTACTATTTACCCATAGCTGGAGGGAGAGTAGAATCCATACCTTTCCCAAGGGTATTAGCGCTAAGTGAAATGCAATTACCACATCCAGGATTTGAACTCGGGGCGACGAGTCCATTTCCTATGACTTTAACCATTACACCACGCGCTTTCTACAGATTAATATATGGAAATACAGTGAGGAAATTAATCCGACAATGAGAAGAAAATATTTTAAAATTATAACAAACACAGGATGTTATGATCAGGAAACAATTTTTAGTGTCAATACTTAAGCATTTCAGTATATTGTACCATCTTCAGGACACTGTTAAGTAATGTTTATGTGAGGGACAAAATGAAAGATAAGTGTATATGATGCTATTAACTGTTAATTTTTATATGCGGGTTTGTTTACGAAAGCCAATGACATGATCAATGCATGTGCAAAAATGGAAGGTGAAGATCATATCAATTTAATATATCTATACAATTTAAAATTAACAAGGTTTGGGCTAAATAAAACTTTTCTTTTGTAGCAAAAATATCAAGACTAGCAGCACATAGCTTACAGGGTGGCAACTTGAATTCAAGTTGGGGTTGCTATTGGAGCCGATATGATGCACAAGAACCCATAATCGGCGATGAAGATAGTGCATCACTGACGATCATCCTGTACACATCCATAAGATGTATCTTATGACTACAATAATAAACCAGATATTGAGATAAGAATTGTCTAGTTTGTGGATTTGGTCAAGCTTCTACAATTAATCAGTTAACTCAAATGAGCATTTCATATTCAACCATCTGTAAAAATATTCTTAAAGCAATAGTAAAACTTCAATTTAGAAAGATTTATCTAACATTTTTCAACTCCGTTGGTAGAACAGTGTTCCGGGTTCAATACCACCCTTTGCCAATTCGGTGCATGAGTACCACAGTTTGGATCTGTGGGGTAAAGTGAAAAGTTGATGGTGAGACACCACCTGATTGGGAAGAAAGAGTAGAGAAAAAAAAACCCAAAACAAACCAACAAACACAATGTCCCTGGTTTAGCAATGGATAGACTCCCTCACTGTCCGGCTGATACTGACATTAGAAAACCCCACCAACAAATATACAATTTTAGGACAGAAGTAGATCCTTTTTTATCCGGTCATTAATTGAAGAGGCCTGTTAAGTATACAAGATTTTTTTTAAAGCACCACACAATAGTTTTGACAAGTTGAGAACACAAGAGCATTGGCTGACTGAAATCTTTTCAAACCAGTTTAGTAAAGAAAAGTATGGGAAGAAGATTTGTTTGTTTCACAGCATATCAACCTCAGTATGTCATTTAATGCTGACAAAGTTTTCAAATAAATTCAGTCTTCATGGATACTCAATTTTTTTTATAGACACATTTTTCTATTTAAACCATAGATGGGACCCTAACAGGTACTACCACTCCGGGTCAGAGTGGACCAGGGAGCAATGGTGATAAAGGGGTGCTCCACATTCCCCAGACTTCCAGAACTGGAACTTCTGGATAGAGTTTAACATCATTCCCAGGACATGAAGATCCTCAGTCACCACTTTGTAGCACATATGATAAAAAAGGGTTGGGGCTTGCCATAAGGGCAATAGGGTTGAGGCAATCATGTAGGTGTTAGGGCTTGATGTGATCAGCTGATTGATCGGAGGGGACCTCTCCAACTGCCTGTCTGACTTAAGTAAAGGCCAAAGTGGAATGTTGCAGGTCATGGACTGCTCAGCCACCCACGGCCAACAGGTGGCCCCATTGGGGGAGTCTTACCCCTCTGCAGAGGTGCAGTCGGTGTATTCTAATACACTGGAAACGAGAACTAATAAGCATTTAAGTGTACAATGTCTCAGGGATGATAAATATACTTAAAGAAATTATTTTTTTAACTAGCAGGACCTGTGGATATACCACAGTATAATATGTAAAAATACAATAATGTTGATTTAACTTCCCTTTATATTCAATTGAAATAGGTTAGCATTATTGCTTCCATGCTTTCACCCCCCCATCTATCTTTCCCATACTTATATTTTTTCTGTATAGCATATCCTTTTCTTCCCTTAATAAAAATGGAATGGTCCATTATTTAGCTGAGGTGACAACTCATAAGAAATAATTTGGTGGATAAGTAACACCAAATAATCAGGATTTACATTTCATCTTGGATGAGTTAGATGGTCTCATTTTTAACCATAGAGTATTGCAAGATAATAACATTGCACAATTAAGGAACATGAGTATTAATATCATTAAGATTCTCTATATAGAGAATGAGTGAGCCTATTCATTAAATTTAATGCTTCAAAATAAATCTATACTCCTAAGGTCTCCTCCCACTACTGATGTTCATTAGTTTGGATAGATGAATATACAATGTAATAAATATATCCTCTGCCCAATGATCTACATTTCATTAAAACCACATAATGGACATGTGCATCATAAGCAATATGCTACATGTTAAAAGATTCACCACATGATGCACATATATTATAATGAAGAATTCCCTTAGTTATTTAAATCACATTCTCCACGATTTTATTTAAACCGCAATTATTAATAAAGTTGCTTTACATTATTAATACTGTTGACCATATCTTCATACTAATAACATGCAATTTTTTTTATATATATATAATTAATATTTTTGCTTGAAGGCAATTACAATGCATTTATCACATAAAATAATCTTGACAAGTGAATTCCGGCAAAGGATTGTTCGGTGTGTAGAACATCGTACAGACTGTTTCGACTTTATTAAGTCAGCAATGTATACTAACGATTTCCCCTCTGACAGAAATCAAAACCGGGACCTTAGCAGGCATAGCCAGAGACCATATTGTCTTGGCCACAGTACACACTGAACAATCCCTGCAAAATTAACCTTGTCAATGATACATCGGTTTATCTTGATGAATATGAGTAAAAAATCTCTGGGATAAATTCTAAAAGAAATTCATTAAAGAAGTAACTCTAATTTTCATCTTTACTTACAATTTTGACTAAATAGTTAAATCAGGAAAATTTAACAATGAAAAATGGCAATTATGGAAGAGTAAGTTTCAGATCTATTTTTCCATTATCCTCGCCTCTCAAATCCTATCATATCTATTTGCTTTCAAATCTTTATCTGCCTTCATATTTAGTTTCATTAGCCGTTCTAATTTTATATTTTATTACATTAAAAAATAAAGTACATGCACCCAGAGGGTCCTTATATTTGCTAGTTTTAATAAAATATATTGATTATGTAAGAAACCAACAGTGAAACAGAAGAAGGGCGGGTTAGCTCAGTCGGTAGAGCGTTCGACTAGAAACCATAAGGTTCCTAGTTCGATACCGGTCCTCGCCAACTCAGTGTATGAGTAGCACAGGGATCTGTGTGGTAAAGTAAGTAGCTGATGGTAGGTGTGGTGCTCCACCTCAGATGCTAAAACAATCTCCTTGGTCTAACGCTATTGAAAAGGGGATAGAATCCCTCGCTGGCTGGCTGATACTGACTTTAGGCCGCCCCATCGACTTTACTTACTTTGCCCTAGAATGGTTAGCAAGTTAATCTTACAGAATTACTGTTGTGAGTTAATCTCACTCAAGTAACCTCTCCCTCAGCATAGTTATTTACTAAGCTTAACTGTGGCACAAGGCTAGAAGTATAGGGCATCCAGTGAGAATCAAACTTGCAAACAATGGTTTACAAATCTATGTTGCTAATGGTATCATGTGAGGTACCCTATAGTAAAATAGTCAAAGTGGCCTATTGTTGGTATCAGCCAAACAGTGAGGGAGTCTATCCTTGTGATAGACTAGGAGGATGTGCTACCAACTGAACAAAAACACTATTGGAGTGCTCAGTAACTATGGAGGAGGAAGAAAAAAACATTCCCTTTGGAATTGTCTATAAAATTTGGTTGATGCAAAAGTTCTCAGCATCATTGTATAATGTTAAGTAAATCTGATGTTTACTCACCTCTTTATTGCTTTGAGTATTTACAGAAAACAGTTGCAGTTTTAATTTGAGCAAGGAAGGGGGGGGGGAGTAAAGACAGTTTGTCACTAAACGTTTGAAACCAAATGGTAAGTAAGAAGTAGATGCAAACATTGTATGATTAGTCTGCAGAAAAGTTTAAAGAAATGAGGTGGAGTTAGTGTGATTTTATTTACACACACACACACACATTAGTATTGGAGATTTGAAAATAAAATGCTCGATTGCAGGTGCGAGTGCTGTATGTTATTGATTACAATACATTTAAGGGGTGATTGTTACCATTGGTTTCAAAGCAGCATATATGGGCCATTTAAGACAATATGCCTATGGGTATATATAAAGTACTCGGGATATGAACTTCGGTGGACTAATCCACGGATTCCATCCAAATATTAAAAAGTTGGCCAGAAAGCTTGAAAAGATCAATAAAATTGTTAAACAGAAGACGTGCCTTTTGTTTAATTCTACATGTATAAATGAAAGAATGCTGCCCAAATACACACACACATATACATATATCATCAACGGTTCTGACGTATCTTATAAAACATCACTAATTTTACTTCACAAAACTTATCTGCAAGGGAGAAGGGGGGATGCAGCACTAAACAATTGTTGACCCCCCCCCCCGCACCATTAGATTCTCCAGGCCATCTTTAAATGACCATTGATAGATTAATGAAGGAGGGTGAAGGAGAATCACACTTGCTGCCTTAATTCCATGATGGTCAGTGGTAGATTGAACATTACGTGCACACACATCAAGAATTAGAATTGTTCAGACAGACCAAGAAAAAAAAAAAAAAAAAAAAAAAAAAAAAAAAAAAAAAATTTTCACGGTGGGCCAGATAATTGAAAAATAAAGAGTGCGGCCAAATTGTTTTCAATACTTGCTAGCCAATATAAAAGAAAATAGAGAAAAAGATGTAAAACAAAATTTATCTTTCCATGTTATATTCATGGATGAGTGGCATAAGATGCACAAAAAACAAATTTAACCAACATATTTATTTTCAAAGCATTATCAAAGAACGCAACATAAGCAGAAATGTTTAGCAAGATTTGTGAAACTGAAGTTTGCTCTTCAAGATATTGTCAATGTTTGGTTTGGAATTGCTACATCCAATCAAGAGAATTGTTTACAAATGTATCAGTTAATTTCGCTTGATAGGTTGGTTTCACATATTTCAATTTTGAAAAGGCTTGCTCAGATACACAAGTTCTTTAAGAAAAAGAAATTTAAATACTCTCGGTGGGCCTGATAAAATGCCCTCGCGGGCCAGATCCATCCCACAGGCTGTAGTTTGGTGACTCCTGTTCTATAATAAAAAGTTTCTTTGGTCAATGGTTCCTACAAGATCCTAAAAAAAAAAAAAAAAAAAAAAAAAAAAAAAAAATTTTTTTGTTTGGATTTTACAATATGTCAACCTTTGTTGGGTTATTTTATGCTGAAACATTGTTTTATTCTTGATGGATACTCAATTCTTTTCTATTTAACCCATCGGTGTGACCTTAGCAAGTACTACCACACAAGGTCAGAGTGGACCTGGGAGTAATGGTGATGAAGGGGTACTCCTAATTCCAGAGCTCTTGGGAATGTGAACTTCAGACAATTGATTGGAGGGGATCTGACTGCCCATCTAACCCAAGTAAAGGCCAAAGTGAAGTGTTGCATATCATGGACTGCTCAGCTACCAGGGTTCCAACCATAAGCATCACAGGTTGTCACCCAAAGCCAACAGGTGGCACTATTGGAGGAGGGGGTCATACAAATCTTATTATAATGGAGATAAAAATTTGATTTTAATAAATATATGCTTAGTATTATTGATTTCTAATTGTTTAGTTTTATCTTATTGAATATGAGCAAAAATCTCGGGGATAAATCTTAAAAGAAATCCATTAACAAGAAGAAATAACTAATATTCTTTACTTCCTATTTCAAGTAAAGAGTTAAATTAGGAAAGTTTACTAATGAAAGACGGGAGTAATGGAAAGTGATGGAAGAGTTAGTTTCAAAGCTGTTCTATTTTTCGATAATACCCCCTCTGTCCCAAATCTTTTTATCTGCATTCTTATTTAGTGTTATTAGCCTTTCTAATTTAACATGATATTTTATTATATTAAAACTTAAAAACTTGCGCCCGTAGGGTGCATAAATTTGCTAGTATATATAAGGTTGTAAGGAAAACCTTGTGCACAGGATATTTTTGCATCAACCTAATAAATTTGTAACCAACGGTCTATACTAAGCAGTTAAACAGTCAAGGACAAAAAAAATGTTTATTATAATGGATATTCAGTGTGTGTAACGTAAACACCACTGCTTAAGTCACAATACCCTCAAGGATTGTGTAATTTTATTAGCGAGTAGTGATGTTGATAGATTTTTGATTTACCATGTCCTGAGACGCACATATTTGCTTTGAAGAGTCCCCAGGAAAATTTACAGGCCCCAACTAAAGTCAACTCTGACCTTGTAACCTATCCTGTGTAATTCGTTTCTAAGAAACTATTGAAATGCATTTACAGTTAGCTTCAAATGGTGAGGGGAAAAAAAACAAACAAAAAAACACTGGGATGCATGGATATGATTTTACTGCACCCTTTTAGATTGTGTGTCAGGGATGCAGGACATGTACCTATCAGCATCTCCAAATGATTACTTAATTCATAATCAAGATCATTAATATATAGAATAAATCCTATTTATTAAGGAGTATGAAAATTTGAATTAGATTTGTCTCAAAAACAGTCATGCAAGGTGTTTAATAACTAAGAAATAATGGTTTACATAAATATGGCGTGTTTAATTTGTATACTGGTTTTGACAAAACTGGGTTTAATAAATAATTTGTGTTATTGATATCTAATTTTGTATTCTCCAATGTATGAATCCTATGAATGATTTTATATAGAAACCAATTAAAATAAGTAATCTTTATATGCGTTTATTAATTTTGTTAGTCTTTCTAATGCCCAGAGGGTGCACATTCTTGCTAGCCTATTTAATAAAATCTTATATTTTTTTGTGGTGTTATGGGGAGGTTTTTTGGAGGTGTGTGGTGTAATGTTATCTTTATTGGAAATGGACTCGGTGACCATAGTTTAAATCATGGATAAAGCATTTCACTAATACTCTTGGGAAAGGGATGAATCCAACTATTCTCCCTCCAGCTATGGATATAGTAGGACAGACTGAGCCCTTTAACTGGTTAGGCAACCAGTCTTGAAGGTAAATTGAATTCAAACCAGTTTAACTGAGAAATTGACAGTGTCACATCCTACTTGTGCAGGGGGGGGGGGATAAATATACTTATAGCAAGTTTTTGAAAAAAAAAACAAAAAAAAACAAACAAAAACTTGAATTGTATAGCATGTCAACCCATCTAGGGTTATTTTATTCATAAAGATTAGGGAATAACATTTAAATTATTTGTGTAATTAAGTCTTTTATACATAGCCCTATTTTTTTTTTTTTTTTTTTTTTTTTTTTTTAAACAGCTGTATTTGACCCATAGACTTGTTTGCATATTTGTGTATATTCATAAAATTTCATGCTAAATCAAACCTAAAATGAATGAATATTGCAGTGATGCTGATAGCTTTTTGATTTGGTGCATCCTGGGACACACATATTTGCTTTGAATGAGGCCCCAGGTAAATTCATGGGTCCCAACTACCTTGTAACCTATCCTGCGTAATGTTTCTAAGAAACTAATGAAATGTATTCAGTTAGCTTAAAATGGTGAGGGAAGAAAAACACTGGGATGCATGATATGATTTTACTGCGTCCTTTTAGAATTTTGTGCGTCAGGGACGCAGGACGCAAAGCTATCAGCATCCGATATTGCCTTGATCATTGAAAGGCATGCAGACAAGTGATGTATTTGTCAGGATTCTGATTCTTAAAAATTTTTTTTTTTAAGTATTAGGTTATTTAATTCCCAATTACAGGTAAGTTATAAATTATAATTTCCATTATACTTGTAAGTATACTGCTCCTCTAATTTTGGAAATTTAAAAAATAAAAATAGAAAAAAAAAAAAAATTAAAAATAATTTAAAAAGATTAAAATTTCAGGACAGCAACTATTATAGCTATCTAGTTTGAGCAGTAAATACATCAATTTAGGTATTTATGCAAGAGTTTATAATAAACTATCATACATACAGTGATGCTAATAGCTTTTTGATTTAGTGCATCCTGGGATGCATATATTTGCTTTGAATGAGTCGCCGGGAAATTTGATGGGTCACAGCTAAAGTTTCTTAATAAATTGAAAGGTTTTTATTTGGTGAAACAACTAAAGCAGTCTAAGTCCTACCTTGTAGCCTATCCTGTGTAATATGTTTCTAAGAAACTATTCAAATGTACAGTTAGCTTGAAATGGTGAAGGAAGAAAAAAAAAAACACTGGGTTGCATGGATAGGATTTTACTGCGTCCTTTTAGATTTTTTGTGTGTCAGGGACGCAGGAAGTGTACCTATCAGCACCTGAGGTTATAAATCATAATTTCCATTTGCTACTCTAATTTTGGAAATTACCCGACTTTTTTTTTTTTTAAATCACAGGACAGTGACTACTACAGCTATCTAGTTGGTGCAATAAATACACCAATTTAGGAGTTGTTTTTTTTATGCCAGTTTATAATTAACTATAACATACAAATAATTTCAAAGTCATGAGGTATCAAAATGAATATGAATACCTATCAACATGAGCTAAACAATACTTCTAACAACCTTGGTTACTTTGAAGATTGGTGCAACACAATTTTTATATACACACACATGTATATATTTACCAACCCCTCTGCATGGGCAGGATGTGACAAAAGGTCAATTCATTTTTTTTTGGTGGAGTTTAACAGGTTTGAATTCAGTTTTCCTTCTGGACTGGTTGTCTAACCCAGCCTGCCCTGCTATTTACTCATAGCTGGATGGAGAGCAGGTAGATGCATACCTTTCCCAAGGGTATTAGTGCTATGTGAAATGTAGAGAACCTCATCTAGGATTTGAACTTGGGTTGACAATTCCATCTACGACAAGCCATTACACCACACATGCCTGCGCATATATATATATATATATATATATATATATATATATATATATATATATATATATATATATATATATATATCTTGGTATATTCATATCTGCCTATGAAACAAATGATACGCCGTGACGCTGACAGCTTTTTGATTTAGTGTCCTGGGACACTAAGTATTTGCTTTGAAGGAGTCCTCGGGAAATTTGATAGGTCACAACTAAAGTTTAATAAATTGAAAGGTTTTTATTTGAGAAAAAAAAAACTAAAGCTATCTAACTCCTACCTTGTAACCTATCTTGTGTAATTCGTTTCCAAGAAACTATTGAAATGTATTTACAGTTAACTTGAAGTGGTGAGGAAAGAAAAAAAAACCCATAAAACACTGGGATGCATGGATATGATTTTACTGTATCCTTTTAGATTTTTATTCATCAAGGACGCAGGATGCATACCTATCAGCATTTCTGGATAACTATACTACAGCAGTCTTCAATCAATCCGCCAAAGTTTACTAGTTTCTTGTTCGTTGCACATCAGTGTTCTTGTCAGCAAGATCAAAACAACTTTCAGGGTGGGAAGGCGGGTCTTAAATAACTGACCAAGATCCCACATCCGGGCCAATCATAGTATAGAAATTTGAATACGTGTCAACGAGGGTGAGTAGTCTGACTTTGAGCAACGACTCTGGAGGTTGAGAGTTCAATCTCCGCTGCAGTGAAGCAGTACACAAAGTACCCCTGTATAAAGTAATGAGAGGTATAAAGGAGACTCTTCAAATTGTAATTATGACTTTTTACAAAGACACTTGATGTTCTTTAGTGATTTTAATATCACTTAAACCCAATACATTTCACCTTTATTTCACAGGGAAGCAATTTCTTAAAACAGTAAGGACAAAATTCACTAACAATTTTACTATTTAAAAATCCAGTTATCAGATTAAACACAAGATTGCTATTTCAACTTTTGATTTATACATACAGTGCAGTTGTGTGTATGTATGGGTGTACGTCTAGAGGAAACTACGAAAATAAAACAATTAACGATAAAGTACACACACACACACACTGTAGAACAAAAATAAATAAATAAATAAAAGTATCGAGAATTTTTTTGTACTTTTTGACACCTTGTATGTGCGCACACAGTAAATCTCAAAAGTAAATAAATACACCAGGTTTTTTCCCCCCATCCCCTTTACCTAGGCAATGATGGGTAGCCACTTCTAGTCATTCTATAAAGGGTATTCTATTTCAATACTTTACTGTCCCAATTATTGTGCGAATTGATACGGTTACACATTAATTTTGTCACTAAAAATTACCCCACCCAAATAAAAACGCACTCATGAGAAAAATTTAAAAAAGGCTTCTTTTGGTGGAGTCATCTGTATTGTCAGCATCAGTGAGGGAGTCTATCCTCTTTGTTAGCACTAGACCAGAGTGTTTTTTGCTGTAGAGCACAACACCTGCCGTCAACTCCCACTTTACTGGGCAGATCAGATTACCCAATCTGTGCTACTCATGTGCAGAGTTGGCGGGGACCGGTATCAAATACGGAATCTTGCGATTTTTAGAAGAGCACTCCGAGTGAGCTAAACAAATATCTAGTTCAATCGCAGTGATGCTAATAGCTTTTTAATTTAGTATGTCCTGGATTTGATTTGAATAAGACCCTGGGAAATTTGAAGGGTACCAACTAAAGTTTAATAAATTGTAGAGTTTTTATCTATGAACAACTAAAGCTGTTAACTCTACCTTGTACCCCATACAATGTAATTCATCTTCAAGAAAATATTGGAATGTATTTATTGTTAGCTGGAAATGGTGGGGGGGAAGAAACAAACAAAACACTGGGATGCATAAATACAATTTTTCTGCGTCCTTTTAGATTTTTATGCATCAGTGACGCAGGACACATACAACCTATCAGCATTTCTACAATTTTTCAAACTTTCACAAATAAAAATTCTTAGTTTTTTCTTTCTATAAAAACTCACCATCCAAACATCTAAGTAATTGAAGATTGGGAAAACTTATAAAATTTGCAAGTTTTGGTTGGCAAAACAAGAGAATCATGGATTGTAAGTCCATTAAATACCAGTTTAAAATACAATTGTGGACACAAAGTTGGAGGACATGGAACGTTTGAAAGTTCTTTTTCTAGGAAGTGAACACAACAGAAAAGTTTCTATAAAAATAAAATAAAGATAAAATATAAAAAAATAAAAAAAAAAAAAAAAAAAAAAAAAAATTTAGATACTAAAATTCACATTGAAACAATGAAAACTATACTGATATAGTCAACTCTAAAAAAGTTTTTTTTTTAACCAGTGAATACAAGTAGATTTTGCAGACTTGTCCACATCTTTGGTATGTATAAACATTTCAGACAGTACCTTCTGCACGTGTTCCATGTATCCGAGCATAGTAATGTTTCAACCTGGTAAATCATTAATAGTTTGACAGTTGATCGAACAGGTGTTGAAGAACTTTAGATCTCATTCAAATAATGACATCAATATATGAACGAAATCTTCAAAAGTTCATGACACATTTGATCAACTATCAAACTATTAAAAATGATTTACCAGGTTGAATCATTACTATGCTCAGATATACAGGGAACACCTGAAGAAGGCCAAAGTGTACAGTGGCTGAAACAGATTTATATATATCACAATAAGATAAGAACAGTCTGAAAAAAAAAAAAAAAAAAAAAAAAAAAAAAAAATGCATCAAGCCTCATCTAAAAAATACAGACAAATAATACCAGTGAATGTGTTTACATGCAAACCCTTAATTGATAAAATGTAAAGCTTGAAGACCCCCCCCCCCCCCAACTAATAAATCATGTTTTGTAAGGCTTTCTCTAAAGAACAAAAGACTTGTTTTATGGCATATCAACCTCGGTAGGTCATTTAATGCCAAAGTTTTGAAATATATATTTACCAACACCTCCGCATGAGGATGACACAAGGTCAATTTCTTACGTGGAGTTTAACAGGTTTGAATTCAGAGTTTTCCTTCTAGACTGGTTACCTAGCCTAGGTTAAGAGCTAAGTTTGCTCTGCTATTTACCCATAGCTGGAGGGAGAGTAGTTGGATTCATACCTTTCCCAAGGGTATTAGTACTATGTGAAATGCAGACAGTTTTGTCGAGTCCATTTCCTATGACTAACCACTACACCATGCACCTCCAAAGTTTTGAAATATATTCATTCTTGAGGGTACTCAATTTAAAAAAAAAAAAACATTTTTTTAAACTCATTTTCCCCTATTTAACTCATAAATGGACCCTAACAGGTACTACCACTCCGGGTTAGAGTGAACCTGGGAGTAATGGTGATGAAGGGGTACTCTACATTCCTCAGAGCTCCAGAATTGGAACCACCATCAGACAGAGTTCAACATCATACCCAGAACAAGACCCTCAGTCACCACCTTCTAGCACATATACATAAGAGTTGGGGCAATCATATAGATATTAGTGACTAGCTGATTGATCAGAGGGGGTCTTCACAAGTAAGAGTCAAAGTGGAGAATTACATGTCATCGACTGCTCAGCTACCAGGATTCCGTCCTTAAGCATAAGGTTAAGTTGATGTATTCTAAAGACAAAGCGACAGGGCTGAACAGACTTCAGTCATCATTTTCTTGAAATAGCTGTTAAATGTTGTATACTTATTTAAGTAGACAAATATCTGACAATAACCAAATTGTTTTACCATTGTTTCATTCAAATTGTAAACTTTGAATCCTTTAAATGCAGTAACGCTGATAGCTTTTTGATTTAGTACATCCTGGGACTCATATTTGCTTTGAATGATTCCCCGGGAAAATTTATGGGTCCCAACTAAAGCTGTCTCACTCCTACCATGTTATCTATCTTCTAAGAAACTATTGAAATGTATTTACAGTTAGCTTGAAATGGTGAGGAAAAAAAAAAAAAAAAAAAAAAGACTCTGGAAATGTCTATTTTTCCACACACACACACACACACAATTTGATTTTTATTGTAAATTGAATTCCAATCTGAGAACCACTTCACTTGCTTACAACTTGAATGTTCTTGAAAATAGACCACACGTAATTTTCAAATATCAAACTACATAAATCTTTTTTTTTTTTTTAATTATTTAAAAAAAATTTTTTTTTTTTTTTACAAAAATACACTCAGGTACGCGCCCTGCATCACTGATGCATAAAAATCTAAAAGGACGCATAAAATCGTATCCATGCGTCCCAGTGTTTTTTTTTTTTTTTTTATTCAACATTTCCAGCAAACTAAATACATTTCAATATTTTCATGGAAACAAATTATTGTATGGGGTTAGACGACTTTAGATAAAAACTAAAGTCGTTAAGAAACTTTAGTTGGGACCCATCAAATTTCCCGGGGGCTCACTCAAATCCGTGCGTCCCAAGACGCACTAAAAAATGCTATCAGCATCACTGTACACTGGTTAATTAAATAGTCTTTAAAATTATTTTTGGACATTTGACTAGATTAAAAGTATTTTAAAAGTATTTTTCGGTTATTTTGTGAGATTGTTACTAATTTAAAAAAAAAAAAAAAAAATTTGGAAATACCCGTGTGTTTCATAATTATATTTGCATAGATATTTCATACACTAAAAGAAACAGTTCAAACAGTAAGAATTTAATCTCGGTTATTCTCTTAGGAAAAAGACAATTTACTCCCAAAACAATACCTATAGACCAAATAACTGCCCCTCCCCCTACACACAAGAGAGGCAAGTGAAATACAACTAATCAAGTCGTCCAGTTAAGTTGAAAAAGAATTTCCTATTTGGTGCAAGAATCGTCCAACGGCTAATCCAGTCTTTTTCTTGCCCCCTCCTGCTTACAAATTTACAGATATTCTAAGAACTCCATCTCCTTTAAATAAGAAGTTTAAATAAATTAAAAAAAATAAACATAAAAAAGCTCAGTCCGACTAGTGGTCAATTCTATAAAGTTAAGAGAGTAAATTTTAGCAACTTATACGATCGTTCAAAAATTAGATATCTTTAAAGAATTACTACTAGTTATGCACTATAGATGCACAGCTGACGTAGATTAAAACTGTTGGCCTTTTTTGTTAGCCTTCAGTTTAAAACTTCTGGCATTACGACGTCTGCTAAAGTATCGTAGACTAAACGACCTGTAAACCCACCAAGTTCCGTTGTGATAGCCATTGCCAAAGTTTCAGTAAAATCCGTATTTCACAAAATAAAATAACACCTCCCTCCACCCAATTGAAAGTTAAGAAAAAAAAAAAAAAAAAAAAAAAAAAAAAAAAAAAAATTATCCGATTTTACGGATGCATTATAAAATTCAGTCATTGATAAATCAATGCTGAAAATTTCATTAAAATCGGATAATTCCCTGATTTTTGGTAATTTTTTTTTTTTTTTAATCTGTGGGTTAAATTTATTTTGTAAAATACGGATTTTACATCAACTTATGCAGTGTTTACTGTCATGTTTACGATATATTTGAGCAAAATGTATTAAAAATTACGTGTTTTTTTTTTTTTTTTAACTGATGTTACTACTTTGACAAAAAAAAAAAATGGACCCTAACATAATCGATTTAATTCATTTTAATTCGTTTTTAAAATGTAAACGACTCAACATTTTGGCAGACCCTACTATATGACGATATCGACGCTCCTTTAATCTTGAGAAAATGTGTGAAGGATTTTAATTAGATATTTTATAATTATCTCCGTTAAATCGAAGATTTAGAGGATTAAAAAAAAAAAAAAAAAAAAAAAAAAAAAAAAAAAAGAAAGACAAACTCGCTATGATGTACAGTTTTGCTAGCGTCACGAATTGTATATAATTTGGGGTTCAAAGAAAAACTTTTCAGTCCGATAAATAGATCAGCGTTTCTCAACCGGTGGGACAAGAAGCACCAGTGAGCCTTGAAAGTTTCCCTAGGTGCGACCCAAGTTTTTTTTCTCTCTAATGGAAGATAAATTTATGAATTTTTATATTAAATTTGTATTTTTAAAAGGATACAAGCAAGTTACTATTATTTTTAAAATAGATTGTTTCAAAAATTTGCCTATTTGGCAATTTCACTGAAATTCAAAGTGCGTCCCAAAGTTAAAAAAAAAAAAAAAAAAAAAAAAAAAAAAAAAAAAACTGAGAAAGCTATGTTGATAACTCAATACTTAAACTCATCAAGTCAAACTTGGGTGAAATTCATTTTTTTAAGCCAGTGTTTGCAGATTTCGAGTCAACTGAAGTTGATCTTAGAATTAACAAACTGGATGCTGAGAAAGTGAAACGCGATTGGTGGAGGGGGGGGTAGAAGAAAAACAATTCTAAATCACTTTAACGACAGGCAAACAAAGTTTGTGAAAATTGTACCTAAAAATCAATTAATCTGAAGAGTGATATATATCTCTTATTATAATAAAATATAAAATCAAGCCTTGCCCACAATATACCGAATAAAAACTTAAAAATAGGGATACCCATTTTTTTCGTCTGCTTTTCATTTTTAAAAAACGAATCAATTTATTAAATTGATTATTTAAGGTAAATTTTTTGTCTAAGTTGAAAAGTAATAACAATGGAAAAAAAAAAAAAAAAAAAAAAAAAAAAAAAAAAATGTTACAAATGTAAATTATTTTTAATAAATCTAAAACTATTTTTTCGGTCAATTTTGATCAAATGATATCTTAAGATGGCTGCTCGTGAGTTGCGTAAAATCCATGTTTACAAAATAAATTTAACCCACGATTGAAAAAAAAAAAAAAAAAAAAAAAAAAAATTACCAGGGAATTATCCGATTTTAATGTAATTTTCAGTATTGATTTATCAAGGAATGAATTTTATAATGCAGTTATTTTGTTTCAAAACTTTGATTTAAGTAGGTATTTCTGCTATAATAAATTAATATATAAAATTCATTTAAAATATGAGTATCCTGATGTTAAGTTTAAAATGTCATTAGATTCTAAAAAAGACATTTTAATAACTACTTTACTTTAGTATCAATCTAATAAGATTTTGTCGAAAACTATTGAAAATTTAGTGCTCCACTTTTAATCGGAAAAATATTAATGTATAATTGTTTCTTTTATAAGATAATAGCCAATTAAATAATTATCGAAATGAGGGGGGAAAAAAAAAAAAAAAAAAAAAAAAAAAAAAAAAACTAAAATGTTTAGTTTTTATTTTATTTTCAGAATTTCGGTACTTATTTTCTATCAGTAGTACCCTTAAAATTTTATTTTCTCTTCTAGTCATACCTCGGTCTTTTGTCTTTATGCAGAAATTAGTATCAATCATATATAACCCCACCGATATTTTGCACTCCCAAAATAAGTGTGTGTGTGTGGGGGGGGGGTTAAAGTTAAGTGACTAAAAAAAAAAAAAAAAAAAAAAAAAAAAAAAAAAAAATCAAAGTTTTGAAATAAAATAACTTGCATTATAAAATTCATTCAGTGATAAATCAGCACTGAAAATTATTAAAATCGGATAATTGCCTGATTTTTGGTAAAAAAAATTTTTCGAACGGGATTGCTAGGTTAATTGGTTTTGTAAAAACACGGACTTTTCGACAAATTGGGTATGCCAAGTTTAAAAGTACTACAAAAATAAGCTTAAAAGGTATCAATTCAAACGCTAGGATGGATGCGACTCAATTTTTAAGCAGAATACAGTTGGTTTGAATTCAGAGTTTTCTTTCTAGACAAGATGCCTTACCAAGGCTAAAGATCCCAGTTTGTACTAGTTACCAATAGATGGAGGGTAGAGATTGTTAGGAGGTGCGTGGTGTAATGGATAGAGTCGTA
Organism: Doryteuthis pealeii; assembly: GCA_023376005.1. NCBI lineage: Eukaryota > Metazoa > Mollusca > Cephalopoda > Myopsida > Loliginidae > Doryteuthis > Doryteuthis pealeii. The sequence goes on from CM042153.1 coordinate 30,241,829, forward strand.
GGAAACGGATTCGTCGACCAGAGTTCAAATCCTAGACAAAGCTACAGTTCACATAGCGCTAATACCCTAAAAAGGTATAAATTCAACCACTCCCTCCAGCTATGTGTAATAGGGCAGTCTGGGCTCTAACTTTGGTAAGGCAACCAGTATAGGAGAAGGAAAACAGTTCAAACCTGTTAAATCCGCTTGGGGTGGTTACTACTAGAATAGGCTCGGTCCTAATTAGTGATCTATTTCACTAATTTTTATTTTTGTTTTTAAAAAGATTGATTCATACCTTTTCAGAAGGCATTAGCGCAAAGTGAAACAAATAGCCTGTTTAAGACTTGACCTCTGGTCGCCAATTCCATTTTATACAACTATAGCAGTTATACAAAGCGCCTCCATATTTAAGATTTTTGTAATATAGATGCTTTTAAATTATAAGCCAATTGTTTAATTCAAATTTTGAAATCGAAGAGGCAAGATTCAAAGTTTTCGAGTAACGATTTTAGCATTTCAAAAAATCAAATGGCAGAACAGAGAAGGAAACCGTCCAAGCTTTACTATGAAATTGACACCCATTTTGTAGCGGTCAAGTAGTTTGGAAATATTACCCACCATTCGGGTTGGTTGGATTTTACGACATTTTTTAAACTCATTTTTCCATTTAACCCATAGATGGCATCCTAACAGGCACTACTACTCCGGGTCAGAGTGGACTTGGGAGTAATGGCGATGAAGGGGTACTACACACCCGAGAGCTCAAAAATTGGAACTTCACAATTAGATACAGTCTAACGTCATACTCAGGACACCCCCACCGTTCGGGAATGCTAAGGAAAGACATTAAAATTATGTTACACTTGTTAAAGAAAAAACGAAAAGAAGTTTGTTTCAAGAAAAGAAAAATTACTTAGATATCTATTTACCCAACCACTCCACCATGAACAGGATGCGACACAAAGATCAAGGTTTCAGTGTAGTATTACCGTTTTGAATTAGGAGTTTCCTTCACCAAGAATAGTAGTCATAGCATGTTTAAAAAGCAGTGATGTTGATAGTTTTATATTTAGTGCGACCTGGGACGCACATAATAGCTTTGAAGGAGTCCCCGGTAAAAATCAATAGGTCCCTACTAAAGTTTAATAGATTATAGGGTTTTTATTTAGGATCTGGGGAAATAACTAAAGCCGTCTAACTCCTACAGTGTAATCTATCCAGTGTAATTCGTTTCTAAGAGCTTATTGAAATGTATTTACAGTTAGCTTGAAATGGTGAGATGAAGACAAACGAAAACCATTGGGATGCATGGATATGGTTTTACTGCGTCCTTTTGATTTTTGTGCGTCAGGGAAACGGACCTACCAGCATTTCTGAAAGAGTATTAGCACCATGTGAAATGAAAACAGACCCGCCAAGGATTTGAACTCGGGTCGTCGAGCACCTAAAGATCAAGTAAGAACAAATTGCCAAATGGTTGTCAAAGAACCCCCCTCCCTTTAATTGACATTTTATCGGTCTAAGATCTCATAATGTTTTGGTAATCTCATTGAGTTATGTATCGACCCTAAGAAAAGAAAAGTCATTGTTCTCTAGTATGAAGAGATGCAGATAGGGACGCGTCTGACGCAGTAAAATCGTATCCATGCATCTCAGTGTTTTTCTCTTATCTTCCCCCACCATTTCAAACTAATTGTAAATACGTTTCAATAGTTTCTCAAAAACGAATTACACAGGATAGGTTACAATGTAGGAGTTAGACGGCTTTAGTTATTTCCCCCAGATCATAAATAAAAACCCTACAATCTATTAAGAAACTTTAGTTGGGATCCATTAATTTTCCTGGGGACTCAGTCAAAGCAATTATGTGCGTCACATGACGTACTAAATCAAAAGGTTATCAGCATCACTGAGTATGTATACATACATAAAATGTAGTAAAAAACATTAAAATTCATGTAAGTATAACCGTAATCCAGCAAAAAACGGTACAACATAACGGAATTTACGAGATCACAACACTTTGTCTGCGTAACGGTTATCACCGTAGGAAAGTGGAATCGCCGTTCAAATATTGGAAAGATCAGTTTGCATTTCACATAACGCCAATACCCTTGTGAAACGCACGAGTCCCACTATTTCCCCTCCAGCTCTAGGTAAATAGGACAGTTTGGGTTCGGCAAATACATACACACTACCAAAGATTAGGTAAAATTCGTATTTTACAAAATAAATTTATCCCTACCCCCGATTAAAAAAAAAAAAAAAAAAAAAAAATTAGGGAATTATTAGATTCTAATGAAATTTTCAGCGTTGATTTATCAATGAATGAATTTTCGACTTATATAAAATTTGACCTTAAATAATCGATTTAATTAATTTTGTTTTGTGTTTTAAAAAAATTAAAATGACCGTACAAATTGGCAGTGCCTAACATACACTTACTGCTCTTGAGAACAAAGCAAGACTCAGTATAATTCAAACTTGAACGCTGAGAAAGTGAAACCAGAAAAGGGAGGGAGAAAAAATTAATCATTTTCACGGGCCAGCACAGTGACGATCAGATTGAGAAAGGCGTGAAGGATTCTAATTAATTATTTTATGATTATCTCCACCATATCACCCCCCCCCCACAAAAAAAAAATTGCATGAGAATATGGGACTGAACGCAGAAATAAATATTTCATCCTATTTATCCCAGTTGCTACGTTTTAATGCATAAAAATACAAATGTAACAATTATGGGACAGAATTAGAAACTTACTAGTGATGCTGATAAGTTTTTGATTTAGTACGTCCTGGGACGCATATAATTGCTTTGAACGAGTCCCAGGGAAAATTATTTATAGGTCCAACTAAAGCCGTTTAACTCGTACCTACTTGTAACCTATCCTGTGTAATTCGTTTCTAAGAGACTATTGAAATAGTATTTACAGTTAGCTTGAAATAGAGAGGAAAAAAGAAAAAAACAACACTGGGACGCATGGATACAATTTTACTGCGTCCTTTTAGATTTTTGTGTGTCAGGAACACAGGACGCGTACCTATCAGCATGACTTACCCATATTAATTTCAGTAGGGCACCTCACGTAGCTAGATTAGTAGACGATTGTTAGCAAAAATCAAATTCCTGAATGCCCCCACAGTTCTGGCCTTGTTAAACTTAGTAAATAACTAATTTCAATAAAGTGATGTGCACATTTTTAGACTAGAGTTAGGAATATAATTGTGGGTATGCATTTACCTAACCCCTCCTACGTGCAGGATGTGACACAGGGACAGTTTTTAAGCAGATTAAAGCTAGTTTGGTACACATCGCATAAATGCGCCCTGCTCTAAAAACGCTAAGCGGTGCCTACTTAAAATCCAACCCGTGCTACTATTGAACTCCTGTTTGAAGGAGTTTTTTTCCGAAAAGCTAATGCGATATGAAAGCGATATTTTCATCGAAAATATTTTTCAATAGTAGCGCGGGTTGGATTTTCAGCAGGCACCGCTAAGCGTTTTTTTTTAGGGCAGGAGGACAGGACGCATTTATGGGATAATACCCGCTAGTTTTAATTTAAACTTCCTCCTAGACTGGTTGCATAGCCAAGGATAAAGGACCTCGTAGGCCTTATTTGCTCATAGGAGTGTGGTGACTTTATGCTATTAGCAAGGACATAAGCACGAATTAAAAAAGCAGTCTTGTCAAGGCCTACTACGATAATCGTTAGGCTATCCACGCCTCATCCATGGGATTGTAACCCAGCAAAATGACCCATGGATTTTTTGAACAATACACTGAAAATATTTTAAGTTAGAGAATAAAGCAATTTTCAATTAAATGACAATTTTGTGGAGTATGTTAGCACTGAGCGTCATTTAAAAAAATTTTTTTTTTTTTTTTAAATCATACAAATTGCCAATATAACGGAGATAGGATTGGAACTGCTAATTTGAAACCTCCACTCCCTAAATAGAAGCATCAACATCATGGACCGCTGTTACCACGGGAACCCAAAGAGTTTGTGAATAGTCTCTTGGTTGTAAAAAGTTAAGAAAGTTTCTCTTAACATTCAATAGTTTTGCTTTTTTTTTTTTTTTTTTTAATGTATTCATTAAAAAATAAAAACATTGCTCTTTCACGAGAAAAAGTAAAACAAGGAAAGATAGTTTTGAAAAATTCACGAGTCGCAGGGACGTTCAAGACAGGACTAATAACCGCATTCTTGAGAAGCTGGACTTAGTCGAGGAGAGACATGAAAGACAGTTACAAATTCTCAAGTGAGGGGTGGAGGTGTTGAACATTTGAGGGTAGAAAAAAAAAAAAAAAGCTAGTCAAGAGGGCAGGTGTGTAGTTATGAAGGAAGGTATTAACAGATAACGTAAAGAACAGGTGTAGACGGAAAGAGAAAGAAAGCGAGACACGTATAGAAGCAAGTGCTGATAAAATTAGTAGCGTAACACGGCATCTCCCCCTCTCCGTTACCCCAAGTAATGTAAACAAGCCGAAAATCTTTATTGATCTATTTTTATCAGTTATGGATGCTCAAAAGGAGCCGCAATATTTGTTAGACGAGATATGAAGTTACTGCGGTAGAGGAAATATTTTTAAGCATAATTTACCCCCCCCCCGAATCTTGTGTTTACAATATTTTACGCAGGTGGGTTGCTTTTAGGATACTTTGCAGTAGTCATTTACTATGCTAGTTTAATACAAATCTATCGAGTACGAGGCACTCAGTGAGAATAGAACTCACTAGTAAAGGTCTGCTAGTTAAGTATTACACTAGGTTAATGTAACCAGGATATTTCGTAATTGACAAGATTTTAAAGAGTTCCAACCAAGAAATTAAAAATTATCTTTATAGTTGAGGGTTTAGATATATATCTGATATCCGAATTGTTTTAATAAGTACGTGAACCTGAACCAGCATCAGATCATTACTTACGACTTGAACTGGCACTTGAGTTTTGAGATTCGATTATTGCTTTGTTAAATGAATTGGTTACTTTAAAAATGGATTTAATAAATGAATAAAACAATTCAAATAAGTTCACTTAGAAATAATGGTTTCTGGCATGTGGAATCCACAAGAATCGTAAATGACTTGTTCTAGTTTCTAAGATGAAAATAATTCTTGAAAATACAAAATATTTACATTTATTTCTAGTAGTTATATCTTAATGTAAGGGTTTGGAAATCTGAGGAAAAAAAAAATAAAATAAAAAAAGTATCAATTTTTAGTCCTTAAAAAATGTGTTACGGAGGGTATTTATAGAGCTACTAGCCATCCGTAGCCGGAAAAAAAAAAAATGGGTCAATTGGGGTTTTTTCCCCTTGCTGTTCAGTATGCACCCTACTTAAGTATAAAAAAAAGAAAAAGGGGGTATTCAAAAAACCCAGAAATATATTTGTATATTTAAAAATATACAAAATGAAAATAAATCAGTACCTGAAACATTAAGTAGATTTATGCCATTTAAATACAATAAGCATCGGTTAAAGAATTAAACAAAACAAAACAACAACAAACAAAACAAAAAAACAGACTATGGTTTGAGGTGCAAGTTGAGTGTCGTTTTCCTGGGGGAGAACAAACATTTAAACTAGTCATTTTGGGGGCTAAAGAGAAAACTTTACTAAGTGGTAATGAGGGTAAAAATTGTTTAAGCGTGGGAGAATAAAAAAGGTAAAGTACAAACTAAATGATTAAAATACCAGTTATGTTGTGACAAATGAATACAAACAGTAACATTAAAATGTGACAATATCCATATTCAACGGTACCATGTGCTGATGAGGGTGACAATTCGCTTCATTGAGACTAGCAAACGAAAGAAAAAACCCTGAAAATGCATTTTACTATATATTAGTGAGGAGTTTCAAACTAAATTTAAATGAAGCCTAAAAAACTGCATTTTGCACATATTGAAATAAGCTCTCAAATTTGTAGCTTATGTTTTGAAAGATGATATATTTTCTTAAATGGGGGAATTCGAGTTAGAAAAAGTCTTAGAATAAGAGACTAGCTTAAAAATATTAAATATTATTTATCTTATAATAGTTGCTAAATATAGTGCATAAAATGTAACTATGGGACAGAGGTAAAACCTTGTTGATTTCAGTAAAGCCATGTGCAGAATTTAGACGTAGACAATTAGGAAAAAAAAATCCATTAAGAAAAAGAGCTAACCAGTACAGACGGGGATAATACCAAGAAAATAGAATAAAAAGATTTGGCTACAATGTATTTTATCCAAATGTATCAACTATCAGAAGTAATAAGATTCGTTCTCCTTGGCAAATCCATTGTCAAATAAAATAAACGAAAAGCCTAGAAGAAAAGTGCAGAAGAACTAGTTGGAAATAAAATAAATAAAAACCTAAACAGAAAATATTTTTCTTGAATTGGAGGTGGTGGGGGGAACAGTGTTGGTTTGTAGGTAAGTACCTTTATCATAAGTTTCAACAACAAGCAACTGGTGTCTGCGGAACAGCATAGCAACATTATTATTATCATTCTTATTCCACTTCTGAAGAAAGACAGATGGTTTTGGTTAATTTGGCCATGTCAGATTTTCTGGGAAGGGCTGAATTTTTGAAAGACGTTTACAGCAAGAAAAATGTTTCAGTTTCTTCAGCCACGCTGCTAACTTTAACGACCCGAGAATTGGAATAATATTTTTATCTTTTTTTTTTTTTTAAAATCACAAAATAAAAATATAGGAAGATTAGTGAGATGGTGTAGTTTTTGTTAGTGGAGAGAAAAATGAAAAAGATTGACAAGACAAGGAATAAATTAGGAACAAAAGAATCTCAAAGAAAAATACCCCCCCCCCCCAAAAAAAAATTAAATTTAAGAACTTTGATATTTTAAAGCTGGGAAATTAAAATAAACTATTGATACATTTTGTGAAACGTAAAATATATATAAAATATATATGGGGGGGGGGGGGGCTTCCCACCCCATATTAATATACTGGAAAAAAGATTTTAGAATTAGATATAAAAGGCAAAATTCAAGTCTTAACTGGGAAACCCCTGACCATTTTTTTTTTTTTTTTACATGAGGGGAAAGTGGCTGTATGATTAAAGCTTAAGTGTTTATACAGGGAAGCCTAAAAAATAAAAATAATCACCAATAAGTTCAATATTAAAAGGGTTAAACAGATTAAAAATAAAGGGGATTTTATCATTACGCAACACATGTGTATGTATATATATACACATACATACAATTGAAATGCTAGGGGAGGGGTCTTAAAAATATATATAATTTAGAAATTTACTAACTTGCACAATTTTGAAGAAAAAAATTTTAAATGTGAAATTAAATCCATTAAAAAATATACATAAAATCTAGCATGGATATTTTAAATCCAGTTTAATTATTCAGGGTAGACATAAGATAAATAAATAGGGGATTCTTAAAAAATAAAAAGTAAATAAAACAGTGGCAGAGGAGACACATGCAGTTAGTGTTCTAGTCTTTAAGCAAGTTGTATTTATTTCGTCGTTGCTTCTTTCTTATGCAAAGAGAAGACGAGATGTTTATTTCAAAAATAAAGAAAAAAGATACGTGCCATTCAGATCTACAAAAATAAAGAAAGATGAATATACAGTTGTGTCTGGTGCAAAAAAGAGTTAAATAAATGGCTTAAAGAAAAAAAAAGAATGTGTGTTGAAAATTTCGAGTAGGGTAAAAGTTTTCTTTTTTTTATAACTGGATAAGTGCGGCCTTTCCAAAAGAGGAACGAAGGAAGAAAAGAGGAAAGAAAGAACAACTAAAGCCACACAAAAAAGGTAGAAAAAGAGATTTTAAAAAGAAGCGAGCGTGTAATAATGCACAGGATATCTTTAAATAAGTAAAATAGTAGTTAATTTTGAGCGTAAGACCTTAATAAAGTGACCAGCAGTAGGGGAAAGGCAAATAAATATGTTGGAAGCAGAGTAACCCTTCCTTGGGTTGACCAGGGAGCCGGGTGCCCCCCTTGGACCCAACGAAAAGCAGACATGGGAGAGGGTATTAACTGGATCCGTTAGCATTCTTACAAAGTCCTAAAGGCAGGAACAAAATCTCTGGTTCTAGCTCAGGCGTGGTACTCACCGCAGGAAGAAACCTGAAATGCGTTGACGCTCAGGAATAAGGTTTCTCGACAAGTGACAATAAATTCCTTTTTACCTCTGAAAAAACACAGCAAAGGTAATGGAGTGCTCGCCTCCTAGTGTCGACCTCTAGTGGTTAAATACAACAACCACCCAAGGTAGATAACTCTTATCTTATTTCGGCCACTGAGAAGTAAAAAAAGAAAGAAAAGACTGTGTAAGGGAAGCGTGTATTTTTTATTTATTATTTAAAGAAATATTTCGTTTTGTGTTATACAGTAATTTTATTCATTCATTTGACACAACTACTCTATGATTAGTCTGTTTAATTATTAGCTTATCGATTTATTTATTTATTTCGTTATACATTATCCTTAATAGAATTTAACTTAAAAAAGCGGGGAAATGGCATTTCTTTCAAAAACAAATTAACCAATTTAAATAGATCTTAGAAAAAGAGCGTTGATATAGATTTTTTTTTTAATTCGTTATTTATTTATTTATTTATTTACTTATTTATTTATTTATTTATTTATTTGCATTTTATAATTAAGATTTCACAATATTCTTTAAGAAATGATTCTAAATTCTAATTCAGAAAAACAACTTCGAGAAAAAAAAAAAAAAAAAAAAAAAAAAAAAAACTCTCTCCGTTAGAAGTTTATTTTTGTTTTTATTTCCTTTGAATTATATCTCGTAACACGGCCACAATTTATTTCTGGCAATTTTTATAAGACAAGACGACCTGTAAAACCCGTTCGGTGCCCGTTATTAACTGTGACCCAAAATGATGTTGATGGTCCTATTATTCACGAAGGTGTGAAGGATTCTAATTGATTGGCATTTCATAGTTATCTCTGTTATATTGAGAATGTGGATGATTTTTTTTTTTAAGTTCAGCAACGACTCTCCCACCAAATGTCATTTATTTGTAAATTGGACTGGAAATAACTTTATTCTTTAAGTTTAAGAATTTGAAGAGTATTGCTCTAATGAAATTTTGTTATAATGTGCCGTTACATACACACATAGCAATAGTATAATCTTTACAGACCACTGCCGTTCCTAACGGCATTACATACATACACAGCATATATACAACGAATATAACATTAGCGTGAATCCCATGGGGCCATCCCACCAGGCAACACCTTCCCTCTTAATTTAAAAGGACAAGGCTGGGTTTATTTCCCAGTGCCTGAGGCACCTCAAAAGAGGAATGCCAATGTGATAGACACAATTTTCGCACTGGCCCATCATATGAGCTTCGGTTTGTGTGTGGCTCCTTACAATAATCAGATTTCATATTCATCTGACATAAAATGATTATACTTACCCGGTCTTCGATCCCTGAGGCCAGTGGTTTCGGTCATTAGACTGGTAAGATATATAATATTAGCATAATCCCAGGGGGCCATCCCCCCCCCAGGCAACACCTTCCCCATTGTCTAAAAGGGGGTAAAGCAGGGTTTATTGCCCGGTGCCTGAGGCGCCCCAAAAGAGAGATGCCGAATGGATACGCGAAATTTTTACACAAGCCACTATATGAGCTTCGGTTTGTACGTGGCTCCCCACAATAATCGGATTTTGTGTTTATCTGATATGGCGGGATGTCAGAAAATACTTACATACATGATGATGGCAGAAAACTCGTGGTTCGAGTATTGCCATTGCTTGATTAAAAAAATAAATAATAAATAAATAATAAAGCAAAAATAAAAATTAAAAAAATAAAAAAGTTTAGAAGTTCAAAGAATACAACGGTGGGCTTCAAAAAGTTCAACCAGTTCAACAGTGAGCTGCGCGAAAGTGGCTTTTTAGTCCAGCTAAAGCCTTCCACATCTTCCCACATTCACAAGTTATTCCAGGGAGCACAGGGTATTTTATTGGTCCATTTCGCCGATGCACAGTTAGGTGACTCATCAGGCCAGCCCTGCTCAGACACGGCCTTTGCACTGTTCACATAGTAGACCGATTTGAAGCCCTTGCTCGTCTACTTACATAGCAATAGCATAATCTTTACAGATTACTGCCGTCCCTCACAATCCTATAACTCCACCACCAGAACCTTTCCTCTCATGAGTCCTCAAATGTATATTTGTCTCATACCCCACTTGTATGGACTGGGCACAAGGCCTCGTTTTAACGTGGGCCCACCCACAAGCCGAAGCTGATGGGTGGGAAATAACAAAAAATGCGTCGTTGCCCGGGGGGATAGCCCCCTGGGATCGACGCTATTATCAAACTCTCGACAAGTCCAGCGACCAAAGCTCGCTGGACCCCCGGTGCCAACCCGAAAACCGAATGTGCAATGAGTTCATAAAAAAAGCTCTCAAATGACTCATCAAACCCGCTGCAGATACACAAAGTTTGATGCAAATATGACATTGGAAGGACGTCATACATACATACATACAAACATACATACATACATACATCACCCTGTTGTCGGGACTTAGAATATGCTGACAGTAAAGAGGTAAGACTTCCTCTCATCCCAAAAAAAGAAAAAAAAAGTTTTCCTTAGTATGACGTTAAACTACACGTGACGGTGAGGCTCCGGTTCTGGAGCTCTGGGGAATGTGGAGTACCCTATCATTATCATTATTCCGAGATCCACTCTGAATCGGAGTGGTAGTACTCATTAGGGTCCCATCAATGGGTCAAATAGTTCTGTTTAAAAATTATTCGTATTCGGTGGGATTGTGCACAAAAGATAAACAGAGTGGTGGTACCTGTTAGGGTCTCATCTATAGGTTAAATAGAAAAACATGAGTTTATAAACAAAATTGATTATCCATTAAGAACGAATTTAATTCAAAACTTTGTGTTGGCATTAAATGACCCACTGAGGTTGATATGCCGTAAAACAAACCAAACCAAACAAAATATAAACAAAAAAGAAATATTAAAGAAACAATGACACAAACGTAAATTTGAATGTACAATGAACGCGATTTCCTAACTACTAGGCATAAAATAACACAGACAGACTGACATGCGTAAAATCAAACAACCAATCAATCAATTAATACATACATACATACATACATGAACTAGAAGCGGCTACCCAGTTGCGCCTGGGTATAGGATGGAATAACTGGTGCATTGATTTGTTTACTTTTGAGATTCACAAATGCTAGACATTTTAAAGTAGAGTTTCAATGCTATTTCTATGTATATTTTAATTTGTATATCTTAATTTCTAAATTTCGAATACAAGTCAAATCTTCATAATTTTTGCAGAAAAGACAAGAACCGGTGATACGAAGGTAAGTAAAAAAGTAATGCCATTTTGTTTAGGACAGGTATGATTACCAACACAGGAACATGTATCATACATCAAAATGAAGTTGGTCCTCTGTGGATCACATCCCTACTTCTCCACATAGTCACCGTTTCTCTCAATAGCAATGTTCCACTTTAGAATGAGTGCATGTATCTCTGCCCCGTAAACTTCTGTTGACTGTCCTTTGAGCCATTTCTTCACTACAGATTTCACTTCCCGTCACTGGAATAATGTTTGCCTCTCAAACTCTCTTTCATGGGGCTGATGAGATGATAGTCTGAAGGCGCTAAATCTGGTGAGTATGGAGGATGCAGTAAAGTTTCCACCCGAATGAGACGATTTCCTCCCTTGTCCTGATGCTTGTGTGTGATCGAGCATTGTCATGCAGAAGGAGGACATTTTCGATTGGGTCTTACTCGTCGGATCCTTGCACTGCGACTCGTTAGGGTCTCAATGTAGGCCTTAGTTTTTTTAAAAAACAACTTCACATGAAATAAAGAAAATGGCATTACTTTTTGACTCACCCTAGTATATATATTTAGTTTTGTTTTGTTTTACGGCATATCAACCTCAGTGGGTCATTTAATGCCGATAAAGTTTTGAAATAAATCCATTCTTAAATGGATAATACAATTTTTTTTATAAATACATTTTTTTCTATTTAACCCATAGATGGGGAGTATATATATATATATATATATATATATATATATATATATATATATATATATAATCAAAAAAATCCGGAGAAGAAATTTTCCTTACGACATAGGATTTTTTATAAAACGTGTCGCAGTTTACAGAGCTCAATTGTGCTCTTATTGTTAGAGTCACAGAGCAAAATTATATAAGTAAAAAACATAACAGAAGACTTAGATTCTTTGCTTTATAGCCTATTTCAAGAAGCCTAGACCAAGTATATATATATATATATATATATATATATATATATATATATATATATATATTGTGTGTGTGTGTGTGTGTGTGTGTGTGTGTGTGTAAAAGTAATGAATAAAAATGAAGATCCCGTATCGCGTCCTACTCGTGGCGGAGAGGTTGGGGAAATGCATGTATACATTTTGTTTGGAAAAATAATGAATACACAGGAAAAATAAGTGTGGATGTTTTATTAATATTTGAACATTATTGACGGTGTTTAAAATATTTCGATTATTAAATACATATCAAACATATATTTATAATTAGATATGTATCAAAATGTATCAAAGGGGCCAGGTTAGCTCAGTCGGTAGAGCGTTCGGCTAGAAACCGCAAAGTTCTTAGTTCGATACCGGCCCTCGCCAACTCAGCGTATGAGTAGCACAGGGATCTGTGCGGTAAAGTAAGGAGCTGATGGTAGGTGTGGCGCTCCACTTCAGACGCAAAAACAATCTCCTTCATCTAGCGCTAGTGAAAAATGGATAGACTCCCTCGCTGTCTGGC
>CM042153.1:30259637-30315143 GCA_023376005.1 Doryteuthis pealeii
CTCCTTGGTCTAGCGCTAGTGAAAAGGGGATATACTCCCTCGCTGTCTGGCTGATAATGACATTAGGCCGCCCCGACGACTTATTTCTTTTAAATATCCTCAAAGCCCTCAAATCTTGCCCTTGAGATGAATATTCCTTTTAAGGAAGCAAATAAAAGTCATCATCAAACAATTACCCCGATAAAGCTCCGAAACTACGCTTGACCTCAGAGCTATTGTCTGAAGATGACTTTAGTCTAAGGTAAACAGGGAACACCTGAACAAGGCCCGAGGATACAGCAGCCAGAACGTTGTGTTTATATATACCACAATAAAGATGAGGACAACAGTTCGAAACATCAAAATTATTCACATCAAGCCTCATCTCAAAAATACAGACAAAGTTGAACGTGTTTGAAGTTTGTTAAAAACAGAAATAGCGAACAAGACTGTTTCTTTCTCACTTTTTGCGAAATTCCATCTAAACATCTACATACAAGGGTGAGTAAAAAAGTAATGCTATTTTCTTTCTTTCGTGTGAAGTTTTTTTTTTATAAGACTAAGGCCTACATTAAGACCCTAACGACGCTCAGAGCAAGAATCCGACGAGTAAGACCCAACTGGTCAATCGACAATGTCCTCCTTCTGTATGACAGAGCTCAATCACACACAAGCACCAGGACAAGAGAGAGAATCGCCTCATTCGGGTGTACAACTTTACCGCATCCTCCAAACTCACCAGATTTAGCGCCTGCAGACTATCATATCTTCGGCCCATGAAAGATGGTTTGAGAGGCAAACATTATTCCAGTGGCGAGAAAGTGAAATCTGAAGTGAAGAAGTGGCTCAAAGAACAGTCAACAGAATTTTACGGTGCAGGGATACAAAAGTGGAACATTGCTATTGAGAAAAACGATGACTATATGGAGAAGTAGGGTTGTGATCCACAGAGGACCAGCTTTATTTTGATGTATGATACATTTTCCTTTGTTGGTAATTTTGTTGGCATCCTTCCGCCTACTAAAGACAATGGCGCAGTGTCCATTTAAAAAAAATCTGCAACAGCGTGAGTGGCTGAACAGACCAATTTTAGAATGGCAGTCTCTGGAGCAGTGACTGCAGACAAACAGTGATGCTTGCTGGAGTTGCTGTTGTCTCTTCTTCCCATTGTCTCTCTTTTCCGTGGCGGCTTCTTTCCTCTCTTTTTGACCCCTTTTCGTTCCTTGTCTGACGAGGAGTCGCCATGTCGCACGGTCTTCTGCACAAGCCTCCCATGTGTTGGTATTAATGTGACATGTCTTCATGTTTCTCTTACAGACATCTTTAAAACGTTGGTAATTATACCTGTCCTTAACAAAATGGCATTACTTTTTGACTGTCCCTTGTAGAATTAAATACGGTTAAATATTTTTGTTAGTTCACAAATGTTCATCATGGCTGAACACAGCAGGACATGCTCTCCATGTAGCTTTGATTTTAATATCATTCTGATGTAATAATTGTGTTTTCTTGCAAAGCATTCCAAGGATTTTTCAGAAAGAATTTTCTTTCTTTTTTTCTTTCGTTCTTTCTTTCTTTCTTTCTTTAAGATTATTTTTCATTTTCTATAATTAAATTAATTTCTATAATTGTATTATATATCATAACAGTTTTAATACTTTACAGCTGATTTCTGTCTATCTATCTATCTATCTATCTATCTATCTATCTATCTATTACTATTTTTTTCATTATGTTTGTGCATATGCGTGTGCGCGCACACACACACACACACACACACACACACACATATATATATATATATATATATATATATGACAAAACTTGACCCGTTGGGTCACCCATTTATCTCTGGGTAGATAATTGAGATTAGGGGAAAGTGAGTTTGCCAAGCGAATTAAACTTTGTAAAAATTCATACGGTCGGACAAAACATTAAAATCATTTTGTATTATTTCTAAGAAAGGGAATGTTTAACCTAATTTAAGCTACGGTGTTGCTGCTTATGACATTTAATATACAAATACATTTCATATTCCCCCCCTCTCTCTCTCTCTCTCTCTCTCTCTCTCTCTCTCTCTCTCTCTCTCTCTCTCTCTCTCTCTTTCTCTCTCTCCCAGAGAAACTAACATATATAGTTAAAATTGCAAATCGTCGTCAAAATTAAAACGGAAAAATTTGGCTTGGACATAGATTTTAATGAATTTAATTATTACTAAGGACGGACACGATTTATGTTATTTTTTACTTAAATTTTAACCGTTAGTTATGTTTAAGGGGAAAAATAGATCAAATAAAACAGATGAATGATAAGACTAGTAAGAATTAATAAACATGTACAAACAAAAACGTACCCTCTATTTCAATATTACAGGCGACGCGCGCTTTTCTTACGTATGGGTGATCAAAAGTGTATTAATCCGTGTTTTTTTTTTATGTTAATAAATTATCGGAAAATATGTATTTCCTTTAAAAATTAGTTCTCTTGTGGCCCTATGTAGAAAAATAAGGTCCAATGAAAAACGGTAAAAGACACAACTAACGGTTGAAATTTAAGTAAAAAAAACAAACAACATAAATCGTGTCCTTAGTAATAATTAAATTCATTAAAATCTATGTCCAAACCAAATTTTTCCATTTTAATTTTGACAACGATTTGCAATTTTAACCGACTTCCCTGGGATTAAGAGTAGACCCTACAATAGCAATGAAAAATCTCTCTCAGCGTAGGTTGGTTGGTTGGTTGGTCGGTCGGTCGGTTGAATTTACGGCGTGTAATTTACGGGTGATTTTATGCTGAAGACATTTTGTTTTATTCATTCATGATGGTATTCATTTAAAAAAAATTCAAACTCAATTTCTTTTAAACACATTTTTTTCAAGCTCATTTTCCCTATTTAACCCATAAATGGGATACTACCCGGTCCACGGTGCCTGTGTCCAGTGGTTTCGGCCCTGGACCGGTTAAGTAATGTTAACAGCGTTGATCCCAGGGGGTTAACCCCCCTCCCCCCAGGGAATACCTGCCCCCTTGATTTAAAGGGACAGGACTAGGTTTATTGTCCAGTGCCTGAAACACCCCCTTGAGGGGCAATGTCGACGGGATCAACGCACTTTTACATCTACCATTCCATGAGCTTCGGTTCATGTATGGTCCCACATCAAAAAGACCTTGTGTTACACCTGCATACGTGGGATGCGCGGTAAAAACACCTCATGTAGCCTAATGGTTAGCAATCTAGCTTAATAGACCATTGTTAGTGAGTTTGATTCTCACTGGGTGCCTCATACTTCTGGCTTTGTGTGGCATCTAAGCTACGCTTAGTAAATAACTAAATGGGACACTAACAGATACTACCACTCTGGGTCAGTGTGGACTTGGGAGTAATGGTGATGAAGGCGAACTCCACACTCCCCAGAGCTCCAGAATTTAAACTTCCTCATTAAATGTAATTTTACGTCATACCCAGGACACTAAGACTCTCAGAAACCGCCTTCTAAGACATATATGATAAAACTAGTAGGAAGCGTGTGGTGTAATGGTTAAGGTCATGGGAAATGGACTCGTCGTCCCGAGTTCAAATCCTGGATGTGGTAATTGTATTTCACTTTGCACTAATACCCTTGGGAAAGGTGTGAATCCTACTGTCCCTCCAGCTATGGATAAATAGTAGGGCAGACTGGGCTCTTCAACCTTGGATAGGCAAACCGATCTAGGAGAAGGAAAACTCTGAATTCAAACCTGTTGAACTCCGCTTAAGAAATTGACCTTGTGTCACATCCTGCTCGTGCGGAGGTGTTGGTAAATATATATATGATAAAAATGGTTGGGGTTTGCCGTAAGGGTATTACGTATTACGGTTGGAACAATCATGTGTTACATAATTTGTGTGGCGGCGTGGGTTGTTGACGGACCCTGTATCGAGAATTCTAAGGGGACATTATTTTTCAGATCAGGGAATGGAAAATTACTAGGACGGTTATAGCCAACTGACCCCAGAGGCGGGAATCTCGCACGTCCCGAGGATGCCTATCTCTCTGCTGGGGTTGTTAACTCCCGCACAGAAGAACATGGGCAGAAATAAATCTTGATCAAGAAAATAAAAGTCTTGTGAGTTGATTAATTTGCATGACTAAAGAGTTAGCCCAGAAGAAGACCTTAGAGACTGCAACAAGAAGACAAGATGATGACCATAGCAAGAACATATCTAAAGCAGTAAAGCCGAAATGAAGAACAAAAGTTTCAACTCTGTATCTGTCTCTCTGATATCTCTCTCTATCATCAAGTTTCCTCTCTCTCTCTCGATTATATACCCGGCGATGGGGTATATAACTCTGTATAACACATGTACGTTCTAGGACTTGATATGACCAGCCGATTGATCTCCAGCCACCCGTCTAGCCTAAGTAAAGTCAAATGTGGAGTTTTGCATGTCATGGACTGCTTGGCCATCAAAATTTCGTCCTGAAGCATCACGGGTCCCGTTGGAGGGATTTTATCCCGCTGCAGAGGTACAGTCGGCGTATACTAGAGCCCTAGCCGACAAGGCGGTCTCAATGTAAAACTTAGAATGTTGGAAAGTGATAAAAAAAAAGTGACATGGACAAAAATAGCTGCTTTCACAACAAAACATTTGTCGCATTTTCTGGCTGAACACTTAACATTACGTTTACTTAAAATTCCGTCGTTGAGTCTAAAACGTATAATATAATATATATATATATCCCAACCCCTCCGCACGGGCAGGATGTGACACGTCAATTTCTTAAGCGGAGTTTAACAGGTTTGAATTCAGAGTTTTCATTCTCCTAGACTGGCTACCTAGCCAAGGTCAAAGAATCCAGTCTGCCCTACTATTTACCTATAGCTGGAGGGAGAATACTTGGATTCATACTTGGATTCATACCTTTCCCAAGGGTATTAGAGCTATGTGAAATCCAAACAGCTTCTTCCAGGATTTGAACTCAGGTCGACGAGTCCATTTCCTAAGACTCTAACCACTAGACCACGTTCCTCCATAAAATATATAATTTGAAAATCGTATAGGTGATAAACTATCAATTACCAACCGCCGTTGGCTTCATGTCTTCGATAACCTAATTTAGATATACATGCTCTATCAACGATATTGAGCACTCTTTATAGCAAACTATATCATCAATATACATATCTATATATATATTATAACTATATATACATTATAACTATATATATATATATATATATATATATATATACACATACACACACCCATATATATATATATATATATATATATATATATGGGGGGGGGTGATGGTGGTGTATAGTGAATAAATGAAGGAAAAACTTTTAAATTTGCTTCATGTAATAATTTATTTCAACTACAAAATGCACATGCTTGTTACTGAATTTTTCCGGGATTCCGAGGTTAAATTTAGAGAGGAGGGTGTTTTGGCTTGGGTGAGTGTAATGTAGGGATACCAAAAGATTCGTCTGCTTTTCATTTTAAAAACGAATTAAAATTAATTAAATCGATTATTTAAGGTCAAATTTTTGTCTAAGTCGAAAAGTAGTAACATGATGAGCATCTGTAAAAAAGCAAAATAATATTACACATCTAATTTATTTTTAATACATTTAAAACTATTTTTTCTGTCAATTTTGATCAAGATGACCGCCCGTGAGTTGCCGTAAAATCCGTGTTTACAAAATAAATTTAACACTCGCGATTGAAAAAGAAAAAAATTACCAAAAGTCAGGGAATTATCCGAGTTTAATGAAATTTTCAGTATTGATTTATCAATGAATGCATTTTATAATGCATGTTATTTTATTTCAAAACTTTCTGATTTAATTAGGTATTTCTGCTATGATAAATTAAAATTGTTTTAAAATAGGAGCAGCATGATGTTAAGTTTAAAATGTCATATTATTAGATTCTAGAAACTTTTTTTTAATAACTACTTTACTTTAGTATCAATCACCCATATTTTTTGGTCGAAAACTGTATTGGAAAGTTAGAGCCCCCCTTTTAATCGGAACAAATATTGATGTATATTTTTTTTCTTTTATAAGATAACAGCCAATTAAATAATTACTGAAATGAGTAAAAAAAAAAATCTCCAAAAATTATTTTTCATTTTTTATTTTCATTTTATTTTCCGATTTTCAGTACTTATTTACTACTAGAGCTGATTTCTTAAAAAAATTTTTTTTTTCTATTCACACCTTCGGTCTTTTGTCTTTTTATTTATGCAGAAAAAAGTATCAATAACCCCACCAATATTTCGCGTCCCAAAAATAAGGAGGGTGGGTCAAAGTTAAGTGACCTGAAAAAAATCAGAAAGTTTTGAAATAAAATAACTGATGCATTATAAAATTCATTCATTGATAAATCAACACTGAAAATTTCATTAAAATCGGATAATTCCCTTCGGCAGGGGATACAGTCAGCGTATTCTATGGCAGTTCCTTTTTTTATGCTGATAGCTTTTTGATTTAGTGCGTCCTGGGACACACATATTTGCTTTGAATGAGTCCCTGAGAAAATTTATGGATCCCAACTAAAGTTTATCAATAGATTGTAGAGTTTTAATTTATGATCTGAGGGAAACAACTAAAGCCGTTTAACTCGTAGCTTGTAACCTATCGTGTGTAATTCGTTTCTAAGAAAATATTAAAATGTATTTACAGTTAGCTTGAAATGGTGAGGGAAGAAGAAAAAAAACACACTGGGACACATGGAAAGGATTTTTACTGCGTCATTTTAGATTTTTGTGCGTCAGGGTCGCAGGACTCGTACCTACCGCATCAGCAGCACTGCTGTAGATTATGTAAATTAATCATTGCCACGACCAGCCAGCCTATTTTATTTTATCTTTTTTTTTTTTTAAATTCTAGCAAGTATTAAGTTTTTAATGTACTAAAATATATCAAATTATAAAGGCTAGCGACACTAAACAAGAACACTTGTAAAAAGTTTACGCTTATTTTAATTTTAATCTTAATTGATTTCTGAATAAAATTATACATGGGATAAATACGTTTGACAGTAAAACAATAATATAAGAAAACAATAACACAAAGTGATTATTTATTAAACCCCGTTTTGTTAAAACCAATATGCAAATTAATCCACACCATATACAATGTAAACAGTTATTTCTTAGTGATATATAAACACACATTGTAGGATATTAGACGCATTAATAACATGGGCCTTTCGGGGCCTGGGTTTGTTAATGTAAATTAACAGCGTTGATCCTGGGGGGGGCTATCCCCCTAGGCAGCCCCCTTGATTTAAAGGGGTAGGGCTGGGTTTATTGCCCAGTGCCTAAGGCGCCCTCATTGAGAGGGAATGCCGACGGGATCAACGCATTTTTTGCACCTGCCACCCATGAGTCACGGCTTGTGGGTGGTCCCACATTAATAGGGCCTTGTGCCTAACCCGTACACGTGGGGTAAGTGGTAAATACCGCATTATTAGCATGGGCTGTTTTAAGGCAAATCTAACTCAACTAGACTTTAATAAACACATTGTTAATAAATAAAATTACTAATAATAAGATTAAATAAGGATTATTTAATTAAATAATATCCATTGAGAATATAACATAAATGTTATGCCCTTAAAAGGGATACAATCAGACAAGGTTGTAATCGGGTGGAAGAACCAGTCAACACGTTCGTAGATTTAAGGTAAAATGTGTTTATTGCAGAGGGATACAATAAGAAAGACAAGGAATAGTGAGGTACGCTACTAATCCTCGAAGCCAGACCAGCATAATGCCGTGCTCACTATATATATATATATATATAAAGTCAGACCATATGGGTGAGAGATAGTGTGGAATATTCCCTTACGACAGTAAATAACTAAGGGAACTGTGATGTTGGCGGTGACGTAGATAGACAGACGGACACACGATTTCCATTATAATAAGATATGTAATTTATTTTCAAGTTGGAGCAATTACGAAATTCTTCGCTATTTTTGTCGCGCCCTGTATGTATGTATGTATGTAGGTATTATTTTGCTATTCTTCAAGTTAAAGGGGCGGCTGATCACGTATTCATTTCAAGTGGTATCTTTTTAAAAGCTTACAAAATATTTCCCGGAAATCCATGCCATAATTAATAGCAGATAATTACAAAGAGATACATTTAATAGATATTTGAAGAGTAGGAAAAAAAAAACTTGGCGTTTCCGAACGAGTATTTAAAGAAAAAGGAAAAAGATCCTTGTTACATAACATTGTCTGTCTTTCTATTTTTAGATAATTGAAGCCTACGACTTTAGAAAGAGATACTTACGCAATATACATTATCGCCCATAAATAAGTAACCATGGACCAGACTAAGCTTTGTAAATACAGTATCACCCATGAATAAATACGTTCCTATCAATTTTTTTGGATAAAAAGTTAATTGTCTTTCAAACGAATAAATAAAATACTTAGGCCTGATTATTTCTAGTGGAACATTATACAATCAAAACGGATATTATTATATACTATTCATTATCAAACTCTACTGCATTGAAAGTCAGTAATCAAAAATTATATATATATATATATATATAATATATATATATATATGTGTGTGTGTGTGTGTGTGTATGTGTGTGTGTGTGTGTGTGTGTGTGTGTGTACAGTGATGCTGATAGCTTTTTGATTTAGTGTGCACATAATTGCTTTGAATGAGTCCCCGGGAAAATTTATGAGTCCCAACTAAAGCCGTCTAACTCCTACCTTGTAACCTATCCCGTGTAATTCGTTTCTATGAAACTATTGAAATGTATTTACAGTTAGCTAGAAATGGTGAGGGAAGAAAAACGAAAAACACTGGGACGCATGGATACAATTTTACAGCGTCCTTTTAAATTTTTGTGTGTCAGGGATGCAGGACGTGTACCTATCAGCATCTCTGTATATGGTTTGGTGGTTGGTTTTGAAGGCCATTACAATTCAACTATAAAGAAAAATGAGGTATCTAGGGTGTTGTTAGTTTACTTTTGATTTATTTTCTTAATATTTCGGGATGAAAATCCCTTCATCAGAAGATTTATGAAAGCTCGGAGCTTTCTAGAGAGATTATGATTGCTGCCTGAATCAAGTTATCATCATCTCTTCATATATATGTATGTTTGTTTGATACATTAATACTGTTGTTGGCATCCTTCCCTCTACTAAAGACGATGGCGTAGTGTCTACATTTTTTCTGCAACAGCGTGAGTGACTGAACAGACCAATTTTTGAATGGCAATCTCTGGTATAGTGGCTGCAAACAAACAGTGATGCTTGCTGGAGTTGCTGTTGTCTCTCCTTCATTCTGGCTCTCTTTTCTGTGGCGGCTACTTTCCTTTTTTTTTCACTACTTCTCGTTCCTAGTTTGATGAGGAGGTGCCAGGTTGCACGGTCTTCTGCACAAGCCTCCCATGTGTTGGTATTAATGTGGCATGTCTTCATGTCCCTCTTGCAGACATCATACATTAATACATACACACAAAAACATACACACACACTACGTTAAATTTCAGTTGATTTAACAGTGCAAAAATGAAAACATTGTTTTTCAATCATAATTTTCATTATTTCCGTAAGCTGAAAAAAAATATTAAAAAATCATCAGGAGTTTGTTTAATGTTTCTTCTTTCGAATGGAGTTTTTTTTTCAAGATATTAATTTTTATGCAAGTTTCATTGTGTTAAATATAGAGGGGGGGTAAATTTCACAGGGTACATTGGTGGTACCTAGGGAAAAGAAATGTTAATGTCTACTATCTAAAATATTAAATGAACAAAAATCCATGCTGTTATCATTTAAATTTTATTTTGTAATTATCTTCACGAATATAAATAAAATCTCTATTATTTTCGCTCAAAAAGATCCTTTCGGGTTTGTTTACAAATTACGAAATTTTTAACGTAGAATTAATAAATAAATAAAAAAATTCATAAATTAAAAAGTGCACAGGCATAAAATCTCTGAGGAAAATTAATGAAAAAAATGAAAATAAAAGATTCCGTTTTTTATTTTGTTTACTTTTTTCTTTTTTCACGGGGAAAATTGGTGGTACCTATTTTTCAATCATAATTTTCCTTATTTCCGTGAGCTGAAATTTATAAAATCATCAGGAATTTGTTTAATGTTTCTTCTATCGAATGGACAAAAATTTTTCAAGATAATATTAATCTTTATGCAAGTTTCATTGTGTTAAATATAGGGGGGGGGGTAAAATTCACAGGGAAAATCGGACACCAGTACAGTACATAATCATGTACATTTTAAATTTTTAAAAAAAGTGCACAGACTTATTTAAAATATTAAATTTACAAAAAAAAAAAAAAAAAAAAAAAAAAAACGTAAAAATCTAAACTAATCTTAGAAAGAATTTTATATTTCACCGTAATAATTACGGTGAAACATAATAGCAACTATTATATTATAGCAACTTTTTTTATAAACAAATATAGCAGTAGTATTACTACTGATACATTTGTGTATAAAAAAGTAACGCTAAGAAAATGGGTGCATTATCTTAATGCAATTCTATATAGTTGTTTAATTTTTAAAGGTATTCGAAAATATAAATCAAATCTTCATTATTTTTGCTTTAAAACCCAGACCTGGTGATATTTAATACGTATATATATTTACTTTGTCGTTAATTGTTTTATTTTCGAAGTTTCCTCCGGACAAAATTAATGCAAATTCCTTTATATATATATTATATATATATATATATATATATATATATATATATATATATATATATATTAATAATAGAGATTCGGTCTCTATTTATCTGTAACCGAAACTATATCAATGCTTATGTCACATTACCATAAATCATCAATGCATACAATAAAGAACAACCTTATATTGTATACACTCAAAATTTGAGTATGCTAACTTAGACGGTCCTTTTTGTTTTTTTAAAACAGGCTTTAATAGATACATGCCCGGTATTATATATTTACATATAGTTTGTTTAATTCTGATATATATTTAAAGTTTTCTAACGTATAGAGTTTTACGAGAAAATTATTTACAAACAAGAAATAGTTATTTTTTCAGTATGAAGAGGTGAACTAAAAAGTTTACAAAAAAAAAGATTCCTACAATTTTGTATAAAATTCATATGTAAAATATTCAAAATGATTATTTAATCAATAATCAATAGATTAACGCAACATTTTATTTGAGGGGCACAGAACTAAGTTTCCGTTTCAAATTGTTTTATCTTTTTACTCCTTTAATAATTTGATGATTTTACTTATGATAACAAACCCTCTGACACTGATTTTTTATTTCCCACCTCTTAGGCAAAATCTTTCAAAAAATTTTTTTACACCGCCCAGGAGGTGTTTTTTACCCTTTTTTTTTTTTTACTGTATATATAAGTGATGTACTTATTTTTGGATTGCTATATATTCATATTTTTGGCGGCAGAGTTTCAGTGCTTTCAAAGGGGTGTCCTGAATATGACACTAAGCCACACCTGGGAGTAATGAAGCCATTACTCTCGGTTCCACGTTGACTCGGAACGGTCGTATACATTTAGCAACACCCTTGCACAAGCAGGATGTGACACAAGATCTACAACCTACAGATGATTGTTAATTAGAACTGTATTAACTCAAGCCTTATATCCATTGTGTCATGTGTACGTTACCACGGTGATATGCAGAAACGGCAACTTCCACAAACTGACGCATTCTTTTTTTTTTTGGGGGGGGGGGATACAACTCGTCTCTCGCAAATAATTTATCCCTCATTACTTTCTTGAATAAATGCAGTCTGGGCTTCCGAAAAAGACCCCACGCATACACTCTCGTGTGGACCTCACAGAATTAAAGTAATTTTAGAAAATGATACTCTTGTCTACTGACATCTGACCGTACAAGACTTGAGTTTATAATGAATATAAAAAACGAACCCTTTCATCCCCATCGAGAAATCCTTCTTTTTCTATTTTATCACGTATCGAAATCTGTTGACTTCCTTTGAATCTTTCCCCCACTCTCTTTCTTTCTTTCCTATATTTTTTCTGTGTTGCATGTCCTTTTTCTACCGTTTCTTTCTTTATGATAAAAAAGAATGGTCCATTATTTAGCCGAGGTTGCGACACTCATAAGAAATAAAAATTTGGCGGTAAGCAATACAAAATAATCAGAATTTACATTTTTTGCATTTATCTTGGACGATTTGGACGGTCTCATTTTTAACCAGAGGTTGCCGCAAGATGATAACGGTCGTATAAATAAGGAACACGAGTATTAATATATAGATTACAAAGACTAACGAAATTAAATAACAAAGCATATAAAAAAGTTACACTTATTTTAATTTCATTTTTCTTGTTATTATTTTCAGTCGGTAGTGCGTCCACCTAAAAACCACACGGTTCCTGATTCGATATCGTCCCTCTCCAACTCAGCGTATGAGTAGCATAGGGATCTGTGCGGTAAAGTAAGCAGCTGTTGTTAGGTGTTGCGTTCCACCTCAGACGCTAAAACAATCTCCCTGGTTTAGCGCTAGTGAAAGGGGGATAGACCCCCTCGCTGATTTTCATATGTTTGAAAATAAAACAATGATATTAGAAATCAATAACACCAAGTAATTATTAATTAAACTCGGTTTTGTTAAAACAAGTATGCAAATTGTCCACACTGTACACTATGCAAACTTTTATTTTTTAGTGACATATAAAATACATTGCAGGATTTTAAACGTATTATCGCCCTGTTGCTGGGAGAGAAAAATACACCGATTGAACTTCTGCAGACCCCCCCCCCCACAATGGGGGCCATTTGTTGGCCGTGGTTGCCGACCCGTGCTGCTTAAGGATGGAATCTTGGTGGCTGAGCAGTCCATGAAATGTAACACCCCATTCTGGCTTTTACTTTGGCTAGATGGGCGGTCGGAGAGGCCCCCTCCTATCAATCGGCTGGTTATATCAAGCCCTAACATCTATATGACTGTCCCAACCCCTTTGCTTTATGGCAATTCACAACCATTTTTATCATTGTTATGGTAATTTACCACGCACGCACGAACTCTTCCAACTATAAATAGCAGCAGGTACTGCTCTTAAACGAGAGTCAATATTCCAGCGGTATGCTCGGACAGTTGATAGACTGCTTCGCAAGTAACTTTCTCATGTTTGTACTACTGTTCTTTGTTAATCTATTAATAATGGAGATTAGTTCTCTATTTGTCTGTAACAAAAATTACGTCACTGCTTACGTAACAATTAGCGAAGTCGTCAATGCATAGAATAAAGAACAATTATTACAAATAAAATAAATAAAAGCTATTCCGTATAATTCAACGTTTGAATACTTTACATTATAATAAACAAATTATATATTATTCAAATAAATAAAACTATGAAATTAATTTAAAAAAATGTATTACTTTAAATAAAAAAAATTATTTGCAAAATTTGTAATCAATTTTAAAAATTATTTTTTACTCTCCCCCCTTTTTCAGTTACCAGAAGTTAATTAAAAGTTTACAAATAAATAAATACTTACGATTTTGTGTAAAATTTATGTGTACAATATTCAAAATAATTATTTAATTCATAATTAATAGATGAGTGCAACATTTTATTTGAGGAGGACAGAACTAAGTTTAATTTCATATTGTCTTATTTTTTTTTATTCCTTTAATGAATTTGATAATTTTACTTATAATTCAAACTCTCTGACATTGGATTTTTAACTCCCGCCCCCTCAGAAAATATCTTTCAAAAATATTTTTTACACCGCCCGGAGGGTGTTTTTTATTTTGCTAGTATATTTAACCCATTTCCTGTCTTGTGTCTATATTCTGGCCCCTAACCAGGCCACAACAATCATATATGTTCTAGAATGCGGTGGTTGAGGGTCTTAATGTCCTGGGTATGATGTTAAACTCTATCTAATGGTGTAGTTCCAATTTTAAAACTCTGGGGAGTATGTAGTGTCCCTTCATCGCCATTACTCCTGCATCTGTTAGTGTTAAATAGAAAAAAAAACGTGTTTAAAAAATTGGGTTTTAAATTTTTTTTGAATACCCATCAAGAATGAATGAAACTGTCTTCAGCTTAAAATAACCCAACAAGGATTGACATGCCGTAAAATCCTACCAACCAACCATTAATAACATTATTATTGTTGCTTTGCTCTATTTTATTATAATCTGATCATCTAGCCTGGATTGGGTTTAGTTTCTTTGCTTAATGGCATACTAACCTTCTTGGGTTATCTAATGCCAAAGCCAGCCTCACAGAAGAACAGTAGTGGTACTATTTAACCTATTGCTGGGAGTGAGGGAGTTTATACCTTTCCAAGGAGATTAATATGAAAATGAACATAATAGCGCGACTTAGTTCGAACTTGCTTGCTGAATTTTCTCAACAGTGGTGGAGGTTGATAGGTACCCTGTTCCCTCTTCATGTGTCACTCTGATCCGGACATTTTTAAATCTCTCTCACACTTCTACGTGGTAGTGCACCGTCCCCGTATTGTTTTAAAAGCCTCCAGGTCACTTACTTGGTGCATGCTGCTATTAGAGCGGCCATGTTTACACTGTAAAGAGAGCAAGAAAAATGGCGTGATCACAACAGCGCTAACCTTAAGCACACACGCGCAGAACGTAGTGTGACAATAATAAAGATATGTAATGGTGAAAGAGTGGGTGCGTATCGCATAAATGCGTCCTGGCCTCCTACCTTAAAAAAATGCTAAGCGGTGCCTCCTGACAATCCGACCGTGCTAATTATGAATAATGTATTGATTGTTTTTATTTTCGAACCTCGGTCATATTTATTTAAAAATTCGTTACAGTTGTTTGAATTACAATAAAATGAAAATACTGATAAAAAAAGAAGATATTTTAAAGGGAAGGGAAAATATTTACATTTACTTGTCGATAAAAAAACACCTGAGGTGGCTTATTTTAACGCCTTCAAACCACTAAAAAAGTTATTTGTCGATAAAAACACCATCAAACCGCTAAATAAATATTTTAAAGAGGTGTAGGGGGTAAAATATTTACATTTACTTGTCGATAAAAGACTTGGGTGGGGGGTAAAATATCGCTTTCATATAGCATTAACTTTTCGGGAAAAACGCATTCAAACAGCTAGAGAGTTCTAAGTAGCACGGGTCGGATTTTCAGTAGGCACCGCTTAGCGTTTTTTTTTTAGGGCAGAGGCCAGGATGCATTTATGCAATATGCACCAAAGTGCGGTTCATTTTTACTCTCCCTCGTATATATAAACATAATTCTTGAGGAGCCCTGTAGTCACAAATGGAATAAGATAAGGACATAATAAAACCTTACACTTCATAAAATTTAAACATGCCAACTGATGTACGCAATTATTTGCTTGTTTGAATAAAAATGTTTATTTTACTTTATCATCTGGACATTATCAAAACATCTTTTAAATTTAGCGCGTTATTTTAACTGTATCGATAAAATAATGATTAGAAACAGAGATTGCCCTCCGTTATTATCTGGATAATTTGAAAAAAAAAAAAAAAAAAATCAGGAAAATATGAAAAAAAAAAAAAAAAAAAATCAAGAAATGAACGGCTCAAATAAATTAACAAAATTAATTTCGAGTAATTAAATTTCTGAAGCCGCGTCCATTTTTCAAGTTTTAAATTTATAATTTTGATTTATTTTCCTTTTTGAAAAAAAAAAAAAAAAAAAAAAAAAAAAAACGAAAAGATATCAATTGAAAGAAACAAAAATTTACGTGAAGCAAATAGTTCCCACCTAACAATACACACACACACACACACACACACACACACACACACACACACACACACACACACACACACACACAGACACACACACACAGACGCTCACATACACATACACACACTCTCACACACTCACATAAACAGACACACACACACACTCACACATATACACAAACTCACACTACACACACACACACACACACACACACACACACACACACACACACACACACACACACACACACACACACATTGAGCTCCAAATGGGAGGTAAGTAGCCATTTGACAGTTGCCGCCAAACGTCTTATCCCAAATAATAAAGTTTGGTAGAATCTCTGCTCACATATTTCAATTC
This sequence comes from Doryteuthis pealeii, assembly GCA_023376005.1. NCBI lineage: Eukaryota > Metazoa > Mollusca > Cephalopoda > Myopsida > Loliginidae > Doryteuthis > Doryteuthis pealeii. The sequence continues at coordinate 30,275,720 of CM042153.1, forward strand.
CCGACCATTGGGCACTGTGTCCACCCATCGTCTAAAAGATGCTGGGCTGGGTTCATTATCCAGTGCTTGAGCACGGGATGCACGCAATTTTTAAGCACTAGCCACGCATGAATTTCGGTTTGTGCGTGTTTGTGTTCGAATGACATGTTGGGATGTCCGTAAAGACTTACTTCAGTACATGAGTCCCACATGGAGAAATTTTTGGGTACATAACACATGCGAGTGAGAGCTCGTAACTAGGAAAACTCGTAAGTTGCGGGTACTCGTATGTCAAGGTATCACTATCATTTGTTTAATGTTAAAGTTATAGCTTCTTAAATCAGTCTGGGCTTGTCCAGATGAATTTCAAAAAAGGTTTTCAGATCCTCAAAGCTGAAAGCTCCTAGGACACACACACACACACACACACAGTTTGTAGTTTGGATTTTAAATAAATTTTTGTGACGTCAGTCCTGGAACTTTTTTGACATACCTCGTATTGACATTAGGAAATTGTGTATGTGTGTGTGTGTGTGTGTGTGTGTGTGTGTGTCTTAGCTGCCTTTATAAAGATTGAGAGCTTTCAGTACTGAGGATCAGCAGTCTCTATTTCAAAAGAATTTTAACAATCTATATATTAATGATTGTGTTCCTTATTTACTCAACCGTTATCATCTTGAAACACCCCCTGGTTAAAAATAAGACTCTTTAGTCAGATCAAGCCCTAGCCCTTATATGATTTCCCCAAACCAATGGCAAACCCCAATAATTTTATCATGTATGTGCTTGAAGGCGGTGGCTGAAGGTCTTTATGCCCTGTGTATGACGTTAAACGCTATCTGATGGTGAGGTTCCAATTCTTGAACTCTGCGGAATATGGAGTACCCCTTCATCCCAGGTCCACTATGACCCCGAGTGATGGTGTCTGTTATGATCCCATCTATGGGTTAAATATAGAAAAAATGTGTTAAAATGTGTTAAAAAATGGAGTTAAAAGAATTGAGTTAAAAATTGAGTTAAAAAAATTGAGTACCCATTAAGAATGAATAAAACAAAACGTTTTCGGTATAGAATAACCCAACAAGAGTTGACATGCCGTAAAACCCAACCAACCATCAAAAAATTGTTGTTCATGAAACAGACGGGTCCCGTGGAATTTCCACGAAACGAAACAAAAATCAAGAGGAACGATTTAAGCTAGAAACGATGATTTGCAATTTCAATATTACAAATAAAACAAACATGAAACTTTTTTTTCAATTTATTTTAATTTCACAATGGGTGCAAAACCATTTGGAATATTTCATTTTAAAAATTGGGTGAAATCAAATCGGACAAATAAGAAATCTCCGATTAAACGACACCAGATAATCTGGATTTACATTTTTGCATTGTATTTTGGAGGATTTGGACGGTTTCATTCTTAACCAGAGGTTGTTGCAAGATGATAACGGACGGAAGATTTAGGAATACTAGTATTAAGAGATAGATAGATAGATGTTGTGGTCACCTAATTTAATGGTGCGTTTATGTTCGTATATGCGTTTTTTTTAGGTTTCTGGAGGTTTCACCTTTCTGGAGGTATCACCTATGTATTTTTTATGGCAGTCCATACATGGCATGATGTATACGCCTGCTTCAGATCTGAAGTGCACATCATACCATGTATGAACTGTCATAAAGAATACATAGGTGAAACCTCCAGGAACCTAAAAAAAACGCATCTACGAACATAGATAGATAGAGAGATAGACAGATAGACAGATAAAATAAGATAAATAGTAACCGTAGATGGGTTGACCTGACGTTGAGATCAATCGATCAATCATTTAATGAAGCCTAATCCCGGTAACCGTGAAATTTATTGAGATAAGAAAAAGAAGTCATTAAGCAACAGACAACTTGAAGTATTCATTGTAAGAAAAAAAATCCAATGAAATAGAACATTTCATAGTCGAAAGAATGGATCACTAAACTTTTTTCACGGTGGGCCGGATAATTTAAAAAATAACGAGAGCGAGCCACATTATTATTGTGTTCAATACTTGCTAGCCAGAACGAAAGCTCTGAGAAAAAGATGTAAAACAAAATTTTTCTTTCCATGTTATATTCATGGATGAGTGGTGTAAGATGCACAAAAAAAATAAATAAATAAACAACACAGCATTATCAAAGAACGCAACATTACCAGAAAGGTTAGTGAGATTTGTGAAAACTGAAGTTTGCCTTTCAAGATATCGTCAATGTTTTGTTTGGAATTGCTACATCCAATCAAGAGAATTGCTTTCAAATGTTTATCAGTCAATTTCGTTCAATGTGTTGATTTCACATATTTCAATTTTGAAAAGGCTTGCTCGCATTTCGCGTTCCGTACGTTTTAACAAATTAAAGTACATTCGGCGGGCCAGATAAAATTCCTTCGGGGGGCCGGATCCGGTCGTAGTTTGGTCGAAAGCATTATGTTCTTTATACGTTTTTAAATTTAAAAATATTTTCATATCCTCGATAATCTGATATGTGCGGTAAAGAGGAGAGCTGTCGGTCGGCGAGGCGCAAAAACCATATTCCTGGTTTAGCGCTAGTGAAAAGGGGATATACTCCCTCGATGTCCGGCTGACACCAACAATAGGCCACTCCGCCAACTTTACTTTTTTACTTATATTCTACTCGCCTTTTCTTTTTCTTTTAATTATCAAAATGATTTTTAAGCATTGTTTTATTTTTCCTTTGTTTTGAAAGATTTTATCCTAGATCTGGTTTGCATACTCCCCCACTAATAAAAAAAATTTCCCGGGGGTCAAAAAGGGGAGTTTTCAAATTTTAAAAGAAGATACCCTAAGCTTTCTAAAAATACCAGCTTGGTAACAATTTTTTTCCCGGTCCACTTCTTATCTACCAGACTATACAGAATTTCATGACATTAGAAGGTAAAAGTAGTTTAATGTAATGAAATATATCAAATTAGAAAAACTAACGAAATTAAATAAGAACCCATATAAAAGATTACACTTATTCTAATTATATTTTGATTAGTTTCTATATAAAATCCTCATAGGATTGATTTTAATACATTGGAGAATAAAACAATAATATTAGAGATCAATAATACCAAGTAATTATCTATTAAACTCGGTTTTATCAATACCAATATGCAAATTAACCACACCATATATTATGTAAACCTTTATTTATTTGTGATGTATAAGACATGCTTTCATAGAGATATCGTTCATAATAAGATTTATTCTATATATTAATGCACTAAAAGTCTTCGTTTTTTTAGGCTAAATTTTGCGAAAACGAGGATTTTTAGTAGATGATCTTTGATGCTATTTCCTCAAATAATGGTGCAAGTAAAAGATTTAATTTTTGGTATCAGTACTCAGTATACTAACACACAACTTTCGCATAGATGGACAATTTGATATTTAAAAAAAAGTAAAAAAATCGACCTACGTACATTGAAGTTAAATAGCGTGAACAAGACACTTGTTGCTAATGGCTTAACAATGATTATATTTTGACAATTTATCCGTCAGTGTATAATTATCATTAAAGTGAATCAGTAGCCTATGTCAGTAGGGTCAAGCACCCGTATTTTCGTTTTCCTTTCTTTTTTTTCCTTTTATCTTTGTTAATTAACTTACTTTCATTATTCCCATTGCCAATTAAGCTTTTAGCGATGAATGTTTAATTGAACTCATTTACAAGGTTTTAGCACACAGCCAGAAGTATGGGACATCGAGTGTGGACCGAACTCACTAAAACTAAGTCTGCTAGATCAACTTGCTGACCATTGTACCACGTGAGGTGTAATAATTCATCAGCAGGATCCGTGGATATACCACAGTATGATGATTTAATTATTACAACGTTTGATATGTTTACTTAAGAGCTTTACTTAATAGGTTTCATGCTACGCAAGCTTTAAGCGGAGCAATCGTCAGGCAGCGAAAAATGTTTGGAAATGATAAATATATGGTCAAATATATTGTGCGGGTCACTTGTTTGTTTACGTATATATATATATATATATATATATAGACAAAGTAAACTACAGACACGTGTTTCGAGGTATCACCTCTCATCAGTGCAGTTATACCGTTTTTTTAGCAGCTACCTCTGGCCGGGTTCGAGACCCGAACGAACTTTCGCTCGCCAATCCTCTCACCCATACGGCCACAGTCAGCTGCCAAGTATAGCAGGCTATTTAATCACTACATTTCTAAGCGGAAATGAACTCACCGAGAGGTCTCAAACTTTATGTAAACAAAGTGAGTCTTAGCTGAACGCCGAATACGGCGAATTTTGCAATTAAATCCCTTCTAAATAAAGTGCTCAACCGAAATTGGGAGCGTATAACAAAGTAAACTACAGACACGTGTTTCGAGGTATCACCTCTCATCAGTGCAGTTATATATATATATATATTTGTTCATTCGTATGAATATGTAACATCTACTTATGAACGAATATATACACACACACACACACACACACATATATAATGTGTGTGTGTGTGTGTGTGTGTATATATTCGTTCATAAGTAGATGTAACATATTCATACGAATGAACAATAAATTCGTACGTTTAGTATATCTACCAGCATAAAAATACACACGCATAAACATGCACATGTAAACATATAAACATATACACGCATATTTGTAAGATAGAATTACGAATTATTTTTGAAAGATGAAACACTCCTAGCAATGAAACGGCGAATGAGATTACCACCGGAAGAGAAAGAGCCAGAACCCCCCATTCCGTATTTACGTTCACTCACTTACGAAACCATATAGAAAACACATATCCACCATGTCGGTGGAAGGTTAGAATGCACCGACTGCACCTCAGCAGAGAGGTAAGACTCCCCCAATGGGGCCACCTGTTGGCCGTGGTGGCGACCCGTGATGCTTAAGGATAGAGCCCAGGTGGATGAGCAGTTCATGACTTGCAATACTCCACTTTGTCCCTATCTTGGGCTAGACGGGCGGTCAGAGAGGCCCCTCCGATCAATCGGCTGGTCACGTCAAGCCCTAGCACCTATATGATTTTCCCAACCCTATTGCCCTTATGGCAAGCCCCAACCCCTTTTTATCATATGGGTGCTAGAATGCGGTGACTGTAGGTCTACATGTCCTGGGAATGACGTTAAACTCTATCTGATGGTGAGGTTCCAGTTTTGGAGGTTTGGGGAATGTGGAGCACCCCTTCATCACCATTGCGCCCTGGTTCACTCTGACCGAAGTGGTAGTACCTGTTAGGGTCTCATCTATGGGTTAAATAGAAAAACATCAGTTTATAAACAAAATTGTATTATGCATTAAGAGTGAATTTATTTCAAAACTTTGTCGGCATTAAATGACCCACCGAGGTTGATATGCCGTAAACAAAACAAAACAAAACACACACACACAATACATATATGATATTACACTACATAGATTTATCAAAAAGTATCTGTTTACTTTTTTAACATTCCATTCATTGTTCATTTCTATCTTTGTAAATACAGCTTCAAATTAAGCACTTTTATGACACACCTTGTATTCTGAAAAAAAAATTAACGTTCCATTCATTGTTCATTTCTATCTTGGTAAATACAGCTTCAATCTGATACTTGCATAACATACCTTGTATATTAGTTGTATATTGTTGCAGGTATATGTATTGGTATATATGCGCGTGGTGTAATGGTATATATGCGCGTGGTGTTATGGTTAGAGGCGTAGGAAATTGACTCATCGATCCGAGTTCAAATCCTGGACGAGGGTGTTTGCATTTCGCATAGCGCTAATACCCTTGGGAAAGGTATGAGTTCAACTACTTTTCCTTCAGCTATGGGTAAATAGTAGAGCAGGCTGGAAACTTTAACCTTGTCTAGTAACCAGTCTAGGAGAATGAAAACGCTGAATTCCAACCTCTTAAATCCCCGCTTGGGGTGGTCACTACTAGAATAGACTCAGTAAAGTAAAGTTAACGGGGTTTGTTGGTATCAACCGGACAGCGAAGGAGTCTACCCCTTTTCGCTTGCGCTAGACTAGGGAGAATTTTTTTTTTTCTGAGATGGAGCGCCACATTTACCCTACTTTACTGCACATAACAGATTACCCAATCTGTGCTACTCATGCAATGAGTTGCTGGGGACAGGTATCGAACCCGGGACCTTGCAAAATAGTTCAATATGTAAAAACTATAATAATCTTGATTTAACTCTCTCTCACTTTTTTTTCTTTCTTTCAATCCTTCTTTACTTCTTTTCATTATGTTCGATTGAAACACCCCCTCTTTCTATCTTTCCCCTACCCACTTTCTTTCTTTCCTTCTTTCTTTTTTTCTGTGTAGCATGTCCTTTTTCTTCCCTTTCTTTCTTTATAATAAAAATGGGATGGACCATGATTTAGCTGAGGTGACGACACTCATAAAAATAAGAATTCGGTGGATAAGTACCACCAGATAATTAGGACTTACATTTTTGTATTTCATCTTGGATCATTTTGACGGTCTCATTTTTAACCAGAGGGTGTTGCGAGATGATAACGGGTCGTACAAATAATGAACACGAGTATTAATATATAGATGATTATAATCAAACATTTACAAATTAATCAAATTTCGGCTTTAAATGATCCATTAGGAGTTGATATGTCATTAAACAAATAAACCAAACCAAACCAAACCAACAACACACAGACACAGGCACAGCACAGAGACACGTGCGCGCGTTTGTTTTTGGAAAATAATGGCCGATTTTATTACATATTTAAATAAAAAAAAATCGGACATTATTTTCTAAATGACAGTTGCTTTCGGTTATTTGATTTATCAGTTAAGGAGACTAGTCACTTAAAAGGACCAATCATGAAAGAATCACACGATCGCTTATATCCGGGTTTCTCAAAGTGTTCTACATAAACGACCTGGGGTCTATACAACAACTCAGGGGTCTGTAAGTATTCGGAAGTGTACAAGGAGTCTATGGAAACTACCAAACCTTCTTAGTAACCAGAAGAAATTAATTCCACAAGAATCCTGGAGAACCTGCTCATGTTGATATATTTTCAAAAGTTTAAGCCCAATATTCACAAACCTACCAAAAGTCATCAGCCTCTTCCATTACATTAGGAAATGTGTTTCCTTGATAAGTTTATTAAGTTAGTATCAAATATTTGCAGCTCTTTTTTGCATGTTATGTTTACTTTACTGTTTATTTTATGGGTATTTGCCTCTCATCCCACTTATGAAGGCGTGACACAATGACATTTTTATGTGGGCCCACCCATAAGCCGAAGCTCATGGGTGGTAAGCACAAAAAAATGCGTCGATCCAGTCGGCATTCCTCAGGCGCTGGGCAATAAACCCAGCCCTGCCCCTTTAAATCGAGGGGACAGGTATTGCCTGGGGGATAGCTCCTGGGATCGACGCTATTAATTTAACACGACCGGTCTAGTGGCCGAAGCACACCGGACCCCCGACCCGAAGGACGGGTTGGAAATTACTGTTTATTTTATGGTTATTTTACAATCAACAGTTTTACATAAATGTTTGTGCAGAATTCATTAATTACATAATTTGTTGCATCAAAACAAACTGCAAGGTGGACTGGGGTATATAAAGAGAGGGTCCATGATAGGTCCATCACATTTTTGTTGGGGTCTACGGACTTAAATGTTTGAGAACCCCTGGTTTATATCAACCAAAATTCGTGGTTCCGATGTGTTACTTTTATGCAGTATCCACTGTATATACTTATGTATGAGTGTACATATTTATGTGCTTATATGTATGAGTGACCCCCCCCACACACACACACACACATACCCAGGCTTAGACACACGGACAGACGAACAGGCGTCTTCTTCGCTCCGGATTTCCCATTTCCCGTTCTGCTTTTGTATTATTCTTTACTAACATAATCGTTTTGGCGTTGCCGTTTTTTTTCCCGGCATTCTCTCTGTTTTTTCTTTCGACGGATATATATTTATGATTAGAATTAAACACTGATAGATGAATCAAATGTCTGCATTAAATAACCCATAAGGAGTTATTATGCCGTCAAATAAATAAACCAAACCAAACCAAACCAAACCAAAGGTCCAACCAAACATCATCAGCCCCTATCGGCTTGATCTGTAGAACACGCCGATTGCTCCTCTGATGGGGGTACCCTATCCCAATGAGACCACCTGTTGGCCGTGGGTAGTAACCTGTAATGCGGATAGGATTGTGGTGGCTGAGCGGTTTGTGACCCGGGTACTAAATGGTCCCGTGACATGCAACTGTTACTCACTCTTTATGTCTTGCCGTCTTATCAAATGCGATCAATTCCTTCGGCGTCTGAAACCGAACTTAACCGAAAGTTAACTTTTTGGGTCTCTTCACTCCCCTTCTCTCACGCGACATCTCTCACGTGACGTCTACCATGCGCCCACTCTGCTCTCATGCATGATATCATGAGGTATTATTTTCCATCGGAGGTGTGTGGGGCATCTATCGATCTCCCTTGTCACCTTGGGGGACATATCTCTATTATCAACTAGTGTACGCTAATCTACCGACACTATTACCATAATTATTTGTGTATAAGACGCATATTTTCCCGGATTTTCAGCCCCAAAGTTACGGGTGCGTATTATATACGAGAATAATAGATTTCTCTGAATTTTTGAGATGGGGCTTGATAATTTGGATTATTTGGATTATTCGGACTATTGTCCTCATTTTTATTGTTATCTTTACAACGTTTCAGCTGATGTACCCTCCGATCTTCTTCAGGTATTTCTTGTCGGACTTTAGAGCCTTCTCGAAATCGGGAACCTTCTTTTCGAACTCGGGAATCTTCTTGTCGTAATCGGGAACCACTACGGTACTTTGAAGGCTCCCAAGTTCGACAAGAAATACCTGAAGAAGGCCGGAGAGCACATCGACCGAAACGTTTTACAGATAACAATAAAGATGAGGACAATAGTACAGAGAATAAAAGAAATAACTTTTTTTTCCGTATTCGAGACGTGATGTTCAAACAATTGATAAGTTATATCTATAGTTCAAACAAATGTGTTTTACGCCGTTATAGAGAATTAACTACTGGAATGTGTGTTTGTTTATAATTTTGTTTCTGCTAACGTGAGCTTATTTTCACCACAAGCTTGTTATTCTTGTGTGGACACGTCCATGGGTTTGCTCTAAATATTGTGTAAATTTTCTGTTTTATGACATAATATACACTATATTAATTCTTATTTTTTAGTCAATACGAATCGATAAAAAGTTGAACAAATGCTAAATTTAGGTTAAATTTAAACGTTTATAAATTAAGGGCCGGGTTAGCTCAGTCGGTAGAGCGTTCGGCTAGAAATCACAAGGTTCTTAGTTTGATACCGGTCCTCGCCAACTCAGCGTTATGAGTAGCACAGGGATCTGTGCAGTAAAGTAAGGAGCTGATGGTAGGTGTGGCGCTCCACCTCAGCTGCAAAAAACAATCTCCTTGGTCTAGCGCTAGTGAAAAGGGGATAGACTTCCTCGCTGATTGGCTGATACCGACATTAGGCCGCCCCGACGAAAAAAAAAAAAAATTAAGCTGTTAGTGCGTATTATACAGGAGTATTTTTTCTCTCCAGAATTTCGCGGTTCAAAATTACACGTGCACGTGAAATATGCATGCGCGTTATACACAAATAATTACATCATATAACAGTGAATTTTTTTCGAACATTTAGTCAATACGAAAAAAAAGTTGAACGAATGTGAAATTTAGGTTTATTTAGCCGATACATATTCTAAAATGTCAGTGGGTATTATACATTAAACAAATTCTCTCCTCAGAATTTCGTGGTCTAAAGTTAGGGGTGCATTATATACACAAGTACGCGTTATATCTTCTCTTATTATAATGGAGAGTATGTGTTTATCTGTCTGTAACCGAAACTATATCATTACTCATGTCACAATTCCCTTAGTTATTTACGTCACATTCTCCATGATTTTATTTTTATTTAAACATCAATTAGTAATAGAATTGTTTTACATTTCCAATACTATTGACCATACTAATAACATGCAATTGTATTTATCTATACAACAAAGTGGCAGTTTACAGTGTGAACGGGAAGGCTAATTTGCATATTCATATTAAAAGTTGATTTTTAATAAATACGCGCTTAATATTATTGATTTCTAATTGTTTGGTCTTATCTTAATAAATATGAGCAAAAATCTCAGAGATAAATCTTAGAAGAAATCCATTAACAAGAAGAAATAACTGTAATTTTATTCTTTACTTCCTATTTTAATTAAATAGTTGAATTAGGAAAATTTTGCAATGAAAGACGGGAGTGATGGAAGAGTAAGTTTCACTTGTTCTATTTTTCGATTATACGCCCTTCTGTTTCAAAATTTTTATAGACATTCTTATTTAGTTTCATTAACCTTTTTAATTCAATATAATATTTTATTACATTAGAACTTAAATACTTGCACCCAGAAGGTGCATATATTTACTAGTACACATAATTACGGTATTAGCGTGAAGTAAAATACAAACAACCTCGTCCAGTTGAACACGTTTCGCAACGGATATAATGGTTGGGTTAATACAGTTTTAAGTGACAATCATCTATAGGTTGCAGGTTCAATCCTGGCCAAGGGCGATATTAACATAAAATACTTAACATAGCTTAACACTTGTACTCGATCATGGTTAATGGAATGAGAACAGTCTACCCCGTGGATTGAATAAAGGGTTTGGTTCGAAGTTCCTTGAAGTTCGAGTTCGATAAGAATGTTCCCTAGTTCGAAGAGAAGGTTCTCGAGTTCGAGAAGGTTCCCGAGTTTCACAAGAAACACCTGAAGAAGGCCGGAGGGTACATCGACCAAAACGTTGTGTATATAACAATAAAGATGAGGACAACAGTTAAAACATCCAAATAATACAAATTATCAAGCCTCATCAAAAATATTCAGACAAATAGAACCCCGTCCAGGATTTGAACTTGAGCCTGCTGAGTAGGGTAGGTCGATTTTTCACTTTAAAAAAATATCAAAATGTCAGTATACTGAATACTGATACAAAAAAATCAGATCTTTTATTTGTACTTGTATTTTATTGGCATTCCAGTCTCGGAAGACTATAATAAAGTTTTTGTGCCCCTGAAGTTACAGCACCTCTTGTAACTGTGAAGTTCGATGTTACTTGTACTATTGTTTGAGGAAATAGCATCAAAGATCGTTTGCTAAGATTCACAAAAAATCCTTGTTTTTACAACATTTGGCCTTAGAAATTTGTTAGAAAATTTACCGTTTTAAATATTTAAATCAGAAAATGTTATTTTATTTCATTAAGATGAAACGAATTAAATATCATAAATAGAATTCGGTTGCAAATTAAGACAATGATCTTTTCTTTTTTTTAAGTTATAAAGCCTCTTTGATGAAATCTCCGTAAAGAAACATTAATAGAGTGATATGTATCTCGGTTTGCACGTAAAAAATGACTGCGCATTCACGCAATGCGGGGGTGAGAGTATTATATCTGGATCGGAGAAAAAAAAACAAAATAAATAAAAGGAAAAAGGAAAAAAAAAAAAGAAAGACGAAGAGGATTATTTAAATGCTGATTCGAAATTCCTTTGATCTGTTTCACTCAGCCTCGGTTAGAGGAAAAGCTTTTATTTTTATTTTGATTTTGCGATCAATTTTTTTCTTTTTAGTTCTTTGCCAGTACCTCACCCCCTACCAACCATCCCTTCTCGTCTCTCGCTCTACCTACACACCTCACACCCATATCGTTTGACGTGTGCTTTTTTTTTTTGCCTTGCAAAAGGACGAACGGTATTTAGCTGACAGTATGGTTATTTCATTCAGATCTACACGCACCGCGCCATCGGCGTTCGGGCTTCATTCATGACAGCAGAGGTGGTGGCAGCGGCGGCGGTGGAGGCGCGAAAGTGTGCTGCATTTTGGCGGTCAGTCAGTATAGTTTTGATTGATTCTCGGGTTATGATTAAAAGTAATTAAATGAAAACACGCGGCACAGACGCCCACACAGCGGCCGGCAGCACCTGTTCGTGAAGAAGAAGAAGAAGAAGAAGAAGAAGAAGAAGAAGAAGAGAGACGAGAGAAGAGGAAGAAGAATGAAGTTTTGACTCCTATCTTCTTTAACACACACACACACACGCACACACACACACACACACACATATATATATATATTATATATATATATATATATATATATTATATATATATCACAAGGTGTGTCAAAAAAGTATCGATATTTTTGTACTTTTTGACACACCCTGTATTCTGAAAAAAAAGTTCCGTTCATTTTTTTTTCCAGAATACAAGGTGTATCAAAAGTACAAAGTTTAAAGCTGTATTTACCAAGATAGAAATGAAGAATGAATGGAACGTTACTTTTTTTTCAAAATATAAAGTGTGTCAAAAAGTACAAAAATCTCGATACTTTTTTGACACACCTTGTGTGTGTGTATATATATATATATATGAAATTAAACATTTTGAAAAAACATATGATGTTTGTTATATATATATATATATACAATTTTGTTATATATATATATACAATTTTTAAAAAATCACTGGTCCCGAAACCTTAGAATACGCTAACTGTATCCCCCTACAGAGAGGTAAGACACCCCCAAAGGGTGTCCTAGTTATGCCACTAAACTGTATCTGATGGTAACGCTCCATTTCTGGAGATCTGAGAACACCCAGGCAGCGCCTGTTGGGTTCCCATCTATGAGTCAAATAGATCTGTTTAAAAATTAGTCGCATTCGATAGGACTGAGTGTAAAAAGCTTTTAGGAAACACACAATAAATATAATTATGAATATATAATGAACGCGATTCCTTAACCTCAGGGCAAACAATAACCGTAGACGGGTTGACATGGCGTTAGCATCAATCAATCAATCGGTCAGTCCTCTGACCTGGTTTGGTTGTGGGGACGCTACTCGTGTAAGTGTCTTGGGCAGGAATAATTTGGCGGAGCCTATCTCTCTCCAATTAGTTTTAATTAAGATGTTTTCCTTATTCTAAAACAGGGGTAACCAAACTACGGTCCGCAGTCCGGATCCGGCCCACGAAGGCATTTTATCAGGCCCACCAACGGTACTTGAATTTGTTTGTTAAGACGTAGGGAACGCTGATTTAAATTTAAATATCATGTTAAGTTTACTATCAACCCATTGAACGAAATTGACTGATAAACATTTGAAAGCAATTCTCTTGATTGGATGTAGCAATTCCAAACCAAACATTGACGATATTTTGAAAGGCAAACTTCAGTTTCACAAATCTCTCTAAATCTTTCTGCTAATGTTGCGTTCTTTGATAATGCTTTGAAAATAAATACGTTGGTTAAATTTGTTTTTGTGCATCTTACGCCACTCATCCATGAATATAAAATGGAAAGATGAATTTTGTTTTACATCTTTTTCTCAGAGCTTTCGTTCTGGCTAGCAAGTATTGAACATAATAATAATGTGGCCCTACGCTCCTTATTTTTTCAATTATCCGGCCCACTGTGAAAAAAGTTTGGTGATCTCTGACCTAGACTAGTTGCCATACTGAGGTTATAGAGCCTAGTCTGTCCTACTATTTACTCATAGTTGGAGTGAAAATTGTTGTATTCATACCTTTTCCAAGATATATATATATATATATACATATGGTAAATAAAAAGTTTAAAAATCGGTAATTTGGCTGTTATAGATCTATTACAACCTAAAGTCCGGTATCGAACCCGTAACCTTGTGATTCCTAGGCGGACGATACCGGCCCTTGCCAACTCAAGGGTCTGTGCGGTAAAGTGAGGTGCTGATGGTAGGTGTGGCGCTCCACCCCAGACGTTAAAACAATCCCCTTGGTCTAGCGTTAGTGAAAAGTGGATAGACTCCCTCACTGTCTGGCTGATACCGACTTTAGGCCACCCCTTTTTACTTTTATATACATTAACGAGCTATGTCATAACATATTTCAAATATAAGACAAGCTATCACACAGGATAAAAACCCACGCCTCAGAATTTCACGCTTTCGATCTTGAGGAGAACTTGAGAATGAATCGATCCAGGACTGAAGAATGAAACGTGAATCTGGGGAGTGTAGAGAACCCTTTAATTCCCATTATTCACAGGCCAACTCTAACCCGGAGTGGTAATACCAGTTAGGGTTCCATGTATGGGTGGAATAGATCTGTTTAAATACAGAGTGTTTCGGTAAAATACATAATTTTGTAATCAAATAACTTAACTGATTCCCATTCAAATGATCTCAATTTTTAAAAGCATGTGTAAAAACCCTTGTATATATTTACCAAGGGTACGAGCAGGATGCGACTCAAGGTCAATTTCTTAAACGGAGTTTAACAGGTTTGAATTCAGAGTTTTCCTTCTCCTAGACTGGTTACCTAGCCTAGGTTAAAGAGTCCTGTCTGTCCTACTATTTACTCTGGGGGGAGAATATATGGATTCATACCTTTTCCAATGGTATTAGCGCTATGGATTCATACCTTTTCCAATGGTATTAGCGCTATGTGAAATGCAAAGAGCTTCGTCCAGGATTTGAACTCACGTCGACGAGTCCATTTCCTACGACTCTACCCATAACACCATGCACCTCATAGAAAGTGTTGTATATCCACTTACTGGGTATATGATATGACAAGAGTTCGTTCTATTACGATGATATGAGAAGATGAGATATGAGAGCATCCGTGGTCATACCCCCATAAATCTCTTACGTGAGTAGCTGGCTGGTACCTTATGGCTAAATTCTTATCTTCTGTTTTTGTGTCCTGCTTATTGTGTTGTTATATTCGTTTCTTCTTCTAACTGGTTGACTGGTCTGGTCTGTGTCTTTAAGATTCTGGTCCGATCTGTGTCTTTAGATTCAAGATGCTGGTTCGCAAATGCTGCCATTTAGTTCATAGAGACAACCAAGGCATATATTTTGTGTGATCACATTTTTATTCAGAGCCAGACTTTTCTCTAGCTAGGATCCTTCAACGCATGCGTGAGTGAAGCGGAGCCCATCTTTACCCCATCAAGTCTTCGGCTTAACTAACTAAGCTAACTAAACTTTGAGCCTTCTTTCCTGCAGTCTGTGTAAATGGAAAGAAGGTCAGCCAAAGGTTATTTCATGCCAATCATCTAACCCTCCTCCGATTTTGAATTTCAACGACTTTGAATTCAAAATCTATACAAACTGTTTCTACACTAACCGCCCCCCCAAATAAAACAAAAAAAAAAAACGACGGTTTATTATCAATATATAACAAAACAATTCAAGATTCTATGTTTAATCCTTTATATTTTTTCTTCTTTTTAGTTATAGAAATGCCATTCACTGGAAAAAGAAAAGGCATTTTAACATTAAACAGAATTTTGAAATGTTTCTACACGTGCTGTTAAAATCTGAGATCATTTGAATGAAAATTGACCAGGTTATTGGATTATATGAGTGTAATAAGTAATTGAGAGTTACCTCCTCTATTTTATGATTGCTCCTCCCCTTTAAAGAACTCTCTAGGGAATACTAGACTATATAAGCTCTTAGTAAGTGTACCAATATTTCTAAGGAGAATAAAGCTTTCCAAAGTCTATCGGTGTTATCGTTTGTCATTACAATGAGATACACGAGACTCATTTTTTGTTGCACCCATATATCATCAAATGATATCAACATTTTTGAAACACCCAGTATTACTTGTATTCGATAGGACCGTATGCCAAAAAAAAAAAAAGGCTCTTAAAACGACTGCACCAAAAACGTAAATATGAACATACATGGTTGGTCAAAAAAGTATCGAGATTTTTTGTACTTTTTGACACACCTTGTATTCTGAAAAAAAAAAAGTTTAATTCATTAATTTTTTTCAGAATACAAGGTATCAAAAAAGTATCAAGTTTAAAGCTGTATTTACCAAGATAGAAATGAAGAATGAATGGAACGTTATATTTTTTCAGATTACAAGGTGTGTCAAAAAATTACCAAGTTTAAAGCTGTATTTACCAAGATAGAAATGAAGAATGAATGGAACGTTAAATTTTTTTCAGATTACAAGGTGTGTCAAAAAAATTACCACGTTTAAAGCTGTATTTACCAAGATAGAAATGAAGAATGAATGGAACGTTATTTTTTCCCGAATACAGGGTGTGTCAAAAAGTATAAAAAAATCTCGATACTTTTTGGCCCACCTTGTACGTCGAACTCAATTTCCTACCCTATCGGCATAAAATAACCCTGGACGGATTGACATGCCGTTAAAGCTAATCAAACCAAATCCTCTTTTAGCTGGGAGTCAAGACTATTTTAAATTTTAGTAATATTCCAAAACATACCTTCAGTTTCAAAACGGAAAGGAATTCCTTGTGTTGTCTTTGATTACAGTTCCGAGATAGTCAGGGGACGTAACTCCTGTACTTAAAAAGTTTTTTATGCGTCTTTATCCCAGAGAGAACTTCTCAGCGGAAGTTATTAGTTTGTTTTTGTGTGTGTTCTAACACTCCTTGATATGTAAAAGACATTTAGCACAAAACCAGAAGTTTAAGTAGAATCTCTGTGTTTTTAATTATCAAAGCCGGTCTTTGATTTAAAAACAAAGTTTAGATTAGATTTCCATATTCCTTTTCGAAACTTGAGTTAAAATCATATTTTTTACTCCTATTAAGAAAAATACGTATATGCACAATGTGTTAACATTATTGTAAAGCTAAAAAAAGAACACAGTAACAAAAATAGATGAAATTAGCTCAGACGGTAGAGAATTTGGCAACCACAAGGTTCCTGGTTCGATACCGGCCCTCACCGACTCAGCGTATGAGTAGCACAGTGATCAGTGCGGTAAAGTATAGGGGCTGATGGTAGGCGTGGCGCTCCATCTCAGACGCTAAAACAATCTTCTTGGACTAGCGCTAGTGAAAAGGGGATATACTCCTTCGCTGCCTGTCTGATACCGACTTTTGTCCACGACGACGACTTTACTTATACATAGGATTGCTTTTAATATGTTTGAAAATAAAATTAATAAAATAAAATGATGTATGTTAAAACAAGTATGCAAATTATCCACACAGTATACTATGTAAACTGTCTAATGTTTCATGTTCAAATTTTGAGTGTATTTATTCTATGTTATGACGATTTTGGGTAATGTGACGTAAGCAGAGACATAGTTTTTGTTAGACAAAAACGGAAGCGCATCTCCATTATTAATAGATATAAAACACATTGCAGGATTTTAAACCTATTATTGCCCTCTTTATCGGTAGCACAGTATAGATATTTTACGTATCATATATCAAAATGTAACCAAACTTTCTAAAATTAACTTTGTCGCTACATTTAATATTTTTTCGACTGTTTAATGTTTGAAAATTCTTCATAGTTTTTTATTTTATTTTATTCTTAATGTTTAACAATTATTATAATTCATTAATTGTCCGTCCGTCCTTCCGTACCGCTAAGTCTCTGCCATTTTTGATCCGATTTATGGGGTGGCAAGAGGTGTTGTGTTTTAAGGTTTAAAAGGTGGCTGTAGTTATTCTTGTTGCGTGTTCTTAGGGTTTGCTTTTAACCCTATCTTATTTGGTGGTCGCGCTGAAAAGGAAGGAATTCAAGGAAAGAAAAAGGAAGAGACAAAGACAGAAGGTGGTTTTATGATTTAGGCTTTATTCGCGGGTCATAGCCACCACTTGGCAAGGAAATATCTGCCTGGACAGTTGTAGGGACTAGATGCGGTTAAGGCCTTAACTCGAATGGCTGAGAAAGTGTTGGAAAGTTTTACATATTAATAAACAGAATAAGTCACCCTATCGGCTGGGACTGAAGAATACACCGACTGCACCTCTGCAGAGGGGTAAAATCCTTCAATGGAGTCACCTGTTGGCCATAGGTGGCGACCCGTGATGCTTAAGGATGGAACCCTCTGCGACTGAACAGTCCATGACATGCAACACTCTACTTTGGTCCTTACTTGGGCTAGACGAGCGGTCAGAAAGATCCCTTCTGATCAATCGGCTGGTCACATCAGGCCCTAGTACCTATGTTGTATACTCTCTTTACTTCTATTATCCTTCTGCTCATCTTTGGTATCTTACGTTCTTCTTCTAGCGGTTGGAATTCGTCTTGGGGGACTTCGTGTCTGGTCTTCCATTGGGGATTTCTCTTTATCAGAAGCCATGTGTCATTGGTAGTTTTTAGATAATAACCCAAGACTTCGATTTGCTTTAGATCATATTTTATTCCGAAATCCCCACCAGACTACCTGCACAGATTGAGTCGGTCGTGCGCTTAATACGACTTAGCACTTTCGTGGTTTGGCCGATACTGACTAAAAACTCTTTCTAACCTAAACCGGAAGAGGGTCTTCTCCACCGATTCTCACGGTATCCACCGGAAGGATCAGGATGAGGTCAAGCCTTGTCACTCAATCCTTCAAGACCACCGGCTGCAACTTATAACAGCCATTTTGGTTTCTACACTACTGTAAATACGTGTTAGGGTACTAATAATTATGTAACACCTATATGATTGTCTCAACCCTATTGCCTTTATGGCAGCCCTTTTTGTCATATATGTACTAGAAGTCGTGGCTGAAAGTTTTAGTGTGCCTTGTATGACTGCATCTAATGGTGAAATTCTAATTCTGGAGGTGTGGAGTGTCCCTTTATTACCATTACTCCCAAGTCCACCCCGGCTCAGAGTTATAGTACCTGTTGTGGTTAAATAGAAAAAATGAGTTAAGAAAAATGTGTTGAAAAAATGATGTTAAATTTTTTTCAATACCCATCAAGAACGAATAAAATAAAATATCTTCGGCATAGAATAACCCAACAAGGGTTGACATGCCGTAAAATCCAAGCAACCAATAATCCTTTGTAAACAATTATAGTTTCAAATAATTACTCTTAATACAATAATTTACAGTACTATGATATCAAGTATTCCTATCTAATACGAATAATTTGGACACAGTTTTATGGTATCAAGTATTCCTATCTAATACGAATAATTTGCACACAGTTGTATGGTCTCAAGTATTCCTATCTAATACAAATAATTTGCACACAGTTGTATGGTTTTAAGTATTCCTATCTAATACAAATAATTTGCACACAGTTGTATGGTTTCAAGTATTCCTATCTAATACAAATAATTTGCACACAGTTGTATGGTTTTAAGTATTCCTATCTAATACAAATAATTTGCACACAGTTGTATAGTATCAAGTATTCCTATCTAATACAAATAATTTGCACACAGTTGTATGTTTCAAGTATTCCTATCTAATACAAATAATTTGAACAGAGTTGTATGGTTTCAAGTATTCCGATCTAATCTTCTATTAATAATGGATATTCGCTTCCGGTTTTTGTCTGTAACAAAAACTATGTCACTGCTTACGTTACATTACCCCAAATCGTCATAACATAGAATAAATACACTCAAAATTTGAACAGGCAACATTAGACAGTCCTCATTGTTTTTTAAAACAAGTTTTAATAAATACATGACTGGTATTATATATCTATATATAGTTTGTTTTATCTTAATATATATTTAAAGTTTACATTTCAAATTGTTTTATTTTTTCATCCTTTAATGAATTTGATGATTTTACTTACTTAGGGTACAAACTCGCTGACATTGAATCTTTAACTCCCACCCCCCAGGCAATATGTTTCAAAAATCTATTTTTACATCGCCCGGAGGTCGTTTTTTATTTTGCTTGTACTAATAATTATGCAGTTTCAAGTAATTATTTCTATTTAATGATAATCATTCGTTTGCACATGGCTATACGGTTTCAAGTAAGTAATAATCCTTTGTAAACAATTATAGCTTCAAGTGACAATTTTTAATAGTGATTTACATATGACAGCAAGTATTATTATTGAATACGAATAATTTCTAAACAGATTTATTTGACCCACATTAATAGGTGCTCTCACTCGGGGTCAGAATGAACATTAGGGGTGACTCCATATTCCTCAGAAATCCAGAACTTGAGCCTCACCATCAGATGCAATTTAGTGTCATACCCAAGACACTCCTGCGCGGGGAGAGTGTCTTACTCCTATGCAGAGGACACAGTCAGCGTATTATATGCCCTCTGATAGGACAACAAACTTGATTAAGTTATTACATCAAAATTATCGCTTTGTGCAAATAAATAGATAAATAAACAAAAATCTAAAAATGAAATAAAATAACGCTAAATCTGGAGAATAGTTTTTAATGTATGTATCTACCCAACCCCTCCACTACAAGCAGGATGTGACATAAGGTCAATTTTAAGCAGAGTTTAGCTGGTTTTTATTCAGAGTTTTCCTTCGATACGGGTTGCCATACCAGGGTTAAGGAAACCAGTTTGCCCTACTATTACTAGAGGGGAAATACTTGGATTCCTACCCTTCCCAATGGTATTAGTGCTATGAGAAATGCAAACGGCCTCGTCCAGGATTTGAACCCGGGTCATCGAGTCCATTAGTCCATAAGATAACGTAGATTTTATTAAACTTGATTAAGTTATTACAACATTAAAATCATAAAAAAACACAAAAAAACAAACAAAAAAACAAACAAAAAAAAACTGGCTCAATGATATTAAGGGTATGAATTTACCCAACCCCTCTACAACGAGCAGAATGTGACACAAAGTCAATTTTTAAGTAAAGTCTAACAGGTTTGAATTCAGAGATTTCTTTCTCCTGGACTGGTTGCCATACCAAGGTCATTAGTTTATTAGTGAAATAGATCACTAATTAGGACTGTGCCTATTCTAGTAGTGACCACCCCAAGTAGAGGTTTGAATTCAGAGTTTTCCTTCTCCTAGACTGGTTGCCTAACCAAAGTTAAAAAGCCTAATCTGCCCTACTATTTACCGATAGCTGGAGGCAGAGTAGCTGGATTCACACCTTTCCCGATGGTACTAGCGCTATCCGAACTGTAGCTTCGTCCAGGATTTGAACTCGGGTTGACGAGACCATTTCCTACAATTCTAACCATTACACCTTGGCCTCTAACTTTAAAAAACCGAGTCTGTCTTACTATTTACCCATAGTTAGAGGGATAATAGTTAATTTCCAACCTTTTCGCTAAGTGAAATGCAAACGGTCTCGTCACGGATATGACAACAAATTTGTTAACAAATATCGTTTGTTGATGTTAATTTCTGTTCAACGAGTGATACGAGAAAGAAATATACATACCTCGTATAACTTCTTGAACAAAAATTAACATCAACAAACGATATTTGTTATCCTGTAAAAGATTGGAAACACATGTCTGATACATACTTATTTTGAATATGTGTTCGATACTGTAAATCTCCTATCGAAACACTCAGTGTCGGTATATTTTGTCAAATATCAATAAATCATCCTCACTTTTCAAATTTGTCACTCTTATTCATCATTTTTCAACATACTAACATTTTCATTTTGATTTTTCTTGCCTATATAAGTATTTTATAATAATAATAATAATAATAATAATAATAATAATAATAATAATAATAATAATAAAGAGTCTGGATGAATTTGAAATCAGAGTAAGAATCGAGACCATCCAGACTATAGCATTGTTGAGATCGGCTGGAATACTCAGAAGAGTCCTGGAGACCTGAGGAGACTTGCTGTCACTCAGCCTCCAGTGAAGCACCGGTTACGACAGGTGTGAAAAACTCGAATGGAGTGAAATAATTATGATAATAGTAATAATACAATTGTAGTTGGTGCACTTGGAACGGTCCCAAAAAGATTGGAAAAAAAAGATTGGAGGATCTGGAAATCAGAGGAAGAATTGAGACCATCCAGACTACTGCATTGCTGCAATCAGCTAGAATACTCAGAAGAGTCCAGGAGATCTGAGGAGACTTGTTGTCACTCAGACCATCAGCTATCACTGGTGTGAAAAACTCACATAATAATAATAATAATAATAATAATAATAATACTTTTTCCTGTGGTTTTATAGAACAGATACTGTTAGAAAGACATATTTGATATTCAGATAACACTGTAGCATATTAGCCCGATGTTATATTTCTTCTAATTAATATCTGACATCTTTAAAAGTCAGACGATTTCTTCAGATTCGCACTTTATTTTTGATATTCAAGACTTTGTAACGAGTATGACGTAACAAAAACTAATGGGGCCATATATTGCCCATAGGTGGCCCAGAAGTATCTGAGGTAGGAGTGTTTAACAGCTTGACGCAGTTCCCATAATACCATATATCAGTAGCACCTGAAGTAGGCATCAAGGCATTTGACTTCGTCTGGAACAAACAGCGCCCACTTAAAGTAAGGTTCCACCTTGTTTTGAAACCTGAAGGCAACTCGTGTTTTTTGTCATGAAGTCTGCAGGAATTTGGTAAGTTCCAAGTTTGTTTGGGCTTTTTTTTGTTTGTTTGTTTTTTGTTTTTTTTTCATCGACATTCCTCTAATCTTCTGGGGCAAATCAAATTACGGGAACATATGTCAAAAGATGTTTACATCACATGCAGGATTTTATAAGTACAAAGTAGTTCCTTGTATTTACATTTAGCGTAACGGTTATCGTCGTAGAAAATGGAATCTGCGACCCGAGTTCAAATCCTGGACGAAGCTCTTTGAGTTTCACTTCGTGGTAATGCCCTTGGGAAAAGAATGACTCCATCTTCCCCTCCTCCCTCAGCTATGAGTAAATGGTACGATATACTGGGTTCTTTAGCCGTGGAAAATCGGGTATCTTTGCTTTTTTTTAAAGCTGGTGTATTCTCTGGACTTCCTCAGAAGTATGTAATAATTTTTTTGTTCCTTTTCAATTTTCACCTCTCAGAACAATTTTCCGATCCGGATGACAAAATGTGTTTTCCATGGTTTCTATAGCGTGGTACACTAAACTAGTTGGGGACTAATTGTCTCTATTCTTTTCTACGAACAGAACAGAGAAATATATCCTTTTCACTCCACAAGCGAGGACCGATAACCGATAGGTGTTGTCCCTTCAAAGAAGGAGACAAAAAAAAAAAAAAAAGAAAAAAGAAAAGTTTGAAACAGTCGAATTATCACGTGACCAACGAACACGGGACAAGGGAAGTCACATCCACAATTAAAGCGAAAGCAATTATTTTTGTCTCTCTTCAGCAAGTTTGTTTAAAAACAAATATGTAAAAAGCCAATTCCCTCTACTCTTACTGGTTTGAGGCCCTCGCCACAAAGGAATGTAGAGATGCTGATAGGTACACGTCCTGCGTCCCTGACGCATAAAAATATAAAAGGACACAGTAAAATCGTATGTATGCGTCCAATTTCCAGCTAACTGTAAATACATTTCAATATTTTTTTGGAAACGAATTACACTGTAGGGGGTACAAGGTAGGGGTTAAACTGTTTTAGTTGTGCATAGATAAAGACACTACAATTTATAAAGAAACTTTAGTTGGGACCCATCAAATTTCCTGGGGACTCATTCAAATCAAATTCGTGCGTGCCAAGACACACAAATTTAAAAAACCATCAGCATCACTGGGAATGCTTTAGGTATGACAGTAAAATGTATCCGCAGGTGATGCTTCAGTTCTGAAGCTCTGGAGAGTGTGGAGTACCCCTTCATTGATATTACTCCCATTCTGACTCGGAGTGGAAGTATCGGTTAGGTATTATGAGATTATTGGCTCAGGATTGTTATTGTTAATTACATAAATAAATACCAAATATCGCATGCCAGAAAACTGACTTTACAGAATATCAGTACATAGAAATAATCGCTTCACAGAAGGATCGTTTACCTATAAAAAAAATAGCAAGCCAATTTAAAAGAAAGATAACTTATATATATATATATATATATATATATATATATATATATATATATATTAATTTGTATAATTTCAAAATTACATTGTGTTGTAAATAGTATTTGCTTGTTTACGATAAAAAATATTAAAGAATAAAATTGATTCAAGAATAACTAAAAAATCATTTTTTCCGTAAATCCATCGCTAATTTTTTTATAGAATTTATTAACATGAAAAAAAAAAAAACAACAAAAAAACCCACAGGTTATTACGCTTTTGATAGGGTCTGCCAAAATGTTGAATCGTTTTCATTTTAAGAACGAATTAAAATTTTAAATGTATTAAGGTCAAATTTTTGTTGAAGTTAAAAAGTAGTAACATAATGAGCATCAGTAAAAAAGAATCATCAGATGATGCTCCAGTTCTGAAGCTCTGGAGAGTGTGGAGTACCCCTTCATTGATATTACTCCCATTCTGACTCGGAGTGGAAGTATCGGTTAGGTATCATGAGCCTATTGGCTCAGGATTGTTATTGTTAATTACATAAAACCATACAAGTGTATGAAAATTAGTTGTGTTGGGTCAGTAAAATGTTTATTCCTGTGTGGGGGTTAAGTGCGGGAGACTTTTTCTGTGATTGGATATACCAATCACATGATGAACCCAGAAGTTTTGGCACAAAATCCCAAAACCCTCAGATACATCCCGGACCCGCTCCCAACTAGACATCGACCAGAAATTCTCTCCAAGAAATCACTGTCAGAAGATACCAGCTATCCTCTCCACCGCACACCGGTAAGTCTCTCAAACTTAACTCTATATACAGGAAGGAATTTATATTGTTAGTTATTGTTTTATTAGTTTTAAAAAAATTGTTATAATCAGACTACATTTTAATTCATTTATTTGTTGTTGTTAGTCTTAGAATTAAATGCTATACTCACACTAATAGTTGTATTAGATAGGAATACTTGATATGATATAATCGTGTGCAAAAAGACAAAAGAAGCTCTTTAAAAACCAACTACAGGAAGAAATTAATATAAACGTACAATGAACGTGATCGTCTAACATCTAAGCATAAAACACCGTGTGTCCCCGAAAATAAGACAGCTCTTATATCAATTTTCATTCCAAAAAATAACACTAGGCCTTATTTTCAGGAAATGTCTTATTCTTCATATAACGAAACAACTACATTTCTACGAAGTAGAAAATTATGATATTTCTAAATAAACAGAAATTACGAAAAACGATCTAAATTTATTTATCGTATACTTTATGAAATGATCTTATTTGCCTCAACCAGGAAAACTGTACTTTGGAATTTGTGTATGTTGGGGCGTAGCTATAATTTTTCCTGAGCAATCGTGCGTCGTCTTGATCATTGACAAAGACGAGTGTTTGCGTCGCATAATGTGATTGGGAAGAATGTTTAGTTTTTCGTCTCTGCCGCTCTCAACTGTGGCTTATTTTAAGGGGAGGGTTTATATTAAAATCATCCTGAAAAATCACGCTAGGTATTATTTTGCGGGTAGATCTTATTTTAGGGGAAACACAGTAACCCTACACGGATTGACATTCCATAAAAATCAATCAATTTAGAGATAATGAAATTTAATGGCCTGAGATAATGAAATTTAATGGCCGGAGATAATGAAATTTAATTGAATTTCTTTGAATCATAAAACCAAAATTGTACTACGAGGTTGAGTCAAAAATTTTGCAATATTTTAGAAATAATGTGAAATACAATTCGGCAAATCTAGATGCTTTTGCCGAGGTCATGAAGGTAACAACCCAAACTGGACTGTGATATGCCGAGCTCGCCTGATATTCTCCGATTGCTACTCACCGGATTTGCCTCTAAGGCTTGGGGCACGGCCTCAGAATTCACGGGTTTAAGCCTACCTGACCTTGCCTGATCGTCAAAGTACTTGCAAACCAAGCGAAATTTCTGGAACGATCCACTTACTGTACCGTGATCAGTTATGCCTTCACTTTTCGCAAAACAAATGTTCTTAGTTGCTTCCTCGGTGTTATGGCCCAGTTTGAACTCGTAAAGCTTAAGTTCCAGAATTAGAACAAGTTATTCAAAGTATCAAAAGCAACAAGAAATTTTAAAAGACTATTTCTTAGTTTGATTTGGAAAAAAAGTCTTTACGAGGGGCGTTCAATAAGTAATGCCCCTGACCCACTTTCCATAGCAGTAGAGCAATAAAACTTGGCACAGTTATTAGTCTTTTTCTACATAGGAACCACCCAGAGTTACGCATTTCTCCCATCGTTTGATGCAGCTCTGGAGACCGTTTTTGTAGAACACCCCAGGTTGGTCCTCCAACTACGACGTGACTTCAGAAATCAAGGCTGCATCATCTGGGAAACGCTTTCCTTTCGACCAGATCGGGAGCTGTTTCCACAGAGTTATGACCATGTTTGAATTCACGATGCCAGCGTCATATGATGGGGCATCATCACCATAAGTTACTTTCATTTCATCAAAAGTCTGCCGTGGTGTGCATCCTTTCAAATACAAAAACCGGATCACTGCTCGGCACTTAACAGGCTCCATTTCACACTTGACTCAGTTCAAACACCTGTAAATCAGAAACCACAATTAGTTCAGAGCTGTAAATTTTCGCTAAATCTATAGAGATATAAATAATTGCACATGCAAAATTTCAGCTAGATCAAACAACTGGAAGTGGGTCAGGGGCATTACTTATTGAACGCCCCTCGTATATATATTAGTAAAGCCTAATGAGTCAAAGAATATCTACCTAAGTTTTTCCTAATGGATCATCAGGATAATTCTGATTGAAATGAGTTGGTGCAAAAGACATTTTATAGTTAAAAACTGTCACAAGGAAACATAAAAAATTAGCATAAAAGAAGAAGGAAGAGAAGGAAAAAACTACCAGTGATCATATGGCTATACCGAATGATAAAATCGATTTTAAACATTGCCGAAAAACATTATTGTACTAAAACAAGGAATTATGGATTTAAAAAAAAGGGGGGTTAGTGGTAATTTTGACACGCCCATAGGTGCATATGATGGGGCTGAGATAAGTGAATTGGTAGGATGCATATTACTTTATAACCTTAATAATCTGTGCGGCTTTAAAATCACACACGGGGTGAAGCAATGCACAACGTCTCAGCGCAACAACTACCACAATACTATCAACCACAGTGAGCATCTACCACGGATTGGACAACTTCCGTTTCGTGACATACGAGCCGCAAATTAGCATAAGTCTGTGATGCTGTTAGCTTTTTAATATAGTGCGTCCTGGGACGCATGTATTTGGTTTGAATTAGTCTCCGGGAAATTTGATGGATCCCAACTAAAGTTTCTAAATAAATTGTTGAGTTTTTATCTATGAACACCGAACGCCGTCTAACCCCTACCTTTTACCCCATTTCCAAGAAAATATTGATATATTTTTACAGTAAGCTGGAAATGGTGGTGGAAGAAAAAAAATGGGGCGCATGGATACAATTATACTGCGTCTTTTTAGATTTTTTATGCGTCCGTGATGCAGGACGCGTACCTATCAGCATCTCTGATGGGCCAAAATATTACAAAACTTTTGACTTACGCAAGTGTTATTGAAAAATTGCTGACGATAGGACTCGAAAGCTTGATTCTTTTGAGCGATTTCTACAATTATTTGATCTTAATTCACGTTCTTCTGTTCGAAAACAAGAAAAACATTTGAAAAATGCATTCTCTCTTCCTTGTCAGATGTTTTTAAACTAAATAATGAATTAACGAAAAAACATTGGTCAGCATTTTAACACTTTCAAAAAGTAATGCCATTTTTTGGGGACAGGTATAATTACCAACACAGGAACATGTATCACACATCAAAATGAAGCTGGTCCTCTGTGGATCACATTCCTAGTTCTCCACAGAGTCACCATTTCTCTCAATAGCAATGTTTCACCTTCGAATGAGAGCATGTATCTCTACCCCGTAAAATTATGTTGACTGTTCCTTGAGCCACTTCTTCACTACAGATTTCACTTCCTCGTCACTGAAATAATGCTTACCTCTCTTCGGCACCATGGAAAAGGGTTTGAGAGGTAAACATTATTCCAGTGACGAGGAAGTGAAATCTGTAGTGAAGACGTGGCTCAAAGAACAGTCAACATAATTTTACAGGACAGAGATACATGCTTTCATTCGAAGGTGGAACATTGCTATTGAGAGAAATGGTGACTCTGTGGAGAACTAGGAATGTGATCCACAGAGGACCAGCTTCATTTTGATGTGTGATACATGTTCCTGCGTTGGTAATTATACCTGTCCCCAAAAAATGGCATTACTTTTTGATTCACCCCGTATATATATATATATATATATATATATATATATATATATATATATATATATATACAGTTGGTTTTGATGAGGATGGCATATTTTGCCGCAGTGAAGGTCAAACAACCATTTTGTGTTTTCTAATTTGTAAGCAGAAAATACTTTCAGCATCATTAATTATTTTGAAGTCTTTAATGTGCCCGGATGTAGAATGAGAAATGGCGAGAAAAACTGGCAAATAAAAGAAAGAAAGAAATTGGAGGGGGTGGGGGAGTAAATCAAAGGGAAAAGAAAAGATTAGAATAATTGAAGGCAAATGAAAAAAAGACAAAAAAAAAGACAAAAAAAGAAAAACGAAATCGTGGAAAAGATTAAACAGGGGGAAAAAAAAGTGAAAATATTGAGCAAAGCGTATTAAGAAGAAAAGAAAGCCATAAAAGTTGAGAACGTAAAAGAAAGGCGGAGGATAAAAAAAAACAAAAAAAACAAAAAACAAAAACAAAAAAACAAATATGGCTGCCGGTAGTATGTGGGTGTTGAGAAAAAGAGAGACGAGCGCAGATGGAAAGAGAGGAATAAATCGCTTGAAAAATGATTGAAAATAGCCTCGGATCGATTTACTTTCACTATAATAATTGCTCTTCCCTTTGATCTTCGCTTCTTATTCGGTCAGAGCTTATGTCTTGCGTAGATGCTATGCGCGCGTATATGTGCGGCTGCGTATCTGTGCGCCGCGGCTCGGTATGGGAGCCCATCTTTGCAAGCATGCAGATATTTCCTTTTTCTTTTTTTTTTTATTGTAAGGGAAATAAATAAATGAATACTAATACTGATGAAAATTTAAAAAAACAAACAAACTAATTGAAAAACTAAACAAAACAAAAAAACAAAACAAACAGTAATGATGATGATGAGGATGATGAGGATGATGATGATGATGATGATGGATGCTCGACAGATCCAGCAAGAAGAACAAGCTGAGCTTGTTTGTTAGAAAATGAAGAGATAGACAGATATATATGTTTGGTTTGGTTTCTTTGTTTAGTGGCATATCAACCATTATTTAATGCCAAAGCCATCCTTGCAGAATAACACTTATTATTGGCATTTCAGTCTCGGAAGACTATAATGTAGTTTTTGTGCCCCTGAAGTTACTGCGCCTCCAGTTACTGTGAAGTCTAATTTTTGAAAAACTTTCTCGACGACAGATGTCGCATTTGAAGGCTGTCCCTGAAGATGTTGGTGTGCCGGTGCTTTGTTACCGCTGCTTTCTTCTGGACCTCTTAGCTTCATGATGTTGCGTCAGGGTGACTTCAGACACGAACAGTCCTCTACGGAGAGCCTGCCGCCACCGAGGACGGTCCTAAGCCAAAGCCATCCTTGTAGAATAACACTAGTAGTACTATTTAATGAGGGAGTTCATAACTTTCCCAAGGGTATTAGTCCGAAAGTATAAAAGTGCGACTGGAGTTCGAATTTATCTGTATCACAGGTATTGTTATATACCTTACCTATGAACCTTAATGGGTATGTCCCAATTTTCATACCTTATTTATCAAGATTGGGACATACCCATTAATGTTCATAGGTAAGGTATATAACAATAACAGATACAGATAAATTCATGTGAGTAAAATAGGGAATTAAATCCAACAGTATGTAGAAAATAGAAAAACGCGAAGTATTCCAAAAAGATGAATTTATTCTTGGTGAAGTCGACGTTATTGTTAAGTATCTGGTCGGCATCCTTTGTTCCAGATGTAATAAGTAAGTAAGCAAGCCAATAAGAATCCGGTTTTAGAGTATTCTTTGTAAGTCCTACGTCCAAGAGAATCCAAATGTCAATGAAATAAGCTCAGAATGGTGCCTCTATTAATACAGCAGAAGCAGCAGCAGCAGTGCCAGTGATTGGACAATAGAAATCTACCCCAGGTCACGTGGTAGTCAACGAGTCTATATTTAGGAGTGACCATTTGCCCCATGCCTTATGTCATAAATTAATTCAACAGTTATAACGTTTCGATTTTTTAACAAACCTTCATCAGGACGTCAGGTGGAAGAAGTGTTGTGTGGTAAGGGTGGATGGCTTTAAAAAAAATGAGAGAATAGTTCATATAGGTAGAAAAAGTTATCATTGGTAAAAAAGTTATCAACAGCAGATATATGAAATTTCCAGCTACGTATGTATTTACCCCCCCCCCCCGCACGAAGAGGATGTGACACAAGGCCGATTTTAATGGGAGGTTTGAATTCAGAATTGTCCTTCTCCTATATCGGTTGCCATACCAAGAGCTCAGTCTGCCCTATTATCTACCTAAAGCTGGAAGCTGAATAGTTGGATGCATACTTTCCCCAAGGGTATTAGCGATATGTTGAAATGCAAACAGACACGCATTATTTTCAAGACAAACAAATATATATATATGTCTCAACCTGTTCGTTCTTATTGTAAGCTGTTCATATCTATCTATCTATCTATCTACCTAGCTATCTAGTTAGCTAGCTAGCTAGCTAACTCAGACAAGTAGATGTAGGAGATATATTTTGCTGTACATTGAGCACGGCTTCATCAGTCGTTTATTTAAAAATATTCAAAATAAACGACTGATGAAACCGTGCTCAATGCACAGCGATATATATCTCCTACATCTACTTGTCTGACTTGTTCCTTTGTCCACATTTTCCGCTCTATTCTTTTACCCCATTCTGTCGGATTTACTCCAACCCTCCTATCCTCATATATATATATATATATATATATATATATATATATATATTATATATATAGGGCCGGTTAGCTCAGTCGGTAGAGCGTTCGGCTAGAAACCATAAGGTTCCTAGCTCGATACCGGCCCTCGCCAACTCAGCATATGAGTAACACAGGAATCTGTGCGGTAAAGTAAGGAGCTGATGGTAGGTGTGGCGCTCCACCCCAGACGCAGAAAATAATCTCCTTGATCTAGCGCTAGTAAAAAGGGGATAGACTCCCTCGCTGAGTGGCTGATACCGACTTTAGGCCACCCCGACGACTTTTACTTACTTTTACATATATATATATATATATATATATATAGTCAGACCACGTGACTGATTACAGCAACCAGTAACAGCAATATCATCAGAAATAACTAATCTGTCAGATCCCTCAATGTGTTACTCATATTATGTAACCCAGTATTACCTGTTTCATAGTCGGATCATCGGCAACTAAACCGATAATCCCACAGATTTTTTTCTCGTGAAGAGGATGGCTAGACACCCAGCAGAACGAAAAACAAGACCTGTAAAAGGGAGAAGGGGCTCTTTGTTCAACGGCGCTCTAGCACATTATTTCTAAAGTCAAACCCTTCCTCATTGCGACAGGGTCGGGTAAACGTAGTAGTGTCAGAACCATGTCGTTGAGAACTTATGGTTCTGGTAGGGCCACTGAAGGCCGACAGATCTGGTACCCAGTGGTTTTAGGGTTACAACCCGGCCAAAAGGGACTCTGGGGAAAATCCAAAGAGCGTCTTCATCATTGCCAGGAATCAATGGATTTGGGCGTATTTGTCACTGCGTCTGTGGAAAATCTGACCGAGATATGCATTGGGGGTTTGGGGACCGCTTATGAATTTCCTATTCTGTTGTTACTCCTTCCATGCATTCACAACAGGTGAATGCTGTCACTGGAAACAGAAAGAAAAAAACTAAATGACAAACAGAAAAATAAAAAAAAAAAAACAAAAAAAAAAAACAAACAAAAAAAAAACTACGGGGATATCCAAAAATTATCCGCACACTTGTTTCGTGGATAATTTGATAGGTAGAACTATGACTAATCGACTGAACTTGCACAAAGGTGTCAAAATTTGGGTGACCCAGAAAAACAGGACCCACAAATTTTGTAATAAAACTGTTAATTTTAACTATGGGGGTCTAGGGTTAGGGTTAGGGTTAGGGTGTAGGGTTATGATTAGGGTTAGGGTTGGGGTTTAAGGTTAGTTTAATGGGAAAATGAATAAATAATTTGGCTTCTGTTTTTTCTGGGTCACCCTGTATTCCGGTGACCCAGAAAAAACAGAACCCACAAATTTTGTAAT
Source organism: Doryteuthis pealeii (assembly GCA_023376005.1). Taxonomy (NCBI): domain Eukaryota; kingdom Metazoa; phylum Mollusca; class Cephalopoda; order Myopsida; family Loliginidae; genus Doryteuthis; species Doryteuthis pealeii. Next base: position 30,307,926 of record CM042153.1, read on the forward strand.
AAAACTGTTAATTTTAACTAGGGGGTTTAGGGTTAGGGCTAGGGTTGGGGTTAGGGCTTAAGGTTAGTTTAATGGGAAAATAAATAAATAATTTGGGTTTTGTTTTTTCTGGGTCACCCTAATGTTGACACCTTTGTGCATGTTCAGCCGACTAATCTACTGAGAACATACTATCTCATTGATGATAACTCACCTGTTCGCCATAACCCTCTCTTGAGCTTGCTGAATCTTCTCATCAGTGGTGGAGGTTGACGGGCATCCTGCTCTCTTTAGAAGAGCCCTGAAGAGCTGAGGAGGCCACACCCAGACCACATCACTGGTCAAATCAGCTACAATACTTAGAAGAGTCCTGAGGAGCTGAGGAGACCACAGCACTGTTAAAATCAGCTACAATATTTAGAAGAGTCCTAAAGACCTGTCACTCAGAATTCAGCGAAGTTCAGATACGTGATGACAACGATGATAAGCAAGGGGGTAGGGGGGGGAGAAAAGAAACAAAGAAAGAGAAGAAAGAAAGTGTGGAAATAATAAGAAAAAGGAACTTGGAAATGATGATAATGGCTGAAGAATAAGGACATATATTTGAAGATGAAGAAGAAAGGGAAAAAATATGACAAGCTGCTGCTGATAAGTATTGTTGTTGTTGCTGCTGCTGCTGCTGCTGATACTAATGAGCGAATAGATGAAAGTGTTAATTCTCACAGTGCTTTCCTGCCGTATACCCCACTGTACTTTTCTATCAGTCACGTGGGGAAGAAGAAACTGCGGATTCAGGATTTAGTCACAATTCCAGTGGAACATCAAAGCGCTGGAATTCAACTCACTTTTCTTTTATCGTCTCCCGATGAGGCTCCTGTTTTTAGTAATCAGCTTGGAATGGCGGGGATGGGATACACACACGCACATATACACACGCACGCACGCACGCACGCACGCACACACACTCAACGCGCGTGCGCACGCGCAGATACACGACACGGAGACAAACGCACGTAAATGCGTTGGTACACAATCGTGTAGCTACTCGCAGGCAGATACACATATCCACCTACCCATTCAGACACGACGCACGAGCAAAAACAATTTGATGCTCATACGGACACACGCATGCAAGCAGTCTGTTCATATCTATCTATCTATCTATCTATCTATCTATCTGTCTCGATCTCTTCATATCTGTCAATCCATCTTAGTTTGTTTATATCAATCAATCAATCTATCTATCTATCTGTTTATCTATCTATCTATCTTAATCTGTCTATATCTATCTATCTATTTATCCATCCGCCCACCCATCCATCCATCCATCCATCCATCCATCTATCTATCTATCTATCTATCTATCTCTTCATATCTATCTATCTCAGTTTGTTTATATCAATCAATCAATCAATCAATCAATCTATCTATCTGTTTATCTATCTATCTATCTTAATCTGTCCATATCTATCTATCTATCTATCTATCCATCTATTTTTCCATCCACCACCCATCCATCTATCTATCTATCTGTCTCGATCTCTTCATATCTGTCAATCCATCTCCGTTTGTTTATATCAATCAATCAATCAATCAATCAATCAATCAATCTATCTATCTATCTATCTTCTAATCTGTCCATATCTATCTATCTATTTATCAATGTATCTATTTATCTGTCTCGATCTCTTCATATCTGTCAATCCATCTCAGTTTGTTTATATCAATCAATCAATCAATCAATCAATCAATCTATCTATCTATCTGTTTATCTATCTATCTATCTATCTTACTGTCCATATCTATCTATCTATTTATCCGTCCACCCACCCATCCATCCATCTTTCCATCTATCTATCTATCTATCTATCTATCTCGATCTCTTCATATCTGTCAATCAATCTCAGTTTGTTTATATCAATCAATCAATCAATCTGTCTATCTGTCTATCTGTCCATCTATTTATCTATCTTAATCTGTCTATATCTATCCATCTATTTATCCATCCGCCCACCCATCTATCTATCTATCTATCTATCTATCTATCTATCTGTCTGTCTGTCTGTCTCTTCATATCTGTCTATCTATCTCAGTATATTCATATCAATCAATCAATCAATCAATCAATCTATCTATCTTAGTCTGTCCATATCTATCTATCTACCTATCTCGATCTCTTCATATCTGTGTATCTATCTGAGTATATTCATATCAATCAATCAATCGATCAATCTATCTATCTATCTATCTATCTATCTATCTATCGCAGTCTCTTCATATCTGTCAATCTATTTCAGCATTTTCATATCTATCTATCTATCTATCTATCTATCTATCAGCTAAAAAGGTGATTGCATTTTACTGCGCATGGCCCTACCTCTTTTCCCCCCGCCAAAGCTAAGGGTAAATAGTTGTGTAGACTGGGCAATCGGTTTATCTATCTATCTATCTATCTATCTATCTATTAAGCACACATTCACCCACACACCAAGAAGTCTCTGCAGGTATAGAGACGTACATACATGCACAGAAAACACCGTGGCTTCGATATAGTATTAATATAATCATATATATTACGCATCAAAAGTATTTTCGTTTTTAACCGACCTTTCACTCAAAGTTTATTTCATATATAATAATAATAATAATAATATAATAATAATAATAATAATAAAATTATTCTGGGACTTTGAGATTAAAGACGGACCACCCTATCCCAGCCAAGAGACCAGACCTAGTGTTGATTAACAAAAAAAAAAAAAAAAGAAAAAAAAAAAAGAAGAGAACGTGTCAACTGATGGACTTTGCGGTCCAGCAGATCACAGGGTGAAGCTGAAGGAAAAGGAACGATGGACCCTTGCCAGAGAATTGAAAAAGCTGTGGAATATGAGAGTGAAAGTGATACCAATAGTAGTTGGTGCACTTGGAACGGTCCCAAATAAACTTGGAAAAAAGACTGGAGGATCTGAAATCAGGAAGATTGAGACCATCCAGACTACTGCATGCTGCAATCGGCTAGATTACTCAGACGAGTCCTGGAGACATGAGGAGACTTGTTGTCACTCAGCCTCCAGTGAAATACCATTAGCTAACGCTGATGAAAGAGTATCGTCGGGGTGGCCTAAGTCGTATCAGCCCAATCAGCGAGGGGAGTCTATCCCTTTTTCAATAGCGCTAGACAAGGAGATTGTTTTTGCGTCTGAGGTGGAGCGCCAACCTACCATTAGCTCCTTACTTTACCGCACAGATCCCTGTGCTACTCATCGCTGAGTTGACGAGGGTCGGTATCGAACAAGGAACGCTCTACAACTGAGCTAACCCGACCATAAAAGGAGTTGAAAATAGTAATAATAATAATAATATAATAATAATAAAATATAACAAAAATTGATAATACACAGCAGAAATAGCAAGTGTAGTATATGTGGAGACAGAGATGAAACAGTTAATAACAATGTGAAAGGTGATCCACTAGGAATTATGGCAAAGATTAAAGTTAACCCTGCTAGCAAATGGTATATTTATTAAACCAGAATCCTATTAGAAAAATGAGGCTCATAAAATTTTCTGGGACATCAAGAGACTGGTGTTACGATTTTATGGGCATCTTTTAGGCTTCAAGCAAGAGCGCTTGTCCAGCGGAAAATACTTGGTAAAGAATCCTTTGGTTGTAAGTTCCTTCGTCAATGATTGCAAATGGACGTCTGTTCAGTATCAGTGATTAAGTAGTCAACTAGCCACGTATTATGGCTGTTGATTGGCAGGGGAATAAACTACGTGACCTCTCATAGTCTATAAATCTAGTGGTGAATTGTAGCATACCTTATAATCCACAATAATCCAACAATGGGATTAACTGGAGATCGGGGAAAGAATCGAGATATTCCACACTACAGCAAGAATAATTAAATACTCCTGAAGAACTGATGGGGGACGTTGTCACTCAGATTTCAGTGAAAAACTCACATAGAGTGAAATATAATTTTAATAGGGAATATCAGAATTTGACTATGTGCATTGTCGAATAATATTTGGGTTACATAACAACGTTTTCATTACTCTGTCGTGAGGTATGTTGAGAACTGAAATTCTCATTTTACGGCTGACGGATGTGCTTGATGGCTCGATGGCTAGGGACTCTGACTGATGAAAAATCGGCCGGGTTTCGTTCCCCAGTTGGAGTTAGCCTGCTAAGTCAAGCCGTACTGAGACAGTGATGCATTGTGTAAACAGGACCTCTGCAGATGACTATTAATATATTATATTATATTATATATATATATTATATAGAATTTGAGGTAGGTAAAGGATGGTGAACAAGAAATGATAACTCAAAACAAATCTAAGAGTGAAACTTTCGTCTCGATTTATACGGACCACAATCGGTCAAATGATTTTTATTGAAAGCAAAATTACGTGCAAGTTACAAGTAAATTTGGTTGAGGGGGTGATTATAGCGGAAGTGAAAGCGGAGGGAGGATAGGGCAGACATGAATGAAGTAAGGGTACACGCTTTTACAAGGGAAGATATGAGAGAGGGTGCGGAGTAGATGGGCAACAGGGGATGGTAATGGATGGGGGTAAAGTTCTTGGTTGTTTGAGTCAGGGGAAGAAAGAGAGGGAGAGTTGAGTGATCTTAGGTCACTGGGTCAGTTAGTGGAAAAGAACAGGGGGGATTTTTGACGTCCTGGTTTAGGTGGACGTAGGAACGGCAATGCGACGAAGTAAGTAGTGAGCAAGCTCTATGTGTGGACATTCTTTTTTTTTTAGTTTATTTAATTAATTCGCTACTAACTCATCTCCCTCACCAATTCACTTTGTTAACTTGCACGTATTTTGCTTTCAATAAAAATCATGTTTGACCGATGTGGTCCGTATAAATCGAACAAACGTTCACTCTTAATTTGTTTTGATTATCATTTCTTGTTTCACCATCCTTCTACCTACCCTCATACTGTTGATTCTACTACATCCATCCTATTCCATATATATATATATATTATATATATATATATATATATTGGTATTTAAGGCCTTTATTCCCAAATAACTTGCTCTGTTGACAATAATTAAACATTCAGACTCTCCATTACGGAACCTGAATCTACAACAAACTTACTGGTAGAGAATTTAGACCCACCTAGAATCACCTTGTACCAAGAAACTTGGTACCGCACCAAAGTATATATATAAAAATATATATAATAATATATATATATATAATATATATTGGGTGGTTAAATATGGAAATAGATCCAACTGATGTAAGATATAAAAATATAAAAAAAAACATTCCAAAAGAGTTTTATTGTTAGATGGTGAAGATGTTAAACATTTGAACACATGCATTCATTAACTTATGAATCAAAAGGGAATGGTCCATTATTCATTGAGAGAGGTGATGACAGGCGTGAACAGTAGTCCCTGGTACTATCGTTATTGGTGAAGATGTTAACACATTTCAGTGGTTCTTATAAAACCTTGCAATAGGGCATTAGTGGCATGATCCTATGATTTGTCTAATAACAAAATGAAAAACGAAAGATGAGAAGTATAAAGAAAATATTTTTCCGTTGGCAGCTATTCTTTTCATTTTTCTTTCTTTCTGTATAAGTAACGTGGTTGGTATTAGTAAAGAATATTTGAAATGTAAGAATTTTCTTAAAATAATATGTGAATAGATATAATTTACAAGAAGAGAAAAGAAGAAAAATTATCTATCCGCATGTGGGCAATGTATATTAGAATATGTTGACTAGCAGGACCTGTAGATATAATACAGTATGATAATTTTAATTATTGCAACGTTTGATATGTTTACAATAAAGCTATTTCAAAATATTTCAAATATGTAAGTAAAGTAAAAGTTAATGTCGGTATCAGTCAGACAGCGAAGGAGTCTATCCCCGTTTCACTTAGCCATTAGTCCAAGGAGATTATTTTAGCTCTGGGACGGAGCGCCACAGCTTACCATCAGCTCTCACCTTTAACGCACAAATCCCTGCGCTTATTCATACGTGAGTTGACGAGGGCCGTACTCGAACCAAAAACCTTAATGCATTCATAACCGAACGCTTCTACCGACTGAGCTAAACCGGCCCATTAAATTGTAAAAAGGCATAATAATCTTGATTTAACCCTCTCTACTCTTTTTTTTTTCGATGAACTAGTTTAGCGTTATCTCTTCATCGGGCTCAGACCCTCTCTATATCTTTTTCCATATCGCTTTCTTCTTCTTTCTTTTCTTCTTCTTTATATTTCTGTGCTGTGACATGTTCTTTTTCTCCCTTCTTTCTTTTCTAATAAAACGAAATGGTCCATTATTAACCGAGGGTTTCCATCTTGGCGATGCATTTTTAACAGAGAGTTTGCAGATTTGGTATTTTAAAGGAACACCGTGATCAATAATGATAATATTTAGATTTACAACTTACGTTCGTTACACTTATGTTTATTGATATTAATCTATGTTCTCATAGCTTTATTTTATAATATATTATTGTGCCCTTAAAACGTGAAGTTGTGCAAGAATCAATTGGAGACATTTCCTTGGCAAAAAGAATAGGTTTTAATACGAAGAAACTATCTAAAAAACAAACTATATTATGCATTTAACAAGTTACATAAGAAAGTGATGAGTTGAAAAAACTTGGTCTTTGATTTAATAGTTATTACAATTGCAATACATCGGATTCAAAATTTGTAATTAGCCTTTTTGTGTGGTACCGTAACTAATATCTTAGAATTTGAAAATTAAAATTATGAGTTGTGCCAGGTACATGTTGGCGATGGCATTTTTTATATTCCGATTTTAAGATCTCGCTGTGTTCATAAACGTTTTTAGAGGTTGTGTAAGTTTCACCAACAATTCTTTATGGCAGTTTATTTTTACATTGGTAATAATACATTCCGTCTCTATCGTTTTCATTTAGACCAACATCATACTCATACTAATGCCTGATGAACACACAACACACACACACACACACACAACATACACACACACACACTCATACTCACGCACACACACACATACACACACATAGAACACGATGGTTTGTTCTGAAATATCCCCCTTGGGGTCCTACACTCTCCTATCAGTGTGCAGTGCTTGGATCCTATTAGTCAAATGAGCATCATCCAGCAGATTATAACGTTTTCATTAAAACTTTGGAGCTATAAAATTTCATACCTAAGAAGTTCATTATGATGATGCCATATCAAACCTATCCTCTCTTT
>CM042153.1:30315243-30322743 GCA_023376005.1 Doryteuthis pealeii
AAGAGAGATGGAAATACAGTATTGAAGAGAATCGATAGATAGATGTTGTGGTCACCTAATTAATGGTGGGCGTTTTATCGTTCGGTATATGCGTTTTTTTAGGTTTCTGGAGGTTTCACTTTCTGGACGCGTATCCCGACCTATGTATTTTTTATGGCAGTCCGATTAGCATGGCAATGATGTATACGCCTGCTTCAGATCTGAAGTGCACATCAACCATGTATGAACTGTCTAAATGAATATCATAGGATGAAACGCTCCAGGAACCTCCAAAAAAAACCATTCTACAACATAGATCACGATTTTAGAGAGATAAGACAGATAGACAGATAAATAGATGGATAAAGTAAGTAACCGTAGAGGGTTCGACCTGTACGTTGATCAAAGTCGACTCAATCATCTTATGAAGCCTAATCCCGGTAGACACGTGAACTTTATTGAGATAAAGAAGAGAGAAGTCATTTAAGCACAGACAACGTTGAAGTATGCTCATGTAAGAAAAAAGACAAGTCCAATGAAATAGAACATTTCATAGTCCGAAAGAATGGATCACTAAACTTTTTAACGTGGTGGGCCGCGATAACTTTAAAAAGATTAAGCGAGGAGGAGGAGCCCACATTATTATTGTGTTCAATACTTGCTAGGCCAGGCGAAAGCTCTGAGACAAGAATGTAAAACATAAAGTTTTCTTTCATGTCTATATTCATGGATGAGTGGTGTAAGATGCACAAAAAAATAAATAAATAACACACACTGCGATTACAAAGAAGCAACATTACAGAGAAGGTTTAGTGATGATTTGTCGAAACTGGAAGTGTTGCCTTTCAAGATGCGTCGTCAATGTTTCGGTTTGGAATTGTTACAGATCCAATCAAGGAGAATTGCTTCTCAAAATGTTATCAGATCAGATGTTTCGTTCACTGTGTGATTTCAGCCTATTTCATTTTTGAATTAAGGCTTGCTCGGCAGTTTCGCGTTCGGTCGTTTTAACAAATTAAAGTGACAATTCGGCGGGCCAGATAAAATTCCTTCGGGGGGGCTCGGATCCGAGTCGTAAGTTTTTGGTGCGAAAGCCAATTATGTTCTTTACTACGTTTTTAAATTTAAAATCATTTTCAATATCTCGATAATTACTGATATTGTGCGGTAAAAGAGGAGAGCTGTCGTCGGCCGAGGCGCAAAAACCATATCCTGGTTTAGCGCTACGTGAACAAGGGGATATACTCCCTCGATGTCGCGGCTGAACACCAAACAATAGGCCACTCCGCCAACCTTTACTTTTTTACTTATATTCTACTCGCTTTTCTTTTCTTTTAATTATCAAATGATTTTAAGGCATGTTTATTTTTCCTTTGTTTTGAAGATTCTTATCCCTAGAGTCGTGGTTTGCATACTCCCACACTAATAAAAAAAATTTCTCGCGGGGGTCAAAAAGGGAGTTATTCAAATTTTAAAAGAAGATATCCGCTAAACTTTCATAAAAATAACGCGCATAGAGCATTGGTAACAATTTTTTTCCTCGCGTCCACCTTCTTATCTAATCCAGAACTATAACAGAATTTTCATGACATTAGAAGGTATCGTGCCATTTAAGTTCATGCTAGCAAGAATAAGTGGCGCCCCCTGCCACTGGGCGAAGTATTTATAGTGTTAAGATGGATAATTGGCGGAAATAACTATCAAGTTAGAAAAACTGAACGAAAGTTGATAATAAGAATCGATCCATATAAAACGATTAAACACTTATGATCTAATTACTTATTTTGATTATGTTTCTATAGTGTAACAATCACTCATACGGATTGATCTTTTAATACATTGGAGAAATAAACAATAAGTATTGGAGAGATCAATGAATACGCCGGAAGTAATTATCTATTAACTCGGTTTATGAATACCAATATGGTCAAATTAAGGCCACCACCATATATAATGTAACCTTCATTTATTTTGTGAATGTTAAGACATGCTTTCATAGAGATAGCGTTCATAATAGATTCTATTCTATATATTAATGCCTATAAGTCTTTCGTTTTTTTAGGCTAAAATTTTTGCAAAACGAGGATTTTTAGTAGATGATCTTTGATGCTATTTCCTTCAAATAATGGTGCAAGTAAAAGCTTTAATTTTTTTGGTATCCAGTACTCAGTATACTAACACGCCACTTCGCATAGTGGACAACTTTGATATTTAAAAAAAGTTAAAAAAATCGCCTACCGTACATGTGAAGTTAAATAGCGTGAACAAGATACTTGTTGCTAATGGCTTACCAATGATTATTTTGACAATTTATCCGTCAGTGTATATTATCATTAAAGTGAATCAGTAGCCTATGTCAGTAGGGTCAAGCACCGTCTTTTCGTTTTCCTTTCTTTTTTTTTCCTTTTATCTTTGTTAATTAACTTACTTTCATATTATTCCCTTGCCAATTAAGCTTTTAGCGATGAATGTTTAATTGAACTCATTTACAAGGTTTAGCACACAGCCAGAGTATGGGACATCGAGTGTGAACCGAACTCACTAAAACTAAGTCTGCTAGATCAACTTGCTGACCATTGTAACCACGTGAGGTGTAATAATTCATCAGCAGGATCCGTGGATATACCACAGTATGATGATTTAATATTACAACGTTTGATATGTTTACTTAAGAGCTTTACTTAATAGGTTCATGCTACGCAAGCTTTAAGCGGAGCAATCGTCAGGCAGCGAAAAATGTTTGGAAATGATAAATATATGGTCAAATAATTGTGCGGGTCATTGTTTGTTTACGTATATATATATATATATATATTATATAGACACAAAGTAAACTACAGACACGTGTTTCGAGGTATCACCTCTCATCAGTGCAGTTATACACCGTTTTTTAAGCAGCTACCTCTGGCCGGGTTCGAGACCCGAACGAACTTTCGCTCGCCAATCCTCTCACCCATACGGCCACAGTCAGCTGCCAAGTATAGCAGCCTATTTAATCACACTCATTCTAAGCGGAAATGAACTCACCGAGAGGTCTCAACTTTATGTAAACAAAAGTGAGTCTTAGCTGAACGCCGAATACGGCGAATTTTGCAATTAAATCCCTTCTAAATAAAGTGCTCAAACCGAAATTGGGAGCGTATAACAAAGTAAACTACAGACACGTGTTTCGAGGTATCACCTCTCATCGTGCAGTTATATATATATATTATTTTTCATTCGTATGAATATGTAACATCTACTTATGAACGAATATATACACACACACACACACACCACATATATATATGTGTGTGTGTGTGGTGTGTGTGTATTATATCGTTCATAAGTAGATGTTACATTTCATACGAATGAACAATAAATTCGTACGTTTAGTATATCTACAGCATAAAAATACACACGCATAAACATGCACATGTAAACATATAAACATATACACGCATATTTGTAAGTAGAATTACGAATATTTTGAAAGATGAAACACTCCTAGCAATGAAACGGCGAATGGAGATTACCACCGGAAGAGAAAGAGCCAGAACCCCCCCATTCCGTATTTACGTTCACTCACTTACGAAACATAATAGAAACACACATATCCACCATGTCGGTGGATAGGTTAGAATGCACCGACTGCACCTCAGCAGAGAGTAAGACTCCCCAATGGGCACCTGTTGGCGTGGGTGGTGCGACCCGTGATGCTTAGGATAGAGCCCAGGTGGATGAGCAGTTCATGACTTGCAATACTCCACTTGTGCCCTATCTTGGGGCTAGACGGGCGGTCAGAGAGGCCCCTCCGATCAATCGGCTGGTCACGTCAAGCCTAGCACCTATATGATTTTCCCAACCCTATTGCCCTTATGGCAAGCCCCAACCCTTTTTATCATATGGGTGCTAGAATGCGGTGACTGTAGGTCTACATGTCCTGGGAATGACGTTAAACTCTATCTGATGGTGAGGTTCCAGTTTTGAGGGTTTGGGGAATGTGGAGCACCCTTCATCACCATTGCGCCCTGGTTCACTCTGAACCGAAGTGGTAGTACCTGTTAGGGTCTCATCTATGGGTTAAATAGAAAAACATCAGTTTATAAACAAAATTGTATTATGCATTAAGAATGAATTTATTTCACAACTTTGTCGGCATTAAATGACCCACCGAGGTTGATATGCCGTAAAACAAAACAAAACAAACACACACACATACATATTGGTATATATTCAGATATTCACATGTACATACTTGTATACATGCTTCCATATATACAGGTACACACATACAGACACACACACACACACACATAGATATACAAGGTGTATCAAAAAAGTATCGAGATGTTTGTACTTTTTGACACACCTTGTATTCTATAAAAGCATTAACATTCCATTGATTGTTCATTTCTATCTTTGTAAATACAGCTTCAAATTAAGCACTTTTATGACACACCTTGTATTCTGAAAAAATTAACGTTCCATTCATTGTTCATTTCTACTGGTAAATACACTTCAAGTCTGATACTTGCATAACAACCTTGTATATTAGTTGTAATTTGTTGCAGGTATATGATTGGTATATAGCGCGTGGTGGGTATTATGCGCGTGGTGTTATGGTTAGAGGCGTAGGAATTGACTCATCGATCCGAGTTCAAATCCTGGACGAGGGTGTTTGCATTTCGCATAGCGCTAATACCCTTGGGAAAGGTATGAGTTCAACTACTTTTCCTTCAGCTATGGGTAAATAGTAGAGCAGGCTGGAAACTTTAACCTGTCTAGGTAACCAGTCTAGGAGAATGAAAACGCTGAATTCCAACCTTTAAATCCCCGCTTGGGGTGGTCACTACTAGAATAGACTCAGTAAAGTAAAGTAACGGGGTTTGTTGGTATCAACCGGACAGCGAAGGAGTCTACCTCCTTTTCGCTTGCGCTAGACTAGGGAGATTTTTTTTTTTTCTGAGATGGAGGCGCCACCCTACTTTACTGCACATAACAGATTACCCAATCTGTGTACTCATGCAATGAGTTGCTGGGTACAGGGTATCGAACCGGGACCTTGCAAAATAGTTCATATGTAAAAACTATAATAATCTTGATTTAACTCTCTCTCACTTTTTTTTTCTTTCTTTCAATCCCTCTTTACATCTTTTCATTATGTTCGATTGAAACATCCCCTCTTTCTCTCTTTCCCGAACTCACTTTCTTTCTTTCTTTCTTTCTTTCTTTCTTTCTTTCTGTGTAGCATGTCCTTTTTCTTTCCTTTTTTTATTCATAATAAAAACGGGATGGACCATGATTTAGCTGAGGTGACGACACTCATAAAAATAAGAATTCGGTGGATAAGTACCACCAGATAATTAGGACTTACATTTTTGTATTTCATCTTGGATCATTTTGACGGTCTCATTTTTAACCAGAGGGTGTTGCGAGATGATAACGGGTCGTACAAATAATGAACACGAGTATTAATATATAGATGATTATAATCAAACATTTACAAATTAATCAAATTTCGGCTTTAAATGATCCATTAGGAGTTGATATGTCATTAAACAAATAAACCAAACCAAACCAAACCAACACACAGACACAGGCACAAGCACAGACACAGACACGTGCGCGCGTTTGTTTTTGGAAAATAATGGCCGATTTTATTACATATTTAAATAAAAAAAAATCGGACATTATTTTCTAAATGACAGTTGCTTTCGGTTATTTGATTTATCAGTTAAGGAGACTAGTCACTTAAAAGGACCAATCATGAAAGAATCACACGATCGCTTATATCCGGGTTTCTCAAAGTGTTCTACATAAACGACCTGGGGTCTATACAACACTCAGGGGGTCTGTAAGTATTCGGAAGTGTACAAGGAGTCTATGGAAACTACCAAACCTTCTTAGTAACCAGAAGAAAATTAATTCCACAAGAATCCTGGAGAACCTGCTCATGTTGATATATTTTCAAAAGTTTAAGCCCAATATTCACAAACCTACCAAAAGTCATCAGCCTCTTCCATTACATTAGGAAATGTGTTTCCTTGATAAGTTTATTAAGTTAGTATCAAATATTTGCAGCTCTTTTTTGCATGTTATGTTTACTTTACTGTTTATTTTATGGGTATTTGCCTCTCATCCCACTTATGAAGGCGTGACACAATGACATTTTTATGTGGGCCCACCCCATAAGCCGAAGCTCATGGGTGGTAAGCACAAAAAATGCGTCGATCCCGTCGGCATTCCTCAGGCGCTGGGCAATAAACCCAGCCTGCCCCCTTTAAATCGAGGGGACAGGTATTGCCTGGGGGATAGCTCCTTGGGATCGACGCTATTAATTTAACACGACCGGTCTAGTGCCGAAGCACACCGGACCCCCGACCCGAAGGACGGGTTGGAAATTACTGTTTATTTTATGGTTATTTTACAATCAACAGTTTTACATAAATGTTTGTGCAGAATTCATTAATTACATAATTTGTTGCATCAAAAACAAACTGCAAGGTGGACTGGGGTATTATAAGAGAGGGTCCATGATAGGTCCATCACATTTTTGTTGGGTCTACGGACTTAAATGTTTGAGAACCCCTGGTTTATATCAACCAAAATTCGTGGTTCCGATGTGTTACTTTATGCAGTATCCACTGTATATACTTATGTATGAGTGTACATATTTATGTGCTTATATGTATGAGTGACCCCCCCACACACACACACACACATACCCAGGCTTAGACACACGGACAGACGAACAGGCGTCTTCTTCGCTCCGGATTTCCCATTTCCCGTTCTGCTTTTGTATTATTCTTTACTAACATAATCGTTTTGGCGTTGCCAGTTTTTTTTTCCCGGCATTCTCTCTGTTTTTTCTTTCGACGGATATATATTTATGATTAGAATTAAACACTGATAGATGAATCAAATTTCTGCATTAAATAACCCATAAGGAGTTATTATGCCGTTAAATAAATAAACCAAACCAAACCAAACCAAAGGTCCAACCAAATATCATCAGCCCCTATCGGCTTGATCTGTAGAACACGCCGATTGCTACTCTGATAGGGGTACCCTACCCCAATGAGACCACCTGTTGGCCGTGGGTAGTAACCTGTAATGCATGTGGATAGGATTGTGGTGGCTGAGCGGTTTGTGATCCGGGTACTAAATGGTCCCGTGACATGCAACTGTTACTCACTCTTTATGTCTTGCCGTCTTATCAAATGCGATCAATTCCTTCGGCGTCTGAAACCGAACTTAACCGAAAGTTAACTTTTTGGGTCTCTTCACTCCCCTTCTCTCACGCGACATCTCTCACGTGACGTCTACCATGCGCCCACTCTGCTCTCATGCATGATATCATGAGGTATTATTTTCCATCGGAGGTGTGTGGGGCATCTATCGATCTCCCTTGTCCCCTTGGGGGGACATATCTCTATCATCAACTAGTGTGCGCTTATCTACCGACACTATTACCATAATTATTTGTGTATAAGACGCATATTTTTCCGGATTTTCAGCCCAAGAGTTACGGGTGCTTGT
>CM042153.1:30327743-30365209 GCA_023376005.1 Doryteuthis pealeii
ATGGTAAATAAAAAGTTTAAATATCGGTAATTTTGCTGTTATAGATCTATTACAACCTAAAGTCCGGTATCGAACCCGTAAACTTGTGATTCCTAGGCAGACGATACCGACCCTTGCCAACTTAAGGATCTGTGCGGTAAAGTGAGGTGCTGATGGTAGGTGTGGCGCTCCACCTCAGACGTTAAAACAATCCCCTTGGTCTAGCGTTAGTGAAAAGTGGATAGACTCCCTCACTGTCTGGCTGATACCGACTTAGGCCACCCCCTTTTACTTTTATATACATTAACGAGCTATATCATAACATATTTCAAATATAAGAAAAGATATCACACAGGATAAAAACCCATATCTCAGAATTTCACGCTTTCGATCTTGAGGAGAACTTGAGAATGAATCGATCCAGGACTGAAGAATGAAACGTGAATCTGGGGAGTGTAGAGAACCCTTTAATTCCCATTATTCACTGGCCAATTCTAACCCGGAGTGGTAATACCAGTTAGGGTTCCATGTATGGGTGGAATAGATCTGTTTAAATACAGAGTGTTTCGGAAAAATATATAATTTTGTAATCAAATAACTTAACTGATTCCCATTCAAATGATCTCAATTTTTAAAAGCATGTGTAAAAACCCTCGTATATAATTACCAACCCCTCCGCACGAGTAGGATGCGACTCAAGGTCAATTTCTTAAACGGAGTTTAACAGGTTTGAATTCAGAGTGTTCCTTCTCCTAGACTGGTTACCTAGCCTAGGTTAAAGAGTCCTGTCTGTCCTACTATTTACTCTGGGGGGAGAATATATGGATTCATACCTTTTCCAATGGTATTAGCGCTATGGATTCATACCTTTTCCAATGGTATTAGCGCTATGTGAAATGCAAACAGCTTCGTCCAGTATTTGAACTCACGTCGTCGAGTCCATTTCCTACGACTCTACCCGTTACACCATGCACCTCATAGAAAGTGTTGTATATCCACTTACTGGGTATATGATATGACAAGAGTTCGTTCTATTACGATGATATGAGAAGATGAGATATGAGAGCATCCGTGGTCATACCCCCATAAATCTCTTACGTGAGTAGCTGGCTGGTACCTTATGGCTAGATTCTTATCTTCTGTTTTTGTGTCCTGCTTATTGTGTTGTTATCTTCGTTTCTTCTTCTAACTGGTTGACTGGTCTGGTCTGTGTCTTTAAGATTCTGGTCCGATCTGTGTCTTTAGATTCAAGATGCTGGTTCGCAAATGCTGCCATTTAGTTCATAGAGACAACCAAGGCATATATTTTGTGTGATCACATTTTTTATTCAGAGCCAGACTTTTCTCTAGCTAGGATCCTTCAACGCATGCGTGAGTGAAGCGGAGCCCATCTTTACCCCAGCAAGTCTTCGGCTTAACTAACTAAGCTAACTAAACTTTGAGCCTTCTTTCCCGCAGTCTGTGTAACCGGAAAGAAGGTCACCCAAAGTTTATTTCATGCCAATCATCTAACCCTCCTCCGATTTTGAATTTCAACGACTTTGAATTCAAAATCTATACAAACTGTTTCTACACTAAACGCCCCCCCAAATAAAACAAAAAAAAAAAACGACGGTTTATTATCAATATATAACAAAACAATTCAAGATTCTATGTTTAATCCTTTATATTTTTTCTTCTTTTTAGTTATAGAAATGCCATTCACTGGAAAAAGAAAAGGCATTTTAACATTAAACAGAATTTTGAAATGTTTCTACACGTGCTGTTAAAATCTGAGATCATTTGAATGAAAATTGACCAGGTTATTGGATTATATGAGTGTAATAAGTAATTGAGAGTTACCTCCTCTATTTTATGATTGCTCCTCCCCTTTAAAGAACTCTCTAGGGAATACTAGACTATATAAGCTCTTAGTAAGTGTACCAATATTTAAGGAGAATAAAGCTTTCCAAAGTCTATCGGTGTTATCGTTTGTCATTACAAATGAGATACACGAGACTCATTTTTTGTTGCACCCATACATCATCAATAATATCAACATTTTTGAAACACCCAGTATTACTTGTATTCGATAGGACAGTATGCCAAAAAAAAAAAAGGCTCTTAAAACGACTGCACAAAAAACGTAAATATGAACATACATGGTTGGTCAAAAAAGTATCGAGATTTTTTGTACTTTTTGACACACCTTGTATTCTGAAAAAAAAAACTTTCATTCATTAATTGTTTTCAGAATACAAGGTATCAAAAAAGTACCAAGTTTAAAGCTGTATTTACCAAGATAGAAATGAAGAATGAATGGAACGTTATATTTTTTCAGATTACAAGGTGTGTCAAAAAATTACCAAGTTTAAAGCTGTATTTACCAAGATAGAAATGAAGAATGAATGGAACGTTATATTTTTTTCAGATTGCAAGGTGTGTCAAAAAATTACCAAGTTTAAAGCTGTATTTACCAAGATAGAAATGAAGAATGAATGGAACGTTATTTTTTCCCGAATACAGGGTGTGTCAAAAAGTATAAAAAATCTCGATACTTTTTGACCCACCTTGTACGTCGAACTCAATTTCCTACCCTATCGGCATAAAATAACCCTGGACGGATTGACATGCCGTTAAAGCTAATCAAACCAAATCCTCTTTTAGCTGGGAGTCAAGACTATTTTAAATTTTAGTAATATTCCAAAACATACCTTCAGTTTCAAAACGGAAAGGAATTCCTTGTGTTGCCTTTGATTACAGTTCCGAGATAGTCAGGGGACGTAACTCCTGTACTTAAAAAGTGTTTTTATGCGTCTTTATCCCAGAGAGAACTTCTCAGCGGAAGTTATTAGTTTGTTTTTGTGTGTGTTCTAACACTCCTTGATATGTAAAAGACTTTAGCACAAAACCAGAAGTTTAAGTAGAATCTCTGTGTTTTTAATTATCAAAGCCGGTCTTTGATTTAAAAACAAAGTTTAGATTAGATTTCCATATTCCTTTTCGAAACTTGAGTTAAAATCATATTTTTTCCTCCTATTAAGAAAAATACGTATATGCACAATGTGTTAACATTATTGTAAAACTAAAAAAAGAACACAGTAACAAAAATAGATGAAATTAGCTCAGACGGTAGAGAATTTGGCAACCACAAGGTTCCTGGTTCGATACCGGCCCTCACCGACTCAGCGTATGAGTAGCACAGTGATCAGTGCGGTAAAGTATAGGGGCTGATGGTAGGCGTGGCGCTCCACCTCAGACACTAAGACAATCTCCTTGGTCTAGCGCTAGTGAAAACGGGATATACTCCCTCGCTGCCTGTCTGATACCGACTTTTGTCCACGACGACGACTTTACTTATACTTACACATAGGATTGCTTTTAATATGTTTGAAAATAAAATTAATAAAATAAAATGATATTAGAAATCAATAGCACCAAATAATTATTAATTAAACTTGGTTTTGTTAAAACAAGTATGCAAATTATCCACACAGTATATTATGTAAACTTTTATTTCTTAGTGACACTAGCAAAATAAAAAACACCCTCCGGGTGATGTAAAAATGGATTTTTGAAACATATTGCCCGAGGGGTGGGAGTAAAAAATTCAATGTCAGCGAGTTTGTACCCTAAGTAAGTAAAATCATCAAATTCATTAAAGGATTAAAAAATAAAACAATTTTAAATGTAAACTTTAAATATGTATTAAAATAAAACAAACTATATATAGATATATAATACCAGTCATGTATTTATTAAAACTTGTTTTAAAAAACAATGAGGACTGTCTAATGTTGCCTATTCAAATTTTGAGTGTATTTATTCTATGTTATGACGATTTTGGGTAATGTGACGTAAGCAGAGACGTAGTTTTTGTTACAGACAAAAACGGAAGCGCATCTCCATTATTAATAGATATAAAACACATTGCAGGATTTTAAACCTATTATTGCCCTGTTTATCGGTAGCACAGTATAGATATTTTACGTATCATATATCAAAATGTAACCAAACTTTCTAAAATTAACTTTGTCGCTACATTTAATATTTTTTCGACTGTTTAATGTTTGAAAATTCTTCATAGTTTTTTGTTTTTATTTTATTCTTAATGTTTAACAATTATTATAATTCATTAATTGTCCGTCCGTCCTTCCGTACCGCTAAGTCTCTGCCATTTTTGATCCGATTTATGGGGTGGCAAGGGGTTTTGTGTTTTAAGGTTTAAAAGGTGGCTGTAGTTATTCTTGTTGCGTGTTCTTAGGGTTTGCTTTTAAGCCCATCTTATTTGGTGGTCGCGCTGAAAAGGAAAGAATTCAAGGAAAGAAAAAGGAAGAGACAGAGACAGAAGGTGGTTTATGATTTAGGCTTTATTCGCGGGTCATAGCCACCACGTGGCAAGGAAATATCTGCCTGGACAGTTGTAGGGACTAGATGCGGTTAAGGCCTAAACTCGAATAGCTGAGAAAGTGTTGGAAAGTTTTCACTTGTTGGCCATAGGTAGCGACCCGTGATACTTAAGGATGGAACCCTGGCGACTGAACAGTCCATGACATGCAACACTCTACTTTGGTCCTTACTTGGGCTAGACGAGCGGTCAGAAAGATCCCTTCTGATCAATCGGCTGGTCACATCAGGCCCTAGCACCTATGTTGCATATTCTCTTTACTTCTATTATTCTTCTGCTCATCTTTGGTATCTTACGTTCTTCTTCTAGCGTCTGGACTTCGTCTTTGGGGACTTCGTGTCTGGTCTTCCATTGGAGATTTCTCTTTATCAGAAGCCCTGTGTCATTGGTAGTTTTTAGATAATAAACCAAGACTTCGATTTGCTTTAGATCATATCTTATTCCGAAATCCCCACCAGACTACCTGCACAGATTGAGTCGGTCGTGCACTTAATACGACTTACCACTTTCGTAGTTTGGCCGATACTGACTAAAAACTCTTTCTAATCTAAACCGGAAGAGGGTCTTCTCCACCGATTCTCACGGTATCCACCGGAAGGATCAGGATGAGGTCAAGCCTTGTCACTCAATCCTTCAAGGCAACTTATAACAGCCATTTTGGTTTCTACACTACTGTAAATAGGTGTTAGGGTACTAACAATTATGTAACACCTATATGATTGTCTCAACCCTATTGCCTTTATGGCAGCCCTTTTTGTCATATATGTACTAGAATTCGTGGCTGAGAGTTTTAGTGTGCTATGTATGACTGCATCTAATGGTGAAATTCTAATTCTGGAGGTGTTGAGAATGTGTAGTTTCCCTTTATTACCATTACTCCCAGGTCCACCCGGCTCAGAGTTATAGTACCTGTTAGGGTTAAATAGAAAAATGAGTTAAGAAAAATGTGTTGAAAAAATTATGTAAAATTTTTTTCAATACCCATCAAGAATAAATAAAATAAAATATCTTTGGCATAGAATAACCCAACAAGGGTTGACATGCCAATAATCCTTTGTAAATAATTATAGTTTCAAATAATTACTCTTAATACAATAATTTACAGTTCTATGATATCAAGTATTTCAATCTAATACAAATAATTTGGACACAGTTGTATGGTATCAAGTATTCCTATCTAATACGAATAATTTGCACACAGTTGTATGGTCTCAAGTATTCCTATCTAATACAAATAATTTGCACACAGTTATATGGTATCAAGTATTCCTATCTAATACAAATAATTTGCACACAGTTGTATGGTTTCAAGTATTCCTATCAAATACAAATTATTTTCACACAGTTGTATGATTTCAAGTATTTGGATCTAATCTTCTATTAATAATGGATATTCGCTTCCGGTTTTTGTCTGTAACAAAAACTACGTCACTGCTTACGTCCCATTACCCAAAATCGTCATAACATAGAATAAATACACTCAAAATTTGAACAGGCAACATTAGACAGTCCTCATTGTTTTTTAAAACAAGTTTTAATAAATACATGACTGGTATTATATATCTATATATAGTTTGTTTTATTTTAATATATATTTAAAGTTTACATTTAAAATTGTTTTATTTTTTAATCCTTTAATGAATTTGATGATTTTACTTACTTAGGGTACAAACTCGCTGACATTGAATCTTGAACTCCCGCCCCTCAGGCAATATGTTTCAAAAATCTATTTTTACATCGCCTGGTGGTCGTTTTTTATTTTGCTAGTACTAATAATTATGCAGTTTCAAGTAATTATTTCTATTTAATTCTATTTAATGATAATCATTCGTTTGCACATGGCTATACGGTTTCAAGTAAGTAATAATCCTTTGTAAACAATTATAGCTTCAAGTAACAAGTTTTAATAGTGATTTACATATGACAGCAAGTATTATTATTGAATACGAATAATTTTTAAACAGATTTATTTGACCCACATTAATAGGTGCTCTCACTCGGGGTAAGAATGAACGTTGGAGTAATGTCAATCAAGGGATGACTCCATACTCCTCAGAATCCAGAACTTGAGCCTCACCATCAGATGCAATTTAGTGTCATACCCAAGACACTCCTGCGGGGGGGGGAGGGTGTCTTACTCCTATGCAGAGGACACAGTCAGCGTATCATATGCCCTCTGATAGGACAACAAACTTGATTAAGTTATTGCATCAAAATTATCGCTTTGTGCAAATAAATAGATAAATAAACAAAAATCTAAAAATGAAATAAAATAACGCTAAAACTGGAGAATAGTTTTTAATGTATGTATTTACCCAACCCCTCCACTACAAGCAGGATGTGACATAAGGTCAATTTTAAGCAGAGTTTAGCTGGTTTTAATTCAGAGTTTTCCTTCTATACGGGTTGCCATACCAGGGTTAAAGAAACCAGTTTGCCCTACTACTACTATAGGGGAAATACTTGGATTCCTACCCTTCCCAATGGTATTAATGCTATGTGAAATGCAAACGGCCTCGTCCAGGATTTGAACCCGGGTCATCGAGTTCATTAGTCCATAAGATAACGTAAATTTTATTAAACTTGATTAAGTTATTACAACATTAAAATCATCAAAAAACAAACAAAAAAAAAACCGAAAAAAAAAACTGGCTCAATGATATTAAGGGTATGTATTTACCCAACCCCTCTACAACGAGCAGGATGTGACACAAAGTCAATTTTTAAGTAAAGTCTAACAGGTTTGAATTCAGAGATTTCTTTCTCCTAGACCGGTTGCCATACCAAGATCATTAGTTTATTAGTGAAATAGATCACTAATTAGGACTGAGCCTATTCTAGTAGTGACCACCCCAAGTAGAGGTTTGAATTCAGAGTTTTCCTTCTCCTAGACTGGTTGCCTAACCAAAGTTAAAAAGGCTAATCTGCCCTACTATTTACCGATAGCTGGAGGCAGAGTAGCTGGATTCACACCTTTCCCTATGGTACTAGCGCTTTCCGAACTGTAGCTTCGTCCAGGATTTGAACTCGGGTTGACGAGACCATTTCCTACAATTCTAACCATTACACCATGGCCTCTAACTTAAAAGAGCCGAGTCTGTCTTACTATTTACCCATAGTTAGAGTGATAATAGTTAATTTCCAACCTTTTCGCTAAGTGAAATGCAAACGGATATGACAACAAATTTGATAACAAATATCGTTTGTTGATGTTAATTTCTGTTCAACGAGTGATACGAGAAAGAAATATACATACCTCGTATAACTTCTTGAACAAAAATTAACATCAACAAACGATATTTGTTATCCTGTAAAAGATTGGAAACACATGTCTGATACATACTTATTTTGAATATGTGTTCGATACTGTAAATCTCCTATCGAAACACTCAGTGTCGGTATATTTTGTCAAATATCAATAAATCATCCTCACTTTTCAAATTTGTCACTCTCATTCATCATTTTTCAACATACTAACATTTTCATTTTGATTTTTCTTGCCTATATAAGTATTTTATAATAATAATAATAATAATAATAATAATAATAATAATAATAATAATAATAAAGAGTCTGGATGAATTTGCAATCAGAGTAAGAATCGAGACCATCCAGACTATAGCATTGTTGAGATCGGCTGGAATACTCAGAAGAGTCCTGGAGACCTGAGGAGACTTGCTGTCACCCAGCCTCCAGTGAAGCACCGGTTACGACAGGTGTGAAAAACTCGAATGGAGTGAAATAATTATGATAATAATAATAATACAATTGTAGTTGGTGCACTTGGAACGGTCCCAAAAAGATTGGAAAAAAAAGATTGGAGGATCTGGAAATCAGAGGAAGAATTGAGACCATCCAGACTACTGCATTGCTGCAATCAGCTAGAATACTCAGAAGAGTCCAGGAGATCTGAGGAGACTTGTTGTCACTCAGACCATCAGCTATCACTGGTGTGAAAACTCACATAATAATAATAATAATAATAATAATAATACTTTTTCCTGTGGTTTTATAGAACAGATACTGTTAGAAAGACATATTTGATATTCAGATAACACTGTAGCATATTAGCCCGATGTTATATTTCTTCTAATTAATATCTGACATCTTTAAAAGTCAGACGATTTCTTCAGATTCGCACTTTATTTTTGATATTCAAGACTTTGTAACGAGTATGACGTAACAAAAACTAATGGGGCCATATATTGCCCATAGGTGGCCCAGAAGTATCTGAGGTAGGAGTGTTTAACAGCTTGACGCAGTTCCCATAATACCATATATCAGTAGCACCTGAAGTAGGCATCAAGGCATTTGACTTCGTCTGGAACAAACAGCGCCCACTTAAAAGTAAGGTTCCACCTTGTTTTGAAACCTGAAGGCAACTCGTGTTTTTTGTCATGAAGTCTGCAGGAATTTGGTAAAGTTCCAAGTTTGTTTGGGCTTTTTTTGTTTGTTTGTTTTTTTTTTTTTTTTTCATCGACATTCCTCTAATCTTCTGGGGCAAATCAAATTACGGGAACATATGTCAAAGATGTTTACATCATGCAGGATTTTACAAGTACAAAGTAGTTCCTTGTACTTACATTTAGCGTAACGGTTATCGTCGTAGAAAATGGAATCTGCGACCCGAGTTCAAATCCTGGACGAAGCTCTTTGAGTTTCACTTCGTGGTAATGCCCTTGGGAAAAGAATGACTCCATCTTCCCCTCCTCCCTCAGCTATGAGTAAATGGTACGATATACTGGGTTCTTTAGCCGTGGAAAATCGGGTATCTTTGCTTTTTTTAAAAGCTGATGTATTCTCTGGACTTCCTCAGAAGTATGTAATAATTTTTTTGTTCCTTTTCAATTTTCACCTCTCAGAACAATTTTCCGATCCGGATGACAAAATGTGTTTTCCATGGTTTCTATAGCGTGGTACACTAAACTAGTTGGGGACTAATTGTCTCTATTCTTTTCTACGAACAGAGCAGAGAAATATGTCCTTTTCACTCCACAAGCGAGGACCGATAACCGATAGGTGTTGTCCCTTCAAAGAAGGAGACAAAAAAAAAAAAAAGAAAAAGAAAAGTTTGAAACAGTCGAATTATCATGTGACCAACGAACACGTGACAAGGGAAGTCACATCCACAATTAAAGCGAAAGCAATTATTTTTGTCTCTCTTCAGCAAGTTTGTTTAAAAACAAATATGTAAAAAGCCAATTCCCTCTACTCTTACTGGTTTGAGGCCCTCACCACAAAGGAATGTAGAGATACTGATAGTTACACGTCCTGCGTACCTGACGCATAAAAATATAAAAGGACACAGTAAAATCGTATGTATGCGTCCAATTTCCAGCTAACTGTAAATACATTTCAATATTTTTTTGGAAACGAATTACACTGTAGGGGGTACAAGGTAGGGGTTAAACTGTTTTAGTTGTTCATAGATAAAGACACTATAATTTATAAAGAAACTTTAGTTGGGACCCATCAAATTTCCTGTGGACTCATTCAAATCAAATTCGTGCGTGCCAAGACACACAAATTTAAAAAACCATCAGCATCACTGGGAATGCTTTAGGTGTGACAGTAAAATGTATCCGCAGGTGATGCTTCAGTTCTGAAGCCCTGCAGAGTGTGGAGTACCCCTTCATTGATATTACTCCCATTCTGACTCGGAGTGGAAGTATCGGTTAGGTATTATGAGATTATTGGCTCAGGATTGTTATTGTTAATTACATAAAACCATACAAGTGTATGCAAATTAGTTGTGTTGAGTCAGTAAAATGTTTATTCCTGTGTGGGGGTTAAGTGCGGGAGACGCTTTCTGTGATTGGATATACCAATCACGTGATGAACCCAGAAGTTTTGGCACAAAATACCAAAACCCTCAGATACATCCCGGACCAGCTCCCGACGAGACATCGACCAGAAATTCTCTCCAAGAAATCACTGTCAGAAGATACCAGCTATCCTCTCCACCGCACACCGGTAAGTCTCTCAAACTTAACTCTATACACAGGAAGGAATTTATATTGTTAGTTATTGTTTTATTAGTAAAAAGAAAAAATTGTTGTAATCAAACTAAATTTTAATTCATTTATTTGTTGCTGTTAGTCTTAGAATTAAATGCTATACTAACACTAATAGTTGTATTAGATAGGAATACTTGATATGATATAATCGTGTGCAAAAAAAAAAGAATCTCTTTAAAAACCAACTACAGGAAGAAATTAATATAAACGTACAATGAACGCGATCGTCTAACATCTAAGCATAAAACACCACGTGTCCCCGAAAATAAGATAGCTCTTATATCAATTTTCATTCCAAAATATAACATTAGGCCTTATTTTCAGGGGATGTCTTATTCTTCATATATCGAAACAACTACAACGAAGTAGAAAATTATGATATTTCTAAATAAACAGAAATTACGAAAAACGATCTACATTTATTTATCGTATACTTTATGAAATGACCTTATTTTCCTTGACCAGGAAAACTGTAGTTTGGAATTTGTGTGTGTTGGGGTGTAGCTACAACTTTTCCTAAGCATCTGGATAAATAGCACAAACAAATGCGCGTCGTCTTGATCATTGACAAAGACGAGCATTTGCATCACATGATGTAATTGTGAAGAATGCTCATTTCTTTTGTCTGTTTGTCACTCTCAACTAGGGCTTATTTTAAGGGGAGGGCTTATAGTAAAATCATCCTGAAAAATCATGCTAGGTCTTATTTTGCTGGTAGATCTTATTTTAGGGGAAACACGGATTGGCATTCCATAAAAATCAATCAATTTAGAGATAATGAAATTTAATGGCTCGAGTTAATGAAATTTAATGGCTTGAGATAATGAAATTTAATGGCTTAAGATAATGAAATCTAATGGCCAGAGATAATGAAATTTAATTGAATTTCTTTGAATCATAAAACCAAAATTGTACTACGAGTCAAAAATTTTGCAATATTTTAGAAATAATGTGAAATACAATTCGGCAAATCTAGATGCTTTTGCCGAGGTCATGAAGGTAACAACCCAAACTGGACTGTGATATGCCGAGCTCGCCTGATATTCTCCGATTGCTACTCACCGGATTTGCCTCTAAGGCTTGGGGCACGGCCTCAGAATTCACGGGTTTAAGCCTACCTGACCTTGCCTGATCGTCAAAGTACTTGCAAACCAAGCGAAATTTCTGGAACGATCCACTTACTGTACCGTGATCAGTTATGCCTTCACTTTTCGCAAAACAAATGTTCTTAGTTGCTTCTCGGTGTTATGGGCCAGTTTGAACTCGTAAAGCTTAAGTCCCAGAATTAGAACAAGTTATTCAAAGTATCAATAGCAACAAGAAATTTTAAAAGACTATTTCTTAGTTGATTTGGAAAAAATAGTCTTTACGAGGGGCGTTCAATAAGTAATCCCCTGACCCACTTTCCATAGCAGTAGAGCAATAAAACTTGGCACAGTTATTAGTCTTTTTCTACATAGGAACCACCCAGAGTTACGCATTTCTCCCATCGTTTGATGCAGCTCTGGAGACCGTTTTTGTAGAACACCCAGGTTGGTCTCCAACTACGACGTGACTTCAGAAATCAAGGCTGCAATCTGGGAAACGCTTTTCCTTTCGACCAGATCTGGGAGCTGTTTCCACAGAGTTATGACCATGTTTGAATTCACGATGCCAGCGTCATATGATGGGGCATCATCACCATAAGTTACTTTCATTTCATCAAAAGTCTGCCGTGGTGTGCATCCTTTCAAATACAAAAACCGGATCACTGCTCGGCACTTAACAGGCTCCATTTCACACTTGACTCAGTTCAAACACCTGTAAATCAGAAACCACAATTAGTTCAGAGCTGTAAATTTCCGCTAAATCTATAGAGATATAAATAATTGCACATGCAAAATTTCAGCTAGATCAACCAACTGGAAGTGGGTCAGGGGCATTACTTATTGAACGCCCCTCGTATATATATTAGTAAAGCCTAATGAGTCAAAGAATATCTACCTAAGTTTTTCCTAATGGATCATCAGGATAATTCTGACTGAAATGAGTTGGTGCAAAAGACATTTTATAGTTAAAAACTGTCACAAGGAAACATAAAAAATTAGCATAAAAGAAGAAGGAAGAGAAGGAAAAACTACCAGTGATCATATGGCTATACCGAATGATAAAATCGATTTTAAAACTTGCCGAAAAACATTATTGTACTAAAACAAGGAATTATGGATTTTAAAAAAAGGGGGGTTAGTGGTAATTTTGACACGCCCATAGGTGCATATGATGGGGCTGAGATAAGTGAATTGGTAGGATGCATATTACTTTATAACCTTAATAATCTGTGCAGCTTTAAAATCACACACGGGGTGAAGCAATGCACAACGTCTCAGCGCAACAACTACCACAATAATATCAACCACAGTGAGTATCTACCACGGATTGGACAACTTCGGTTTCGTGACATACGCGCCGCAAACTAGCATAAGTCTGTGATGCTGTTAGCTTTTTAATATAATGCGTCCTGGGACGCATGTATTTGATTTGAATTAGTCTCCGGGAAATTTGATGGATCCCAACTAAAGTTTCTAAATAAATTGTTGAGTTTTTATCTATGAACACCGAACGCCGTCTAACCCTACCTTTTACCCCATTTCCAAAAAAATATTGATATTTTTACAGTAAGCTGGAAATGGTGTGGAAGAAAAAAATGGGACCCATGGATACAATTATACTGCGTCTTTTTAGATTTTTTTATGCGTCCGTGATGCAGGACGCGTACCAATCAGCATCTCTGATGGGCCAAAATATTACAAAACTTTTGACTTACGCAAGTGTTATTGAAAAATTGCTGACGATAGGACTCGAAAGCTTGATTCTTTTGAGCGATTTCTACAATTATTTGATCTTAATTCACGTTCTTCTGTTCGAAAACAAGAAAAACATTTGAAAAATGCATGCTCTCTTCCTTGTCAGATGTTTTTAAACTAAATAATGAATTAACGAAAAAACATTGGTCAGCATTTTAACACTTTTTCTTCTCTTCTTTGAGCCACTTCTTCACTACAGATTTCACTTCCTCGTCACTGAAATAATGCTTGCCTCTCTTCGGCCCCATGGAAAAGGGTTTGAGAGGTAAACATTATTCCAGTGACGAGGAAGTGAAATCTGTAGTGAAGACGTGGCTCAAAGAACAGTCAACATAATTTTACGGGGTAGAGATACATGCTCTCATTCGAAGGTGAAACATTGCTATTGAGAGAAATGGTGACTCTGTGGAGAACTAGGAATGTGATCCACAGAGGACCAGCTTCATTTTGATGTGTGATACATGTTCCTGTGTTGGTAATTATACCTGTCCCAAAAAAATGGCATTACTTTTTGATTCACCCCGTATATATATATATATAAATATATATATATACATATATACAGTTGGTTTTGATGAGGATGGCATATTTTGCCGCAGTGAAGGTCAAACAACCATTTTGTGTTTTCTAATTTGTAAGCAGAAAATACTTTCAGCATCATTAATTATTTTGAAGTCTTTAATGTGCCCGGATGTAAGAATGAGAAATGGCGAGAAAAAACTGGCAAATAAAAGAAAGAAAGAAATTGGAGGGGTGGGGGAGTAAATCAAAGGAAAAGAAAAGATTAGAATAATTGAAGGCAAAAGAAAAAAGACAAAAAAAAAAGACAAAAAGAAAACGAAATCGTGGAAAAGATTAAACAGGGGGAAAAAAAAGTGAAAATATTGAGCAAAGCGTATTAAGAAGAAAAG
Source organism: Doryteuthis pealeii (assembly GCA_023376005.1). Classification (NCBI taxonomy): domain Eukaryota; kingdom Metazoa; phylum Mollusca; class Cephalopoda; order Myopsida; family Loliginidae; genus Doryteuthis; species Doryteuthis pealeii. Next base: position 30,341,881 of record CM042153.1, read on the forward strand.
AAAGCCATAAAAGTTGAGAACGTAAAAGAAAGGCGGAGGATAAAAAAACAAACAAAAAACCCCACAAATAAAAAAAACAAATATGGCTGCCGGTAGTATGTGGGTGTTGAGAAAAAGAGAGACGAGCGCAGATGGAAAGAGAGGAATAAATCGCTTGAAAAATGATTGAAAATAGCCTCGGATCGATTTACTTTCACTATAATAATTGCTCTTCCCTTTGATCTTCGCTTCTTATTCGGTCAGAGCTTATGTCTTGCGTAGATGCTATGCGCGCGTATATGTGCGGCTGCGTATCTGTGCGCCGCGGCTCGGTATGGGAGCCCATCTTTGCAAGCATGCAGATATTTCCTTTTTCTTTTTTTTTATTGTAAGGGAAATAAATAAATGAATACTAATACTGATGAAAATTTAAAAAAACAAACAAACTAATTGAAAAACTAAACAAAACAAAAACAAAACAAACAGTAATGATGATGATGATGATGATGGATGCTCGACAGATCCAGCAAGAAGAACAAGCTGAGCTTGTTTGTTAGAAAATGAAGAGATAGACAGATATATATGTTTGGTTTGGTTTCTTTGTTTAGTGGCATATCAACCATTATTTAATGCCAAAGCCATCCTTGCAGAATAACACTTATTATTGGCATTTCAGTCTCGGAAGACTATGATATAGTTTTTGTGCCCCTGAAGTTACTGCGCCTCCAGTTACTGTGAAGTGTAATGTTTAAAAAACTTTCTCGATGTCAGATGTCGCATTTGAAGGCTGTCCCTGAAGATGTTGGTGTGCCGGTGCTTTGTTGCCGCTGCTTTCTTCTGGACCTCTTAGCTTCATGGTGTTGCGTCAGGGTGACTTCAGACACGAACAGTCCTCTACGGAAAGCCTGCCGCCACCGAGGACGGTCCTAAGCCAAAGCCATCCTTGTAGAATAACACTAGTAGTACTATTTAATAAGGGAGTTCATAACTTTCCCAAGCGTATTAGTCCGAAAGTATAAAAGTGCGACTGGAGTTCGAATTTATCTGTATCACAGGTATTGTTATATACCTTACCTATGAACCTTAATGGGTATGTCCCAATTTTCATACCTTATTTATCAAGATTGGGACATACCCATTAATGTTCATAGGTAAGGTATATAACAATAACAGATACAAATAAATTCATGTGAGTAAAATAGGGAATTAAATCCAACAGTATGTAGAAAATAGAAAAACGCGAAGTATTCCAAAAAGATGAATTTATTCTTGGTGAAGTCGACGTTATAACGTTTCGATTTTTTAACAAACCTTCATCAGGACGTCAGGTGGAAGAAGTGTTGTGTGGTAAGGGGGGATGGCTTTAAAAAAATGGGAGAATAGTTCATATAGGTAGACGGAGACGTTTATATATGAGGGTCGGCTGAAATTGTTCATAGGCTGACCAAGATACTCTCATGGAATGAGGTTCATTTCTCAACATAGCTTTACTTCGTCTGTTTGTTGCAGTGCTTGGAACTCATTGGTAAAAAAGTTATCAACAGCAGATATATGAAATTTCCAGCTACGTATGTATTTACCCCCCCTCCCCGCACGAAGAGGATGTGACACAAGGCCGATTTTAATGGGAGGTTTGAATTCAGAATTGTCCTTCTCCTATACCGGTTGCCATACCAAGAGCTCAGTCTGCCCTATTATCTACCTAAAGCTGGAAGCTGAATAGTTGGATGCATACTTTCCCCAAGGGTATTAGCGATATGTTGAAATGCAAACAGACACGCATTATTTTCAAGACAAACAAATATATATATGTCTCAACCTGTTCGTTCTCATTGTAAGCTGTTCATATCTATCTATCTATCTATCTAGCTAGCTAGCTAACAATAAGAACGAACATATATATATATTATATATATATATATATATATATATATATATATATATATATATATTAGTTTGCCTTGAAAATAATGGTTGTTTTTACTTCACATTTACATGTCAAATCTGTTGTTATTTTCAAAACAACTTCATACTCACTGATAGAGATTACTGGCCACTGGACTGGGGATCTACGCATATTTTTTTGTGCTGCTATCTCATGAGCTTCGGTTCGTGGGTGGTCCCAACATTTAATGGACCTTTGTGTCTGACCGACATGGTGGTATAAGAGTTAAATGTGGTTTTAGCTTCAGTAGCCAAAACCTCTTCTTATAATACGTTAGGAGGCTTCAGAGAAATCTCTAACGTAGGTGAACATATACAAAGAAATCCAATAAAGAGGTACATAACAAAATACAGACTTTATTGTCTGAGCACATTTAACATAAAATACAGGTACAAAACAGTTAAGACGAACGTCGTAATAAATAAATAAAGAGTTCTTAGTTAAGAGTATTTACGGGTTTCGAAGGAGCTCTTATTTCTCCGTAGTTGTAGGCAAATTGTCGGACAAAGAAGACAAACACACAATGGAAATTTAATACATGCCTTGACAAATAATACAAGAACTTGTTGCAAATTTTATTGGTATTTGCTACGAGACTTATCTGAGTTAAGTAATTTTCTTGGAGTACTGGTGATAACAGGGATATTCTGTTCGTTGGTTGGAAAGTTGATAGGACGTTTCTTCGGACGTTTCTCGTTCTTCCTCGTAACCGGTTCAGTGAAAAGTAATGGGGGATGCTGTTTTAGAAGCTTCTCGCCCTGGTAACAGTTCTATAAATGACGGTGAATGGTACCTTTTCAAGTAGACTATTTGGTCTTCAGCCTTCGATAGTGTGCTTTTAGTGCCTTCGAAAGTGTGCTGTGAAAATATGCCTCCGTTCAGGTCAACGGTCCTTAGAATTAAGCCCTGTTGTTTTTAGAAATAACTAATCTGTGTCAGATCCCTCAATGTATTACTCGTATTATGTAACCCAGTATTACCTGTTTCATAGTCGGATCATCGGCAACTAAACCGATAATCCCACAGATTTTTTCTCGTGAAGAGGATGGCTAGACACCCAGCAGAACGAAAAACAAGACCTGTAAAAGGGAGAAGGAAGCTCTTTGTTCAACGGCGCTCTAGCACATTATTTCTAAAGTCAAACTCTTCCTCATTGCGACAGGGCCGTGTAAACGTAGTAGTGTCAGAACCATGCCGTTGAGAACTTATGGTTCTGGTAGGGCCACCGAAGACCGACAGATCTGGTACTTCATCATTGCCAGGAATCAACGGATTTTGGCGTATTTGTCACTGCGTCTGTGGAAAATCTGACCGAAATATGCATTGGGGGTTTGGGGACCGCTTATGAATTTCCTATTCTGTTGTTACTCCTTCCATGAATTCACAACAGGTGAATGCCGTCACTGGAAACAAAAAGAAAAAAACTAAATGACAAACAGAAAATAACAAAAAAAAAAAGAACAACTACGGGGATATCCAAAAATTATCCGATACTTGTTTCGTGGATAATTTGATAGGCAGAACTATGACTAATCGGCTGAACTTGTACAAAGGTGTCAAAATTTGGGTGACCCAGAAAAACAGGACCCACAAATTTTGTTAATAAACTGTTATTTTTAACTATGGGGGTCTAGGGTTAGGGTTAGGGTTAGGGTGTAGGGTTAATGATTAGGGTTAGGGTTGGGGTTTAAGGTTAGTTTAATGGGAAAATGAATAATAATTTGGCTTCTGTTTTTTCTGGGTCACCCTGTATTCCGGTGACCAGAAAAAAACAGAACCCACAAATTTTGTAATAAAACTGTTAATTTTAACTAGGGGGTTAAGTGGTTAGGGTTAGGGGTTAGGGTTAGGGTTAGGGGTTAGGGTTAAAGTTGGGGTTAGGGTTTAAGGTTAGTTTAATGGGAAAATAAATAAATAATTTGGGTTCTGTTTTTTCTGGGTCACCCTAATTTTGACCCCTTTGTGCATGTTCAGCCGACTAATCTACTGAGAACATACTATCTCATTGATGATAACTCACCTGTTCGTCATTACCCTCTCTTGAGCTTGCTGAATCTTCTCATCAGTGGCGTCCTGCTCTCTTTAGAAGAGCCCTGAAGAGCTGAGGAGGCCACACCCAGACCACATCACTGGTCAAATCAGCTACAATACTTAGAAGAGTCCTGAGAAGCTGAGGAGACAACAGCACTGTTAAAATCAGCTACAATATTTAGAAGAGTCCTAAAGACCTGTCACTCAGAATTTAGCGAAGTTCGGATACGTGATGACAACGATGATGAGCAAGGGGGGGGGGAGAAAAGAAACAAAGAAAGAGAAGAAAGAAAGTATGGAAATAATAAGAAAAAGGAACTTGGAAATGATGATAATGGCTGAAGAATAAGGACATATATTTGAAGATGAAGAAGAAAGGGAAAAAATATGACAAGCTGCTGCTGATAAGTATTGTTGTTGTTGCTGCTGCTGCTGCTGCTGCTGATACTAATGAGCGAATAGATGAAAGTGTTAATACTCACAGTGCTTTCCTGCCGTATACCCCACTGTACTTTTCTATCAGTCACGTGGGGAAGAAGAAACTGCGGATTCAGGATTTAGTCACAATTCCAGTGGAACATCAAAGTGATGGAATTCAACTCACTTTTCTTTTATCGTCTCCCGATGAGGCTCCTGTTTTTAGTAATCAGCTTGGAATGGCGGGGATGGGATACACACACACGCACACACACACGCACGCACACAAAACGTGCGCGTGCGCACGCGCAGATACACGACACGGAGACAAACGCACGTAAATGTGTTGGTACACAATCGTGTAGCTACTCGCAGGCAGATACACATATCCACCTACCCATTCAGGCACGGCGCACGAGCAAAAACAATTTGATGTTCATACGGACACACGCATGCAAGCAGTCTGTTCATATCTATCTATCTATCTATCTATCTATCTATCTATCTGTCTGTCTGTCTCGATCTCTTCATATCTGTCAATCCATCTCAGTTTGTTTATATCAATCAATCAATCAATCTATCTATCTGTTTATCTATCTATCTATCTTAATCTGTCTATATCTATCTATCTATTTATCTATCCGCCCACCCACCCATCCATCCATCCATCCATCTATCAATCTATCTATCTATCTATCTATCTATCTATCTATCTATCTATCTCTTCATATCTATCTATCTCAGTTTGTTTATATCAATCAATCAATCAATCAATCAATCAATCAATCTGTTTATCTATCTATCATATCTATCTTAATCTATCCATATCTACTCATCTATTTATCAATGTATCTATTTATCTGTCTCGATCTCTTCATATCTGTCAATCCATCTCAGTTTGTTTATATCAATCAATCAATCATCAATCAATCAATCTATCTATCTATCTGTTTTTCTATCTATCTATCTTACTGTCCATATCTATCTATCTATTTATCCGTCCACCCACCCATCCATCCATCTTTCCATCTATCTATCTATCTATCTATCTCGATCTCTTCATATCTGTCAATCAATCTCAGTTTGTTTATATCAATCAATCAATCAATCTGTCTATCTGTCTATCTGTCCATCTATCTATCTATCTTAAATTGTCTATATCTATCTATCTATTTATCCATCCGCCCACCCATCCATCCATCCATCCATCTATCTATCTATCTATCTCTTCATATCTATCTATCTCAGTATATTCATATCAATCAATCAATCAATCTATCTATCTAACTATCTATCTATCTATCTTAGTCTGTCCATATCTATCTATCTACCTATCTCGATCTCTTCATATCTGTCTATCTATCTCAGTATATTCATATCAATCAATCAATCAATCAATCAATCTATCTATCTATCTATCGATCTATCTATCGCAGTCTCTTCATATCTGTCAATCTATTTCAGCATTTTCATATCTATCTATCTATCTATCTATCACCTAAAAAGGTGATTGCATTTTACTGCGCATGGCCCTACCTCTTTTCCCCCGCCAAAGCTAAGGGTAAATAGTTGTGTAGACTGGGCAATCGGTTTATCTATCTATCTATCAATCTATCTATCTATTAAGCACACATTCACCCACACACCAAGAAGTCTCTGCAGATATAGAGACGTACATACACGCACAGAAAACACCGTGGCTTCGATATAGTATTAATATAATCATATATATTACGCATCAAAAGTATTTTCGTTTTTAACCGACCTTTCACTCAAAGTTTATTTCATATATAATAATAATAATAATAATAATAATAATAATAATAAAATTATCTGGGACTTTGAGATAAAGACGGACCGCCCTATCCCAGCCAAGAGACCAGACCTAGTGTTGATTAACAAAAAAAAAAAAAAGAAAAAGAAAAAAAGAAGAGAACGTGTCAACTGATGGACTTTGCGGTTCCAGCAGATCACAGGATGTAGCTGAAGGAAAATGGAAAGATGGACCTTGCCAGAGAATTGAAAAAGCTGTGGAATATGAGAGTGAAAGTGATACCAATAGTAGTTGGTGCACTTGGAACGGTCCCAATAAACTTGGAAAAAAGACTGGAGGATCTGGAAATCAGGAAGAATTGAGACCATCCAGACTACTGCACTGCTGCAATTGGCTAGATTACTCAGACGAGTCCTGGAGACATGAGGAGACTTGTTGTCACTCAGCCTCCAGTGAAATACCATTAGCTAACGCTGATGTAAAGAGTATCGTCGGAGTGGCCTAAAGTCGGTATCAGCCAATCAGCGAGGGAGTCTATCCCCTTTTCAATAGCGCTAGACCAAGGAGATTGTTTTTGCGTCTGAGGTGGAACGCCACACCTACCATTAGCTCCTTACTTTACCGCACAGATCCCTGTGCTACTCATACGCTGAGTTGACGAGGGTCGGTATCGAACAAGGAACCTTGCGGTTTCTAACCGAACGCTCTACCAACTGAGCTAACCCGACCCATAAAAGGAGTGAAAATAATAATAATAATAATAATAATAATAACAAAAATTGATAATACACAGCAGAATAGCAAGTGTAGTATATGTGGAGACAGAGATGAAACAGTTAATAACAATGTGAAAGGTGATCCACTAGGAATTATGCAAAAGATTAAAGTGTAACCCTGCTAGCAAATGGTATATTCATAAACCAGAATCCGTATTAGAAAAATGAGGCTCATAAAATTTTCTGGGACATCAAGAGACTGGTGTTACGATTTTATGGGCCATCTTTTAGGCTTCAAGCAAGAGCGCTTGTCCCGCGGAAATACTTGGTAAAGAATCCTTTGGTTGTAAGTTCTTCGTCAATGATTGCAAATGGACGTCTGTTCAGTATCAGTGATTAAGTAGTCAACTAGCCACGTATTATGGCTGTTGATTGGCAGGGGAATAAACTACGTGACCTCTCATAGTCTATAAATCTAGGTGGTGAATTGTAGCATACCTTATAATCCAACAATAATCCAACAATGGGATTAACTGGAGATCGGGGAAAGAATCGAGATATTCCACACTACAGCAAGAATAATTAAAATACTCCTGAAGAACTGAGGGGGACGTTGTCACTCAGATTTCAGTGAAAAATTCACATAGAGTGAAAATATTAATTTTAATAGGGAATATCAGAAATGTGACTATGTTCATTGTCGAATAATATCTTGGGTTAGACATAACAACGTGCTTTTTCATTACCCTGTCGTGAGGTATGTTGAGAGACTGAAAATTCTCATTTTAACGCTGACGGATGTGCTGATGGCTCGATGGCTAGGGACTCTGACTGATGAAAAATCGGCCGGGTTTCGTTCCCAGTTGGAGGTAGCCTGCTAAGTCAAGCCGTACTGAGGACACGTGATGCATCGAAACAGGACCCTCTGCAGATGACTATATATATATATATATATATATATATATATATATTTGAGGTAGGTAAAAGGATGGTGAACAAGAAATGATAACTCAAAACAAATCTAAGAGTTGAAACATTTCGTCCGATTTATACGGACATCATCGGTCAAATGATTTCTATTGAAAGCAAAATTACGTGAATTTGGTGAGGGGGGGGGGTGAGTTAATAGCGGAAGTGAAGGGAGGGAGAATAGGAGCAGACATGAATGGAGTGAGGGTAGTTTACAGGAAGTAGAGAGAGGATGGGAGTAGATGGGCACAGGGGTAGGTTAAGGGAAGGGGGTAAAGTTCTGGTGTGTTTGATGTCAGGGGAACATAAGGAGGAGGGGAAGTTGAGTGATCTTAGGTCACTGGGTCAGTTAGTGGAAAGAGCAGGGGAAGGATTTTTTGACTCCTGAAGTTTAGGTGGGAGAGGAACGGAATAGAGAGTAGGTAGTGAGAGTCTATGTGTGGGCATTCTTTTTTTTTTTTTTAATTTATCTAATTAATTCATTACTAACTCACCCCCCTCACCAAATTCACTTGTACTTGCACGTAATTTTGCTTTCAATAAAAATCATTTGACCGATGTTGTCCGTATAAATCGGACGAAAACGTTTGAACTCTTAGATTTGTTTTTGAGTTATCATTTCCTGTTCACCATCCTTTTACCTACCTCATACTGTTGGATTCTACTACATCCATCCTATCTCCATATATATATATATATATATATATTATATATATTATATATATATATATATATATTATATATGGGTGGTTAAATATGGAAATAGATCCAACTGTATGTAAAGATATAAATAATAATAATAATAAAAAACTATTCCAAAAGATAGTTTTATTTGTAGATGGTGAAGATGTTAAACATTTGAACACATGCATTCATAACTTATGAATCAAAAGGGAATGGTCCATTATTCATTTGAGGTGATGACAGGGCGTGAAACACGTAGGTCTGTACTATCGTAGATGGTGAAGATGTTAAAACATTTCGGTTCGTTATAAAACCTTCAATATGGAATTGGGATGATTATGATGTTGTCTAAACAAAATGAAAACGAAAGATGAGAAAGTATTAAAGAAAATCTTTTTTCCGTTGGCAGCTTTCTTTTCTTTTTCTTTCTTTATTAAGTAACGTGGTTGGTATTAGTAAAGAATATTTGAAATGTAAGATATTTTCTTAAAATAATATGTGAATAGATATAATTTACAAGGAAAGAGAAAAAGAAGAAAAATTATCTAATCCGCATGTGGCAATGTATATTAGAATATGTTTGACTAGCAGGACCTGTAGATATAATACAGTATGATAATTTAATTATTACAACGTTTGATATGTTTACTTAATAGCTATTTCAAAATAGTTCAATATGTAAGTAAAGTAAAGTAATGTCGGTATCAGTCATACAGCGAAGGAGTCTATCCCCTTTTCACTAGCGCTAGACCAAGGAGATTATTTTAGCATCTGGGGCGGAGCGCCACACCTACCATCAGTTCCTCACTTTAACGCACAAATCCCTGCGCTACTCATACACTGAGTTGGCGAGGGCCAGTATCGAACCAAAAACCTTATGATTCATAGCCGAACGCTCTACCAACTGAGCTAAACCGGCCCATTAAATATGTAAAAAGTATAATAATCTTGATTTAACCCTCTCTCACTCTTTTTTTTTCGATTTAAACAGTTTAGCGTTATCTCTTCATCGGGATCACACCCTCTCTATATCTTTTTCCATATTCTCTTTCTTTCTTTCTTTCTTTCTTTCTTTCTTTTTCTTTCTTTTTTTATATTTTTTCTGTGTGACATGTTCTTTTTCTTCCCTTTCTTTCTTTCTAATAAAAACGAAATGGTCCATTACTTAACCGAGGTTTCATCTAGGACGATTGCATTTTTAACCAGAGGGTGTTGCAAGATGGTATTTTTAAGGAACACGAGTATCAATATATAGATAATATTTAGGATTACAACTTACTTTCGTTACACTTATGTTTATTGATTTAATCTATGTTCTCATAGCTTTATTTATATATATATATATAGGTGCCTAAAACGTGAAGTTGTGCAAGATATCAAAATTGGAAGAAATTTGATTAGCAAAAGGAATATGTGTTTTATATACGGAGAAAACTATCTAAAAACAAACTATATTATAGCATTTTAGAACAAGTTTACATAAGAAAGGTGATGAGTTGAAAAAACTTGGTCTTTGTTTAATAGTATTACAATTTGCAATAACATCGGATTCAAAAATGTGTAATAGCCTTTTGTTGTGGACGTGAACTAATATCTTAGAATCGTGAAAATCAAAATTATGAGTTCTGCCAGGTACATGTTGATGGCATTTTTCATATTTCCGATTTTAAGATCTCGCGTGTGTTCATATAAACGTTTTTAGATGTTTGTGTAAGTTTCACCAACACATCTTTTATCACAGTTTATTTTTACATTGAATAATACATTTCTATCTTTCGTTTTCATTTAGACAACATCATACTCATCCTAATGTCCTGATGAACACAACAACACACACACACACACACACACACACACACACACACCACACACTCATACTCACGCACACACACATACATACATATATTTATACACGATGGTTTGTTCTGAACATAGTCTCCCTTGGGGGTCCATACACTTCTCCTATCAGTGTTGCATTGCTTAGATCCCATTAGTCAAATGAGTCATCATCAGCAGATATAACGTTATCATTAGAACTTTGGAGCTATGAAAATTTCATACCTAAGAAGTTCATATGATGGTGCCATATCAAACCTAATATATATATATATATATATATATATATATATATATTATATATATATATACTAAAATATTTATTTATTTATTTTATTAACGCTCTCTCACAAGTATTGAACACTCTCCTAATGATTATTTGTACGTTGTCTCACTACTGCCTCTTCAAGTGTAATAGTGCCAACCATACACACTGATTTTATATATATATATATATTATTATATATATATATATATATAATATATATATATAATATAAAAGAAAGGAAATGAATCCGACGGTATGAGTATATATAAAAAAGATATGAAAACACCACAAAATGCTGTTAAAGTGAAAACATTTTATAACTTCGCTGATATTGAACAATATTTCGATTTTATGAAAATCGTCATCAGAGCTTGTTTATTCTCAGTGTTATTAAGAGCGGAGACAAAAGTCATATGAGTTCAAAACAAAAACCTCGATGTTGCAAAAAAGAAAAAGAAAGTAAGTGGCTCACATTCGATACTATTGTATAACTTTTTTCTTTTTTGCAACGTCAAGGTTTTTGTTTTGAACTCATATGACTTTTGTCTCCGCTCTTAATAACACGGAGAATAAACAAGCTCTGATGACGATTTTCATAAAATCAAAATATTGTTCAATATCAGCTAAGTTATAAAATGTTTTCACTTTAACAGCATTTTGTGGTGTTTTTCATATCTTTATATATACTAGCAATATATGCATCCTCCGGGTGCAAAGTATTTACGTTTTAATATATAAAATATCATATTAAAAATTAGAAAGGCTAATGAACTGAATAAGAATTCAGATAAAAAAGATTTGGAACAGAGGGGGTTGATTGAAAAATAGAAACAACTTTGAAATTAACTCTTCCATCATTTTCCATTACTCCGTCTTTCATTGGTAAAATTTTTCCTAATTTAACTATTTAGTTAAAATAGGAATTAAAGAATAATATTACAGTTATTTCTTCTTATTAATGGATTTTCTTTTAAAAGATTTATCCCGAGATTTTTGCTCATATTCAATAAGATAAAACCAAACAATTAGAAATCAATAATACTAAGCATATATTTATTAAAATCAAATTTTTTAAGATCAATATGCAATTAGCCTTCCCATTAACACTGTAATCCGCTATTTTGTTGTATATATAAATACAATTGCATGTTATTAGTATGTAGATATGGTGAACAGTATTAATAAGGTAAAACAATTTTATTAATACTTGAGGTTTAAATAAAAATAAAATCATGGAGAATGTGATGTAAATAACAAAGGGAATTGTGACTTGTATAGTAATATAGTTTCGGTTACAGAGAGACAAACCCACAATCTCCATTATAATAAGATATATATATATCTTAGATAAGACTTTTTGGCTTTTACATAGTGCTAATAGCCTTGGGAAACGTATGCATCCAACTATTTTCCCTCCAGCTCCCCTCTCTCAATACATACCCCCTATTTTTCTTTCTTTTTTCTTTCTTCTTTCTTTTTCCCCTCTGACGTGTAGCACACTCTTTTTCACAATTGCAACTATATGGTCCATTATTATCTGAGGTGATGACAAGGCAATAAACATTTGAACACATGCATTCATAACTTATGAATCAAAAGGGAACGGTCCCATTATTCATCTGAGGTGATGACAGGGCGTGAAACACGTAAGGTCGGTACTATCGTACTGATATATATATGTATTATATGAATGCATCCACAGTGCAACAGGACGAGTTGGATAATGTAGAATCCACCCCCAACTTGAATGTTGAAATAGGTTAAAAAATTCCCTTTCCATTTTGCGTAAAAGGTGATTTGTGTCAGACCCGGAAATTCGTCTGGTTTTTTAATTAAACTATAAAACAACAAGCAGCATCAGTCGTTTGTCTTTTGATCATCTTTGCTAAGATTAATTGAATGGAATTTAAATTAGACATAATGAAAAGACAAAAATAACGTAGACATAGAGAGGGGAAGAGAGAAAGACAGAAAGAGAGGGAAGCAGAGTAATAAAATAGAAAAAGAAAGAAAGAAAGAAATGGAAAAAGAAAATAGAAAGAAATAGGAAAGGAGGAAAGATAAAAAAAAATAAAGAGAAAATGAAAGAAAGAGATTAAATAGAGAGAAAGAGAAAGAAAGAAAGAGAAAGAATGTAGAGAAAGTAAAAAGAAAAGGTTGGAAGAGAAAAAACGGGAAGAGAAAAAAGACGCGTGAAAAATGTACGTCGTAAAATAGAAAAGGAAAATAGAAAGAATAGAAAAAGGCAGGAAAACCGGAAAGCGAAATACCGAAGAAAGAAAGAAAGAAGAAAGAAAGAAAGAAAGAAAAGAGTAGAGAGGTAAAAGAAAGTAAAAAGAGAAAGGAAAGAAAGAAAGAAGAAAGAAAGAAAGAAAAGAGTAGAGAGAGTAAAAGAAAGTAAAAAGAGAAGGAAAGAAAGAAAGAAGAAAGAAAGAAAAGAGTAGAGAGAGTAAAAGAAAGTAAAAAAGAGAAAGGAAAGAAAGAAGAAAGAAAGAAAGATAGAAGAAAGAAAAGAGTGGAGAAGTAAAAGAAAGTAAAAGGGAAGGGAAGATAGAAAGAAAGAAAGAAGAAAAGAAAGTGTAGAGAGAGTAAAAGAAAGTAAAAAAGAGAAAGGAAAGAAAGAAAAGAAAAGAGTAAAGAGAGAGTAAAAGAAAGAAAGAAGAAAGAAGAAGAGTAGAGAGAGTAAAAGAAGTAAAAAAGAGAAAGAAAAGAGAAAAGATAGAAAGAAAGAAAAGAGTAGAGAGTAAAAAAGTAAAAAAAGGGAAAGGGAAGAAAGAAAGAAAGAAGAAAGAAAGAAAGAAAAGTGTAGAGAGAGTAAAAGAAAGTAAAAAAAGAGAAGGAAAGAAAGAAAGAAAGAAAGAAAAGAGTAGAGAGAGTAAAAGAAAGTAAAAGAGAAAGAAAAGAAAGAAAGATAGAAAGAAAGAAAAGAAGTAGAGAGTAAAAGAAAGTAAAAAAAGGGAAAGGGAAGAAAGAAAAAAAGAAGAAAGAAAGAAAGAAAGAAAGAAAGAAAAGTGTAGAGAGAGTAAAAGAAAGTAAAAAAGAGAAAGGAAAGAAAAAGAAAGAAAAGAGTAGAGAGAGTAAAAGAAAGTAAAAAGAGAAAGAAAGAAAGAAAAGAAAAACAAGGAAAAAGTGAGAACAAGTAAGAAAGAGAACGAATAAAATAATAGTATGTGTGTGGGGGGGGGGAGAGAGAGAGAGAGAGAAGGGGGGAGAGAAGGAAAAAGAAAGACGAGGGAAGGGAAATAGAAATAAAAAAGAATGCTGAGATAGGAATAAGGAAATAGTAAAGAAAGAAAGAGATCAATGAAAGAGTTAAATGTAAAAAAAAGTACAGAAAGAGATAAAGAAAAGAAAGAGAAAACGGGAATGAAAGAAAGAAAAAAAAGAAGGGAAAAGCGATAAAATAGAGGGATAAAGAAAATGAAGAGAGAGAGAGAGAGAGAGAGAGAGAGAGAGAGAGAGAGGAGAGAGAGAGAGGGGGGTGAAAAAAAAAATGACTCCCACTTTTTGTATAACTAACGAGTTAATTACTATGAAGACTGATTACTAAAACATTTTTGAAAGTAACTCAACATAATCTATGTATTAATACTCGTGTTCCTTAATTGTACGACCGTTTTCATCAGTACCCTCAAGTCAAAAACTGCCCAAACTGAAGAAATACAAAAAATGTAAATTCTGGTTATTTGGTGTTACTTATCCGCCGAATTCTCATTTCTTATGAGTGTCGTCTCCTCAGCAAAATAATGGACCATTCCATTTTTATTATTGTTGTGTTTTTACATACGGATAAGATACGGAACATGCAAGACCAGGTTGTTGGAAATTAACAAGGTTTTATTTAACACAAGGTAGATAATGCTTTATTCGTTCTTGTTGGGTTGGTTGGTTGGTTGGTTGGATTTTACGGCATGTCAACCCCTGTTGGATTATTTTATGCCGAAGACGTTTTTGTTTTATTCGTTCTTATTGGGTTGATTTGTTGGTTTTCACGGCATGTCAACCCCTGTCGGGACATTTTATGCCGAGAACGTGTTGTTTTATTTATTCTTGATGGATACTCAATTTATTTTCAAACTCATTTTTTTTCTATTTAACCCATAGATGGGACCCTAACGGGGCAGAGTGTACCTGGGGGTAATAGTGATGAAGGGGCACTCCACATTCCCAAGAGCCACCGCATTGTAGCTCATATATGATAAAAAGGGTTGGGGCTTGCCATAGGGCAATATGGTTGGGGCAATCATATAGGTGCTAGGGCTTAACGTGACCAGCCGTTTGATTGGAGGCGGCATCTTCGACTGTCCGTATGGCCTAAGTAAGGGCCAAAGTGGAGTGTTGCATGTCATGGCGTTCTTGTTGGAAGAAGAAGAAGAAGAAGAAGAAGAAGAAGAAGAAGAAGAAGAAGAAGAATATATTTGACAATGACTGGGAGTAAAAAAAAAATTAAAGTTGAATTTATGAAAGATAATAAGAATTATAATTGTTATAATAGCAACACAAATACGAAATCATTTAAGATATTTGACAATGAGTAAATTTAAATGGTTGAATTAATAATTCCTGAAAGATTATGAGAATTATAAGAACTAGCAAATATATGCACCCTCCGGGTGCAAGTATTTTAGTTAAATTTTATAATAAAATATCATATTAAATTAGAAAGGCTAATGAAACTGAATAAGAATGTAGATAAAAAGATTTTGAACAGAGGGGGTATGATTGAAAAATAGAACAACTTTGAAACTAACTCTTCCATCATTTTCCGTTACTCCCGTCTTTCATTGGTAAATTTTCCTAATTAAACTGTTTAGTTAAAATAGGAAGTAAAGAATAATATTACAGTTATTTCTTCTTGTTAATGGATTTCATTTAAGATTAATTGAAGAGATTTTTGCTTATATTCATTAAAATAAAACCAAACAGTTAGAGACCAATAATACTAAGCATATATTTATTAAAATTACATTTTTAATATCAATATGCAAATTAGCCTTCCCATTCACACTGTAAACCGCTATTTTGTTGTATATATAAATCCAATTGCATGTTATTAGTATGTAGATATGGTCAACAGTGTAAGTAATGTAAAACAATTTTATTAATAATTGAGATTTAAATAAAAATAAGAATCACGGAGAATATGATGTAAATAACGAAAGGAATTGTGACTTGTATAGTAATATAGTTTCGGTTACAGACAGACAAACCCACAATCTCCATTATAATAAGATATGAGTCTTGAAGTCCATCGAAACCTCCATTTTAGGAATGAAGGAATTTTTTTTCTGCACTTTTATCCTGGGAATAGCATTGGCCGGAAGTCTGACGATGAAACAGACTGAGATATATGTTCATAGGACTTTTATTTTATGTACATTTTATTGATGCATAGGGCAAAGCAAAGTTTGGGTTGGGAATCGAGTTGAAATATAGATGCTTTTCTATAGACAAAATGGTTTGGTTTGGTTTGTTTTGTTTTACGGCATATCAACCCCAGTGGGTCACTTAATGCCAATAAAGTTATCAATTCTTAATGGATAATACAATTTTTTTATAAATACATTTTTTCTATTTAACCCATAGATGGGACCTTAACAGGTACTACCACTCCGGGTCAGAGTGGACCAGAGAGCAATGGTGATGAAAGGGTGCTCCACATTCCCCAAACCTCCAAAACTGGAAACTCACCATCAGATAGTTTAACCTCATTCCCAGGACATGTAGACCCGCAGCCACCGCCTTCTAGCACCCATATGATAAAAAGGGGTTGGGGCTTGCCATAAGGGCAACAGGGTTGGGAAAATCATATAGGTGCTAGGGCTTGACGTGACCAGCCGATTGATCGGAGGGGGCCTCTCCGACCGCCCGTCTAGCCCAAGATAGGGCCAAAGTGGAGTATTGCATGTTATGAACTGCTCATCCACCTGGGCTCTATTCTTAAGCATAACGGGTCGCCACCCACGGCCAACAGGTGACCCCATTGGGGGAGTCTTACCTCTCTGCAGAGGTGCAGTCGGTGCATTCTAACGCCACACCGACAGGGCGGAGACAAAATGGGAAAAAGAGAATGCTATTAATGAATTAAAAAATAGACGTTTATGCTGCTATACTTTGGGATATCCTATATTTCCCTGTTTTTTTCTCTTTGCCAGAGGAAGGGATAAGGTTTCCCTAAATATAGCAGCACAAATATTTTTTCTCATGTTTCATTCTATACGATCTTCAATTGTAAGTACATTTAATTTTTCAACATTTTCTTTTATCTATATTAATTAAATATACTAACAGGACCCGTGGATATATCACAGTGTGATAATTTAACTATTGCAACGTTTGATATGTTTACTTAAGAGCTATTGTGAAATAGTTCAATATGTAAAAAGCATAATAATCTTAATGTAACTCTCTCTCGCTCTTTTTTTCTATCTGTCCTTCTTTTTACCCTTTTCATTGTGTTCGATTGAAACAGATTAGTGTCATCGCTTTCGCGCGCTCGCTCCATCTCTATTTCCCCCTTCTTTCTTTCTTTCTTTCTTTCTTTCTTTCTTTCTTTCTTATATTATCGATGTGTAATTTTTCTTCACTTTCTTTCTTTATAATAAAAACGAAATGGTCCATTATTTAGCATAGGTAACGACACTCATGAGAAATAAGAGTTCTGCGGATAAGCAACACCAGATAATCCAGATTTACATTTTTGCATTTTATCTTGGACGATTTTTAACCAGAGGGTGTTGCAAGATGATAACGGTCGTACAATTAAAGAACACGAGTATTGATATAAATAGGCATACGATTTTCATCTATCTATATAAGAAGCATACGTCGAACCCACACTTCACTATATACTTACACACACATGCACACACACATACAAACACTTATATATATATATATATATGAGAGTAAACAAACAGTTTGTTTGAGATGGCGATAGCCGACATATCTATGGAGATTCGCTTCCGGTTTTTGTCTGTAACAAAAATTACGTCACTGCTTACGTCACTATACCCGAAATCGTCATAACAGAATAAATACACTCAAAATTTGAGCATGCAACATTAGACAGTCCTAATTGTTTTTTAAAACAAGTTTTAATAGATACATCCCCGGTATCATATATTTATATATAGTTTGCTTTATTTTAATAGATATTCAAAGTTAATAGAACTTAGTTTCGATTTCAAATTGTTTTTTTTTTTTTTACTCCTTTCATAAATATGATGATTTCATGATTTATGGTTCAAACTCTGCGACATTTAATTTTTAACTTCCACCTCCTCAAGCAATATCTTTCAAAAATTTATTTTTACATCGCCCGGAGGGTGTTTTTTTATTTTGCTAGTATAATGAATGGAGAATGAATGAGAAAGGTATTAGCATATGAAGGTGCTCAATGCTAAAATAGTGGAGCAGGTTATAAAATCCATAATATATAATATTTTATTATATATACTAGCAAATATATGCACCCTCCGGGTGCAAGTATTTAAGTTTTAATGTAATGAAATATCGTATTAAATTAGAAAGTCTAATAAGAATGCAGATAAAAAGATTTGAAACAGAGTGGGGGTATAATAGAAAAATAGAAATGAAACTTACTCTTCCATCACTGCCGTCTTTCATTGCTGAATTTTACTTATTTAACTATTTAGTTAAATTAGGAAATAAAGAATAAAATGACAGTTATTTTTTCTTGTTAATGGATTTCATTTAAGATTCATTGAAGAGATTTTTGCTTATATTCATTAAAATAAAACCAAACAATTAGAAATCAATAATACTAAGCACATATTTATTAAAATCACATTTTTAATATCAATATGCAAATTAGCCTTCCCGTTCACACTGTAAACCGCTATTTTTTGTATATATAAATACAATTGCATGTTATTTGTATGTAGATATGGACAACACTAATAAAAAGGTGAAGCAATTTTATTAATAATTGAGGTTTAAATAAAATACAATCATGGAGAATGTGATGTAAATAACAAAGGGAATTGAGACTTGAGTAGTAATATAGTTTCGGTTACAGATAGAAAAACACACAATCTCCATTATAATAAGATATATATATATTATATATATATGTGTGTGTGTGTGTGTGTGTGGAATTAAACAAATTTAAGTTAGTAGTAGTGAGAGTAATTAGGAGGGGAACTCGTAAAAATTATATTAATTATTAAACAGGAGACGTGCCTTTTGTTTACTTCTACATGTATAAATGAAAGAATGCTGCCCACACACACACACACACACACACACATATATATATATATATATATATATATATATATATATATATATACATATATATAAATTATCCGCAGCAGCTCATTCATAGTTTTATCAATAAACTAGAAGCGGCTACTCGGCATCGCTTGGGTAGAAAGTTAGTCTCGCAGATCCATTATTACTGAATCATGAGTTGGATCATTGCAGAATACCCAATTAAAATCCCTGTGTAAAAAAAACGTGCATTGATCAGAGAAAAAATGCACAGACTGAAAGAAAAATCAGTGTCTCCTATTCAAAATATTAAATGCAAAAAAAAAAAAAAATCCTTGCTGTTACTATTCAAATTTCATTTTTTAATTATCTTCACGAATATAAACAAAAGCAAGATCTGGTGATAATCTAATGTGTATATATATATTTACTTTGTCATATATATATATATATATATATATATATATATATATATATATATATATATATATTATATATATATATATAATATCCTAATGTGAATTATAGTATGTTATAGTTATTTAACGGTTATCATTTACTTAAACTATAACTCTTATTTGAAGTTCCATCCAGGATGAATGTTTAATGATATACGCATTCAGATAATAGATTGAAGTTCCTATTCCGGTTTGAACCAAGCGTCGTAACACTGAAAGAACACGTCGAGAAACTGAAGTCTTTACGAGATGAGCGACTACCGTCGCCCATGCTTCCAAGATGTGGAAATGGAATTATCAGTGTGCAAGTTCTTCCGCTGTGGAAAGAATTAAAAAAGAAAAAAAAAAAAGAAAAGAAAAGGAAAAAAGTTATATGGTTGCTATCTGAGGAAAAGGCATTCTCTTGCGTCTGGTTTTTTACCTCGCAGACATCAAGAGAAGAACCTTTAGGGCTACCCTCTGCCCTCTCTTCTTCTTCACTTCATTTTGGTACTTTTGTTTTTTTACGCTAACAAAAAAAAAAAATGTCCCGCCTGCCACTCCTCCCCCACCGTACCTCCATCTTCCGGTCACCCCCTCCCACACCTTACTCTGTGCACCTCGACGTTGGCTGGCTGAAGATAGGGTTAGGGTTAGGGTTAGGGTTAGATAAACTTTTTTTCTTCTTTTTGGCAAAGTGAAGCCCTTAGCCGTAGGAATGGCTGGGAAAAGCGGGAAAAATGGAGATGGGAAATTACGAGTTTGACGTAATCTCTTATTCATGCCTCCTTTTCCGCACTTACACCAACTCTTGGCAAGCATATTGTCTCTTTATATCTCTTTTTCACTGTCTATCTCGCACACACACACACAACACACACAACACACACACACACACACACACACACACACACACACACAGACACAGACTCACACACACATACACACAGACACAGACACAGACACAGACACACAGACACATACACATACACACACACACACACCTCACACACACACACACACACACACACACACACACACAACACACACATCACACACACATACACAACATACACATACACACACACACACACACACACACACACACACACTAAAACAGACTGCAAGTACTCAAGTTCACACTGTCACACATGCATACACAAATATATTTGAAAGATATAAATACATACACTTTTAATATAGGTGCATAGTATATATATTATATATATTATATATATATATGGAGTAATATGGAAATAAATCCGAACAATATTAAGAAATTGAAAAAATAAGATGAATTTATTTTATCGACGCTTAAACGTTTCGGTTTCTTAAACCTTCATCAGGATGTATTATGGGGTGAAGAAGATGTTTTATAGATGACAGGAGATAAAAAAAATCTTTATAAAGATTTTTTTTATCTCCTGTCTTCTATAAAACATCCATCAATTTTTTCATCCCATAATACATCCTGGTGAAGGTTTAAAGAAACCGAAACGTTTAAGCGTCGATAAATAAATTCATCTTATTTTTGGAACACTTGTTTTTTTTCAAATTTCTTATATATATATATATATATATATATTATATATATATATATATATATATATATATATAATAATATATATATATTATAATGTATATATAATATATAATATATATATAATATATATAATATATATAATGTAAAATAAATATATATATATATATATATATATATATATATATATAGAGAGAGAGAGAGAGAGAGAGAGAAGTCTGTGTGTGTGTGTGTGTGTGTGTGTGTTTATGTGCATGTGTATATATTGTTCCTAACCAGGAAGAGAGGAATGAACAAAATGCATATAAAAAATACCACACATACACACACATTGATCAACCCAATCCAGTTCCACTTTGACCTTGTAAGGATACCGTTTTGTGTATCAAATAGATCCGTCTGAGATAATGAAGTAACTATATGTTTAAAATGATTTGTGATAATACATTTTCTACCGTCTAAAACAGGAGACCACCATTTTTTAAACAGACATCGGCATAGAATAACCCATCAAAGTTTGATATACCAATAAAACCAACCAACCAACCAACCAACCAACCACTAAGTGTATATATAAAAACAGCCAACGTGACTTTGACGTTGCTCTGACATTTTTCCCGTTCTTCGGACGTGTCGACTCAGACATCAATTGTAAAACTAGGCTTTTATCTCGGGGTCATAGTTATCGATTTTGTTTAGTTTGTTTTGTTTTACGGCATATAAACCCAGTGAGTCATTTAATGCCAATAAATTTTTGAAATAAAGTCTTAATTTTCTTATAAATACATTTACTATTTAACCTATAGATGGGACCCTAACAGGTACTACACTCCGGATCAGATTGACCTGGGAGCAATGGTGATGAAGGGGTACTTCACATTCCCAAACTCCAGAACTGGTACCTCACTATCATATAGAGTTTAATGTTATTTCAAGGTCACGAAGACACTCAGCCACGGCTTTCTAGCACCCATATGATAAAAAAAGGGTTGGGGCTTGCCATAGGGGCAATATAGTTGGGGCAATAATATTGGTGCAAGGGCTTGATAGGAGCAGCTGATTGATCAGAGAGTGGCCTCTCCGGCCGCCCATCTAGCCTAAGTAAGGGTCTAAGTGAAGCGTTGCGTGTCATAGACTGCTCATCCACCAGGATTCCGTCCTTAAGCAACACGGGTCGCAACCATACGGTCAATCGGTAGCCCCATTGGTGAGTTCTTACCCCTCTGCCCAGCCAACAAGACTGCAGAGGTATAGGAACGTGATTGACATCTATCTATTATTATACTAAAGCTGCGCGAATCAAAGATTGTGTCCTGATTAGTTTAATGACAAAAAATTAAACAACAAAATATTCCTTATTTTTGGGATTGTTTGGAAAAAAACGATTTTAATCGTTTTAATTTGCAGTAATTTGCAATTAAGTCACAAAGTCACCAATCTCCCACTAACCTCCTGTCTATCAATTTTACCCTCTCTATTATATATTAGTCTATCTGTGAGAGCAATTTGAAGAGTCAATCTCTCAAAACCAGACTGACTATTGGCTGTTGACCCCTGCCATCGCCACTAAATCAGCAGTCGAGAGAAATCTATTTACCACCCCCCTTTCCCTTCTGTCATGGTAAAAATTGTCAAAGAGTTCTTTTTTTTTTTTCTTTTTTTTTTTTTGTTAATTTAACTACCGAAGAAGTATAAAACATTTTACTTTTATTTTCAAGAATTTTTGCTCTACAGTTTGTTCGTCAATTAAAATTATGGTGAAGCAATCAGAAAGAAATTATTTTTGATATTACATAAAAAAATGATTTGTCATCCCCACACCTTCTCAAACACTTAGCTATTAATAGAATTTAAAGAATCGGATCCATTTAAATTTAAATTTAATTAAACTTTCCCTTTCCTAGAAATCTTACAAATGATTCAATGATTTTAAAAAGTTCTCCGGTCCTATTTCTTTACTATCGAAGCTCATACGGTGGCCAGTGTTAAAATTGCGTGTATCCTTCAGCATTCCTCTTTTTGAGGCGCTTCAGGTACTGGGCAATAAACCCAGCCCGGCTCCTTTAAATCGAGGGGGAAGATGTTGCCTGGGGTGGGGATGGCCTCCTGGGATCACGAGGATCTTATATATCTTACCCGTGCAGCGACAGAAGCCACTGGACACATATTCTGAAGAACGAGGTAAGTATAGATGTGTATGTCTTAGTATGAGAAAACTGGAGGTATTCCACATCAACTGTCTCCAACGCGTGCTGGGCGTAGAGTGCTGGCACAATATCCCCCCACTCAGAAATTCGAAGCAGAGAACGCATTGACCCAATTGAGACCATCCTATCGCAACGCCAACTGTGATGGTTGGGTCACACCAACTCCCCCGTAAAATACTTTATGGTGAACTCGCAGATGGCACGCGGAGGACAAGAGGCCCCAAAAGCGGTTCAAGACCATATTAAGACAACACTGAAGAACTGCACCCATCACATCTTCAAACCTGGAAG
>CM042153.1:30365309-30380309 GCA_023376005.1 Doryteuthis pealeii
AAATAGGCCTCGGATCGATTACCTTTCACTATTATATAATTGCTCTTTCCGCTTTGATTTCGCTCTTATTCGGGTCAGGCTTATGTCTTGCGTAGATGCATGCGCGAGTATACTGTGGCGGCTAGCGTACTGTGGCGCCGCGGCTCGGTATGGTGAGCCATCTTTGCAAGCATGCAGATATTTCCTTTTTCTTTTTTTTATTGTAAGGGAATAAATAAATGAATATAATACTGATGAAAATTTAAAAAACTAAACAAACCTAATTGAAAAAGCTAAACAAAACAAAAAAACACAAACAGTAAAGATGATGATGAAGGATGATGAGCGTGATGATATGATGAATGATGGATGTCGACAGATCCACAAGAAGAAAGCTGAGCTTGTTTGTTAGAAATGAGAGATAGACAGATATAATAATGTTTGGTTGGTTTCTTTGTTTAGTGGCATATCACCATTATTTAATGCCAAAGCCATCCTTGCAGATAACACTTATTATTGGCATTTCAGTCTCGGAAGACTATAATGTAGTTTTTGTGGCGCCTGAAAGTTACTGCGCCTCCAGTTCTGTGAAGTCGCTAAATTTTTGAATAAACTTTGCCGACGACAGATGTCGGCATTTGAAGGCTGTCCCTAAGATGTTGGTGTGCCGGGTGCTTTGTTACCGCTGCTTTCAAGTTGACTGGACCTCACTGTGTTTCAGCTATCATGGTACTGATATTGCCCTTTGCACTAGCGTCAGGTAGGGATGGATAGCTTATAGACACGAAATGCTTTAGTCACGTATCATAACGGTACGATGCCCTAGCATGCAGACGGTCCATAGAGTTCGAGGGACCTAGAAGGAGGCGCGAGTATATGTCTTCTACTCTCAGTTATTATTGACTGAGGGGTCTAGGAATACTTAGTCTCGAGACAGGATGGACGGAGAGTTCATAATCGTTCCCACGAAGGAGAGAGTTCAGAGGGCTAGGGATAGAGTCGCGACTGGAGGTCATAGTGGAATTTATCTGTTATCAAGTATTGTTTATACCATTACCTATGAACCTTAATGGGTATAGCCCAATTTTCATACCCTTCATTTATCAAGAATTGGTAGACATACCCATTAATGTTCAATAGTAAGGTATATAAACAATAACAAGTACATGATAAATTCATGTGAGTAAGAATATGGGAATTCAATCAAACAGTATGTAGTAAATAGAAAACGCCGAAGTATTCAAAAAGATGAATTTATTCTTGGTTTGAAGTCGACGGTATTGTTAAGTATCTGGTCGCATCTTTGTTCCAGTGTTAATAAGTAAGTAAGCAAGCCAATAGAATCCGGTTTTAAGAGTATTCTTTGGTAAGTCCTACGTCAAAGAGAATCCAAATGTCCAATGAAATAAGCTCAGAAATGGTGCCTCTATTAAATACAGCAGAAGGCAGCAGCAGGCAGTGCAGTGATTGGACAATAGAATCTAAGCCCCCATGGTCACGTGGTAGTCAACAGTCCTATATTTAGGAGTGACCTATTGCCCCATGCCTTATATGTCATAAATTAATTCAACAGTTATAACGACGTTTCGATTTTTTAACAAACCTTCATCAGGACCGTCAGGCTGGAGAAGTGTTTTGTGTGGTAAGGGTGGATGGCTTTAAAAAAAATGAGAGAAATAGTTCATATAGGTAGAAAAAGTATCATTGGTGAAAAGTTATCAAAACAGAGATATAATGAAATTTCAGCTACGTATGTTTTACCCCCCCCCCCGCACGAAGAGGATGTGACAAGGCCGATTTTTAATGGGAGGTTTGAATTCAGGAATTGTCTCTTCCTATATCGTTGCCATACCACGAGCTCAGTCTGCCCTATTATCTACCTAAAGCTGGAAGCTGAATAGTTTGGATGCATACTTTCCCGCAGGGTATTAGCGATATGTTGAAATGCAACAGCAGCATGTATTTTCAAGACAAACAAATATATATATTGTCTCCACCTTGTTCGTTTCTTAATTTTTTTGTTAAAAGCCCCTGTTCATAATCTATCTAATCTATGCTATCTACCTAGCTATCTAGTTAGGGCTACTACTAGCTAACTCAGACAAGTAGATGTAGGAGATATATTTTGCTGTAATTGAAGCACGGCTATCAGTCGTTTATTTAAAAATATTCAAATAAACGACTGATGAAACCGGCTCTATGGCACAGCGATATATTCTCCTACATCTACTTGTCTGACTTGTTCCTTTTCCACATTTCCGCTCTATTCCTTTTACCCCATTCTGTCGAGATTACTAGCCAACCTACCTATCCTCATTATATATATATAAATATTAGTATATATATATTATGTATTAAGTAGTTAAGTAAGTATAATATAGTATAGGCCGGGTTAGCTGCAGTCGGTAGAGCGGTTCGGGCTAGAAACCATAAGGTTCGCTAGCGATCGATACCGGCCCTCGGCCAACTCAGCATATGAGTAACACAGGAATCTGTGCGGTAAAGTAAGGAGCCTGAATGGTAGGTGGTGGCGCTCCATCCCCCAAGACGCGAAAATAATCTCTTGATACTAGAAGGGCGCTAGGTAAAAAGGGGAATAGACTCCCTCGGCTGAGTGGCTGATTACCGTGAGGGACTATTAGACCACCCCGACGACTTTCTACTCATACTTTTACATATGGATATAATGATATATATATATATAGGTCAAGTACCGGAACGTGACTGGATTACAGCAACCAGTAACAGCAATATTCGACTCAAAAATAACTATCTGTCCAGAAATCCCTCATGTGTTACTCCCATATTATGTAACCCAGTATTACCGCTGTTTCATAGTCGGATTCATCGGCCAACTAACGCGATAATCCCACAGATTTTTTTTTCGTCGCTGAAGAGGAGGTGCTAGACTCCCAGCAGAAGCGAAAAACAAGACCTGTAAAAGAGGAGATAAGGCGGCTCTTGTGTCAATCCGGCGACTCTAGCACATTATTTCTAAGTCAACCCTTCCTCATTGCGACAGGGCCGGGTAAAACCGTAGTATGTGGTCAGAACCCATGTCGTTGAGAACTTATGGTCTGGTATGGGGGGCCACTGAAATGGCCGACAGATTCTGTACCTCCAGTGGGTTTTATGGGTTTACAACCCCGGCCAGAAGGGACTTCTGGGGGAAAGAAAAAAAAATCCAAAGAGCGTCTTCATCATTCGCAGGAATCAATGGATTGAGGCGTATTTGTCAGCTGCGTCTGGTGGGAAAAATCTGACACGGAAATAGCATTGGGGGGTTTGGGGACGCTGCTTATGAATTTCCGTAATTCTGTTGTTACTCCTTCCATGCATTCCGAACAGTTGAAATGAGCTGTCACTGTAGGAAACAGAAGAAAAAAATAAAATGACAAACAGAAAAATAAAAAAAATAGTAACAAAAAGAACAAACAAAAAAAAAACTAACGGAGGGAGTATCCAAAATATTCCGCACACTTGTTTTCGTGGATATTGAATAGGTAGAACTATAGACTATCGACTGAAACTTGGCACAAGAGGTGTCCAAAATTTGGGAGTTGACCCAGGAAACAGGACCCACAAATTTTGTAATAAAACTGTTATATTTTTAAACTATGGGGGTCTAGGGTTAGGGTTAGGGTTAGGGTGTAGGGCATGGTATGATTTAGGGTAGGGTTGGGGTTTAAGGTTAGTTTAATGGGAAATGAATATATTTGCTTCTTGTTTTCTGGGTCACCCTGTATTCGGCGTGACGCGCATAGAAAAAACAGAACCATCCGACAAATTTTGTAAATAACTGGTTAATCATTTAACTAGGGGGTTTAAGGTTAGGGCTAGTTTGTGGGGTTAGGGCTTAAGGTTAGTTTAATGGAAAATAAATAAATAATTGTGGGTTTTGTTTTTTCTAGGGTCACCCTAATGTTGACACCTTTGTGGCATGTTCAAGGCCGACTTAATCTTACTGAGAAATACTATCTCATTGATGATACTCACCCTGTTCGCCATAACCTCTCTTGAGTCTTGCTAGAATCTTTCTCATCAGTGTGGAGGTGACGGGCATCCGCTCTCTTTAAGAAGAGCCCTGGAAGAGCTGAGGAGGCCACATGCCCCAGACCAATCAACTGGTCAATCAGCTACAATACTTGGTAAGAGTCCTGAGGGATCTGAGGAGACTACAGCACTGGTTAAAATAGCTACACAAATATTTATGAAAGTCCCTAAGAGATCCTGTCACTCAGATTCAGCGAAGTTGGTCTAGAGTAACGTGATCGGAGCGACGAGGCGATGGAATCAAGCACAGGAGGGTAAGAGTGGGGGAGAAAAGAACAAAGAGTAGAGAAGAGGAGAGTGTGGAATAAATAAGAAAAAGGAACTTGGAAAATGATGATAATGGCTGAAGAATTAGGACATATTTTGAAGATGAAAGAAGAACGGATCCGAAGAAAATATGTACAAGCTGCTGTCTCTGATAAGTATTGTTGTTGTGGGTTGCTGCTGCTGCTTGGCTGCTGATACTAATGAGCGAATCAGATAAAGTGTTAATTCTCACAGTGCTTTCCTGCCGTATACCCCCACTGTACTTTTCTATCAGTCACGTGGGAAGAAGAAACTGCGGATTAAGGATTTAGTCAGAATTCCAGTGGAACATCAAAGCGCTGGAATTCAACTCACTTTTCTTTTATCGTCTCCGATGAGGCTCCTGTTTTTAGTAATCAGCTTGGAATGGCGGGATGGGATACACACACGCACATATACACACGCACGCACGCACGCACGCACGCACACACACTCAACGCGCGTGCGCACGCGCAGATACACGACACGGAGACAAACGCACGTAAATGCGTTGGTACACAATCGTGTAGCTACTCGCAGGCAGATACACATATCCACCTACCCATTCAGACACGAGCACGAGCAAAAACAATTTGATGCTCATACGGACACACGCATGCAAGCAGTCTGTTCATATCTATCTATCTATCTATCTATCTATCTATCTGTCTCGATCTCTTCATATCTGTCAATCCATCTTAGTTGTTTATATCAATCAATCAATCTATCTATCTATCTGTTTATCTATCTATCTATCTTAATCTGTCTATATCTATCTATCTATTTATCCATCCGCCCACCCATCCATCCATCCATCCCATCATCCCATCTATCTATCTATCTATCTATCTATCTCTTCATATCTATCTATCTCAGTTTGTTTATATCAATCAATCAATCATCAATCAATCTATCTATCTGTTTATCTATCTATCTATCTTAATCTGTCCATATCTATCTATCTATCTATCTATCCATCTATTTTTCCATCCACCACCCATCCATCTATCTATCTATCTGTCTCGATCTCTTCATATCTGTCAATCCATCTCCGTTTGTTTATATCAATCAATCAATCAATCAATCAATCAATCAATCTATCTATCTATCTATCTATCTTAATCTGTCCATATCTATCTATCTATTTATCAATGTATCTATTTATCTGTCTCGATCTCTTCATATCTGTCAATCCATCTCAGTTTGTTTATATCAATCAATCAATCAATCAATCAATCAATCTATCTATCTATCTGTTTATCTATCTATCTATCTATCTTACTGTCCATATCTATCTATCTATTTATCCGTCCACCCACCCATCCATCCATCTTTCCATCTATCTATCTATCTATCTATCTATCTCGATCTCTTCATATCTGTCAAT
This sequence comes from Doryteuthis pealeii, assembly GCA_023376005.1. NCBI lineage: Eukaryota > Metazoa > Mollusca > Cephalopoda > Myopsida > Loliginidae > Doryteuthis > Doryteuthis pealeii. The sequence continues at coordinate 30,371,014 of CM042153.1, forward strand.
CAATCTCAGTTTGTTTATATCAATCAATCAATCAATCTGTCTATCTGTCTATCTGTCCATCTATTTATCTATCTTAATCTGTCTATATCTATCCATCTATTTATCCATCCGCCCACCCATCTATCTATCTATCTATCTATCTATCTATCTATCTGTCTGTCTGTCTGTCTCTTCATATCTGTCTATTATCTCAGTATATTCATATCAATCAATCAATCAATCAATCAATCTATCTATCTTAGTCTGTCCATATCTATCTATCTACCTATCTCGATCTCTTCATATCTGTGTATCTATCTGAGTATATTCATATCAATCAATCAATCGATCAATCTATCTATCTATCTATCTATCTATCTATCTATCGCAGTCTCTTCATATCTGTCAATCTATTTCAGCATTTTCATATCTATCTATCTATCTATCTATCTATCTATCAGCTAAAAAGGTGATTGCATTTTCTGCGCATGGCCTACCTCTTTTCCCCCGCCAAAGCTAAGGGTAAATAGTTGTGTAGACTGGGCAATCGGTTATCTATCTATCTATCTATCTATCTATCTATTAAGCACACAGGTTCACCACACACCAAGAAGTCTCTGCAGGTATAGAGACGTACATACATGCACAGAAAACACCGTGGCTTCGAATATAGTATTAATATAATCATATATATTACGCATCAAAAGTATTTTCGTTTTTAACCGACCTTTCACACTCAAAAGTTTATTTCATATATAATAATAATAATTATAATAATAATAATAAATAATAATAATAAAATTATCTGGGACTTTGAGATAAAGACGGACCACCCTATCCCAGCCAAGAGACCAGACCTAGTTTGATTAACAAAAAAAAAAAAAAAGAAAAAGAAAAAAAGAAGAGAACGTGTCAACTGATGGACTTTGCGGTTCCAGCAGATCACAGGGTGAAGCTGAAGGAAAATGGAACGATGGACCTTGCCAGAGAATTGAAAAAGCTGTGGAATATGAGAGTGAAAGTGATACCAATAGTAGTTGGTGCACTTGGAACGGTCCCAATAAACTTGGAAAAAAGACTGGAGGATCTGGAAATCAGGAAGAATTGAGACCATCCAGACTACTGCACTGCTGCAATCGGCTAGATTACTCAGACGAGTCCTGGAGACATGAGGAGACTTGTTGTCACTCAGCCTCCAGTGAAATACCATTAGCTAACGCTGATGTAAAGAGTATCGTCGGGGTGGCCTAAAGTCGGTATCAGCCAATCAGCGAGGGAGTCTATCCCATTTTCAATAGCGCTAGACCAAGGAGATTGTTTTTGCGTCTGAGGTGGAGCGCCACACCTACCATTAGCTCCTTACTTTACCGCACAGATCCCTGTGCTACTCATACGCTGAGTTGACGAGGGTCGGTATCGAACAAGGAACGCTCTACCAACTGAGCTAACCCGACCCATAAAAGGAGTGAAAATAGTAATAATAATAATAATAATAATAATAATAATAATAATAACAAAAATTGATAATACACAGCAGAATAGCAAGTGTAGTATATGTGGAGACAGAGATGAAACAGTTAATAACAATGTGAAAGGTGATCCACTAGGAATTATGCAAAAGATTAAAGTGTAACCCTGCTAGCAAATGGTATATTTATAAACCAGAATCCGTATTAGAAAAATGAGGCTCATAAAATTTTCTGGGACATCAAGAGACTGGTGTTACGATTTTATGGGCCATCTTTTAGGCTTCAAGCAAGAGCGCTTGTCCAGCGGAAATACTTGGTAAAGAATCCTTTGGTTGTAAGTTCCTTCGTCAATGATTGCAAATGGACGTCTGTTCAGTATCAGTGATTAAGTAGTCAACTAGCCACGTATTATGGCTGTTGATTGGCAGGGGAATAAACTACGTGACCTCTCATAGTCTATAAATCTAGGTGGTGAATTGTAGCATACCTTATAATCCAACAATAATCCAACAATGGGATTAACTGGAGATCGGGGAAAGAATCGAGATATTCCACACTACAGCAAGAATAATTAAAATACTCCTGAAGAACTGAGGGGGACGTTGTCACTCAGATTTCAGTGAAAAACTCACATAGAGTGAAAATATTAATTTTAATAGGGAATATCAGAAATTTGACTATGTTCATTGTCGAATAATATATTGGGTTAGACATAACAACGTGTTTTTCATTACTCTGTCGTGAGGTATGTTGAGAGACTGAAAATTCTCATTTTAACGCTGACGGATGTGCTGATGGCTCGATGGCTAGGGACTCTGACTGATGAAAAATCGGCCGGGTTTCGTTCCCAGTTGGAGGTAGCCTGCTAAGTCAAGCCGTACTGAGGACATGTGATGCATCGAAACAGGACCCTCTGCAGATGACTATATATATATATATATATATATATATATATATATATATATATATATTTGAGGTAGGTAAAAGGATGGTGAACAAGAAATGATAACTCAAAACAAATCTAAGAGTTGAAACGTTTCGTCCGATTTATACGGACCACATCGGTCAAATGATTTTTATTGAAAGCAAAATTACGTGCAAGTACAAGTAAATTTGGTGAGGGGGGTGAGTTAGTAGCGGAAGTGAAGGGAGGGAGGATAGGGGCAGACATGAATGAAGTAAGGGTAGTTTACAGGAAGTAGAGAGAGGGTGGGAGTAGATGGGCACAGGGGTAGGTTAATGGAGGGGGGTAAAGTTCTGGTGTGTTTGATGTCAGGGGAAGATAAGGAAGAGGGGAGAGTTGAGTGATCTTAGGTCACTGGGTCAGTTAGTGGAAAGAACAGGGGGAGGATTTTTTGACTCCTGAAGTTTAGGTGGAGAGGAACGGAATGGAGAGTAGGTAGTGAGAGTCTATGTGTGGACATTCTTTTTTTTTTAGTTTATTTAATTAATTCGCTACTAACTCATCTCCCCCTCACCAAATTCACTTGTACTTGCACGTAATTTTGCTTTCAATAAAAATCATTTGACCGATGTGGTCCGTATAAATCGGACGAAACGTTTCAACTCTTAGATTTGTTTTGAGTTATCATTTCTTGTTCACCATCCTTCTACCTACCTCATACTGTTGGATTCTACTACATCCATCCTATCTCCATATATATATATATATATATATATATATATATATATATGGTATTTAAGGCCTTTTATTCCCAAATAACTTTGCTCTGTTTACAATAATTAAACATTCAGCTCTCATACGGAACCTGAACTCTACAACAAACTACTGGTAGAGAATTAGGACCCACCTAGAATCACCTTGTACCAAGAAACTTGGTACCGCACCAAAGTATATATATATATATATATATATATATATATATATATATTATATATATATATGGGTGGTTAAATATGGAAATAGATCCAACTGTATGTAAAGATATAAATAATAATAATAATAAAAAACTATTCCAAAAGATAGTTTTATTTGTAGATGGTGAAGATGTTAAACATTTGAACACATGCATTCATAACTTATGAATCAAAAGGGAATGGTCCATTATTCATTTGAGGTGATGACAGGGCGTGAAACACGTAGGTCGGTACTATCGTAGATGGTGAAGATGTTAAAACATTTCGGTTCGTTATAAAACCTTCAATAGGGAATTAGGATGATTATGATGTTGTCTAAACAAAATGAAAACGAAAGATGAGAAAGTATTAAAGAAAATATTTTTTCCGTTGGCAGCTTTCTTTTCTTTTTCTTTCTTTTTTAAGTAACGTGGTTGGTATTAGTAAAGAATATTTGAAATGTAAGATATTTTCTTAAAATAATATGTGAATAGATATAATTTACAAGGAAAGAGAAAAAGAAGAAAAATTATCTAATCCGCATGTGGCAATGTATATTAGAATATGTTTGACTAGCAGGACCTGTAGATATAATACAGTATGATAATTTAATTATTGCAACGTTTGATATGTTTACTTAATAGCTATTTCAAAATAGTTCAATATGTAAGTAAAGTAAAGTAATGTCGGTATCAGTCAGACAGCGAAGGAGTCTATCCCCTTTTCACTAGCGCTAGTCCAAGGAGATTATTTTAGCATCTGGGACGGAGCGCCACACCTACCATCAGCTCCTCACTTTAACGCACAAATCCCTGCGCTATTCATACGCTGAGTTGACGAGGGCCGGTATCGAACCAAAAACCTTATGATTCATAACCGAACGCTCTACCGACTGAGCTAAACCGGCCCATTAAATATGTAAAAAGTATAATAATCTTGATTTAACCCTCTCTCACTCTTTTTTTTTTCGATTGAAACAGTTTAGCGTTATCTCTTCATCGGGCTCAGGCCCTCTCTATATCTTTTTCCATATTCTCTTTCTTTCTTTCTTTCTTTTTCTTTCTTCTTTATATTTTTCTGTGTGACATGTTCTTTTTCTCCCCTTTCTTTCTTTCTAATAAAAACGAAATGGTCCATTATTTAACCGAGGTTTCATCTTGGACGATTGCATTTTTAACCAGAGAGTGTTGCAAGATGGTATTTTTAAGGAACACGTGTATCAATATATAGATAATATTTAGGATTACAACTTACTTTCGTTACACTTATGTTTATTGATATAATCTATGTTCTCATAGCTTTATTTATATATATATATTGGTGCCTAAAACGTGAAGTTGTGCAAGATATCAAAATTGGAAGACATTTGATTGGCAAAAGGAATATGTGTTTTATATACGGAGAAAACTATCTAAAAACAAACTATATTATAGCATTTTAGAACAAGTTTACATAAGAAAGGTGATGAGTTGAAAAAACTTGGTCTTTGTTTAATAGTATTACAATTTGCAATAACATCGGATTCAAAAATTTGTAATAGCCTTTTGTTGTGGACGTGAACTAATATCTTAGAATTTGAAAATTAAAATTATGAGTTGTGCCAGGTACATGTTGGGCGATGGCATTTTTTATATTTCCGATTTTAAGATCTCGCTTGTGTTCATATAAACGTTTTTAGATGTTTGTGTAAGTTTCACCAACATATCTTTTATGGCAGTTTATTTTTACATTGAATAATACATTCCTATCTATCGTTTTCATTTAGACCACATCATACTCATACTAATGTCCTGATGAACACACACACACACACACACACACACACACACATACACACACACACACTCATACTCACGCACACACACACATACACACACATATGTATACACGATGGTTTGTTCTGAACATAGTCCCCCTTGGGGTCCATACACTTCTCCTATCAGTGTTGCAGTGCTTGGATCCTATTAGTCAAATGAGTCATCATCAGCAGATATAACGTTATCATTAGAACTTTGGAGCTATAAAAATTTCATACCTAAGAAGTTCATATGATGATGCCATATCAAACCTAATATATATATATATATATATATATATATATATATATATACTAAAATATTTATTTATTTATTTATTAATGCTCTCTCACAAGTATTGAACACTCTCCTAATAATACTGTACGTGGTCTCACTACTGCCTCTTCAAGTGTAATAGTGCCAACCATACACGCTGATTATATATATATATATATATATATATATATATATATATAAATTAAAAGAAAGGAAATGAATCCGACGGTATGAGTATATATAAAAAGATATGAAAACACCACAAAATGCTGTTAAAGTGAAAACATTTTATAACTTCGCTGATATTGAACAATATTTCGATTTTATGAAAATCGTCATCAGAGCTTGTTTATACTCCGTGTTGTTAAGAGCGGAGACAAAAGTCATATGAGTTCAAAACAAAAACCTTGATGTTGCAAAAAAGAAAAAGAAAGGAAGTGGCTCACATTCGATACTTTGTATAACTTTTTTCTTTTTTGCAACGTCAAGGTTTTTGTTTTGAACTCATATGACTTTTGTCTCCGCTCTTAACAACACGGAGTATAAACAAGCTCTGATGACGATTTTCATAAAATCGAAATATTGTTCAATATCAGCGAAGTTATAAAATGTTTTCACTTTAACAGCATTTTGTGGTGTTTTCATATCATATATATATATATAATATATATATATATATATATATATATATATATATATATATATCCTAGATAAGACTGTTTGGCTTTTACATAGTGCTAATAGCCTTGGGAAACGTATGCATCCCACTATTTTCCCTCCAGCTCCCCTCTCTAAATACATATTCCCCCCTCTATTTTTCTTTCTTTCTTTCTTTTCTTTTCTTTTTTTCCCCTCTGACGTGTAGCACACTCTTTTTCACAATTGCAACTATATGGTCCATTATTTATCTGAGGTGATGACAAGGCATAACATTTGAACACATGCATTCATAACTTATGAATCAAAAGGGAACGGTCCATTATTCATCTGAGGTGATGACAGGGCGTGAAACACGTAGGTCGGTACTATCGTACTGATATATATATGTATTATATGAATGCATCCACAGTGCAACAGGACGAGTTGGATAATGTAGAATCCACCCCCAACTTGAATGTTGAAAATAGGTTAAAATTCCCTTTCCATTTTGCGTAAAAGGTAGATTTGTGTCAGACCCGGAATTCGTCTGTTTTTAATTAAACTATAAACAACAAGCAACATCAGTCGTTTGTCTTTGATCATCTTTGCTAAGATTAATTGAATGGAATTTAATTAGACATAATGAAAAGACAAAAAAATAACGGTAGAACAGAGAGAGGGGAAGAGAGAAAGACAGAAAGAGAGGGAAAGGGGAGAAATAAATAGAAAAAGAAAGAAGAAAGAAAGAAAGAAAGAAGGAAAGAAGGAAAGAGAAAAAATAAAGAAAGAGATTAAATAAAGAGAAAGAGAAAGAAAGAAAGAGAAAGAAAGAAAGAGAAAGAATGTAGAGGAAGAAAAAAAAAGGTTGGAAGAGAAAAAACGGGAAAGAGAAAAAAGACGCGTGAAAAACATGTACGTCGTAAAATAGAAAAAGAAAATAGAAAGAAATAGAAAAAGGCAGGAAAACCGGAAGACGAAATACGAAGAAAGAAAGAAAGAAAGAAAGAAATAAAAGAGTAGAGAGAGTAAAAGAAAGTAAAAAAGAGAAAGGAAAGAAAGAAAGAAAGAAAGAAAGAAAGATAGAAAGAAAGAAAAGAGTAGAGAGTAAAAGAAAGTAAAAAAGGGAAAGAGAAGAAAGAAAGAAAGAAATAAAAGTGTAGAGAGAGTAAAAGAAAGTAAAAAAGAGAAAGGAGAGAAAGAAAGAAAGAAAAGAGTAGAGAGAGTAAAAGAAAGTAAAAAAGAGAAAGGAAAGAAAGAAAGAAAAGAGTAGAGAGAGTAAAAGAAAGTAAAAAAGAGAAAGGAAAGAAAGAAGAAAGAAAGAAAAAAGTAGAGAGTAAAAGAAAGTAAAAAAGAGAGGAGAGAAAGAAAGAAAGAGAGTAGAGAGAGTAAAAGAAAGTAAAAAAGAGAAAGGAAAGAAAGAAAGAAAGAAAGAAGAAAAGAGTAGAGAGAGTAAAAGAAAGTAAAAAAGAGGAAGGAAAGAAAGAAAGAAAGAAAGAAAGAAAGAAAGAAAGAAAAGAGTAGAGAGAGTAAAAGAAAGTAAAAAAGAGAAAGGAAGAAAGAAAGATACGAAGAAAAGAAAAGAAGAACAAGGAAAAAGTGAGAACAAGTAGAAAGAGAACGAATGAAATGATAAAGTATGTGTATGTGTGTGTGTGTGTGTGTGTGTGAGAGAGAGAGAGAGAGAGGGGGGAGAGAAGGAAAAAAGAAAGACAAGTGAGAGGGAAATAGAAATAAAAAGAATGCTGAGATAGGAATAAGGAAATAATAAAGAAAGAAAGAGATCAATGAAAGAGTTAAATGTAAAAAAAAGTACAGAAAGAGATAAAGAAAAGAAAGAAAAAAGAAGGGAAAAGCGATAAAATAGAGGGCTAAAGAAATGAAGAGAGAGAGAGAGGAGAGAGAGAGAGAGAGAGAGAGAGAGAGAGAGAGAGAGAGAGAGAGAGAGGGGGGGGGTGATAAAAAAAATGACTCCCACTTTTTTGTATAACTAACGAGTTAATTACTATGATGACTTTAATCACTAAAGCATTTTTGAAAGTAACTCAACATAATCTATATATTAATACTCGTGTTCCTTAATTGTACGACCGTTTTCATCAGTACCCTCTAGTCAGAAACCGTCCAAACTGAAGAAATACAAAAAACGTAAATTCTGGTTATCTGGTGTTACTTATCCGCCGAATTCTCATTTCTTATGAGTGTCGTCTCCTCAGCAAAATAATGGACCATTCCATTTTTATTATTGTCGTGTTTTTACATACGGATAAGATACGGAACATGGAAGACCAGGTTGTTGGAAATTAACAAGGTTTTATTTAACACAAGGTAGATAATGCTTTATTCGTTCTTGTTGGGTTGGTTGGTTGGTTTTTACGGCATGTCAACCCCTGTTGGATTATTTTATGCCGAAGACGTTTTTATTTTATTCGTTCTTATTGGGTTGATTGGTTGGTTTTCACGGCATGTCAACCCCTGTCGGACTATTTTATGCCGAGAACGTGTTGTTTTATTTATTCTTGATGGATACTCAATTTCTTTTCAAACTCATTTTTTTTTCTATTTAACCCATAGATGGGACCCTAACGGGGCAGAGTGTACCTGGGGGTAATGGTGATGAAGGGACACTCCACATTCCCAAGAGCCACCGCATTGTAGCTCATATATGATAAAAAGGGTTGGGGCTTGCCATAGGGCAATAAGGTTGGGGCAATCATATAGGTGCTAGGGCTTAACGCGACCAGCCGTTTGATTAGAGGCGGCATCTTCGACTAGCCTAAGTAAGGGCCAAAGTAGAGTGTTGCATGTCATGGCGTTCTTGTTGGAAGAAGAAGAAGAAGAAGAAGAAGAAGAAGAAGAAGAAGAAGAAGAAGAAGAAGAAGATATTTGACAATGACTGGGAGTAAAAAAAATTTTAAAGTTGAATTTATGAAAGATTATGAGAATTATAATTGTTATAATAGCAACACAAATACGAAATCATTTAAGATATTTGACAATGACTGGGAGTAAAATTTAAAAAAAAACCGGTTGAATTAATAATTCCTGAAAGATTATGAGAATTATAAGAATATGAGTCTTGAATCCATCGAAAGCTCCATTTTGGGATTGAAGGAATTTTTTTTCTGCACTTTTATCCTGGGATTGGCATTGGCCGGAAGTCTGACGATGAAACAGACTGAGATATATGTTCATAGGACTTTTATTTTATGTACATTTTATTGATGCTTAGGGCAAAGCAAAGTTTGGGTTGGGAATCGAGTTGAAATATAGACGCTTTTCT
>CM042153.1:30385309-30390309 GCA_023376005.1 Doryteuthis pealeii
AGACACAGACACACACATACACACACCACTCACACACACATACACACACACACAACACACAACACATACACACTCTCTCTCTCTCACACACACACACACACACACACACACACACACACACACACACTAAAACAGACTGCAAGTACTCAAGTTCACACTGTCACACATGCATACACAAATATATTTGAAAGATATATATACATACACTTTTAATATAGGTGCATAGTGTATATATATATATATATATATAATATATATATATATATATATATATATATATGGGAGTAAATATGGAAATAAATCCGACAATATCAAGAAATTTGAAAAAATAAGATGAATTTATTTATCGCCGTTTAAACGTTTCGGTTTCTCTAAACCTCCATCAGGATGTATTATGGGGTGAAGAAGATGTTTTATAGATGACAGGAGATAAAAAAATCTTTATAAAGATTTTTTTTATCTCCTGTCTTCTATAAAACATCCATCAATTTTTACATCCCATAATACATCCTGGTGAAGGTTTAAAGAAACCGAAACGTTTAAGCGTCGATAAATAAATTCATCTTATTTTTGGAACACTTGTTTTTTCAAATTTCTTATATATATATATATATATATATATATATATAATATATATATATATATATATATATATATAATATAATAATATATAATATATATAATATATATATATAAATATATATAATATATATAATGTAAAATAAATAAATAAATATATATATATATATATATATATATATATATATATATATAATATATATATATATATAGAGAGAGAGAGAGAGAGAGAGAGAAGTATCTCTGTGTGTGTGTGTGTTTATGTGCATGTGTATATATTGTTCCTAACCAGGAAGAGAGGAATGCACAAAATGCATATAAAAAATACCACACATACACACACATTGATCAACCCAATCCAGTTCCACTTTGATCTTGTAAGGATCCCGTTTTGTGTATCAAATAGATCCGTCTGAGATAATGAAGTAACTATATATTTAAAATGATTTGTGATAATACATTTTCTACCGTCTAAAACAGGAGACCACCATTTTTTAAACAGACATCGGCATAGAATAACCCATCAAAGTTTGATATACCAATAAAACCAACCAACCAACCAACCAACCAACCACTAAGTGTATATATAAAAACAGCCAACGTGACTTTGACGTTGCTCTGACATTTTTCCCGTTCTTCGGACGTGTCGACTCAGACATCAATTGTAAAAACTAGGCTTTTATCTCGGGGTCATAGTTATCGATTTTGTTTAGTTTGTTTGTTTTACGGCATATGAACCTCAGTGAGTCATTTAATGCCAATAAATTTTTGAAATAAAGTCTTAATTTTCTTATAAATACATTTTACTATTTAACCTATAGATGGGACCCTAACAGGTACTACCACTCCGGATCAGATTGACCTGGGAGCAATGGTGATGAAGGGGTACTTCACATTCCCCAAACCTCCAGAACTGGTACCTCACTATCATATAGAGTTTAATGTTATTTCAAGGTCACGAAGACACTCAGCCACCGCTTTCTAGCACCCATATTATAAAAAAAGGTTGGGGCTTGCCATAGGGGCAATATAGTTGGGGCAATAATATTGGTGCAAGGGCTTGATAGGAGCAGCTGATTGATCAGAGAGTGGCTTCTCCGACCGCCCATCTAGCCTAAGTAAGGGTCTAAGTGAAGTGTTGCATGTTATAGACTGCTCATCTACCAGGATTCCGTCCTTAAGCAACACGGATCGCAACCATACGGTCAACAGGTAGCCCCATTGGTGGGTTCTTACCCCTCTGCCCAGCCGATAAGACTGTAGAGTTATAGGCACGTGATTGACATCTATCTATTATTATACTAAATCTGCGTGAATCAAAGATTGTGTCCTGATTAGTTGAATGACAAAAAATTAAACAACAAAATATTCCTTGAAAAACTTGATTTTAATCGTTTTAATTTGCAGTAATTTGCAATTAAGTCATAAAGTCACCAATCTCCCACTGACCTCCTGTCTATCAATTTTACCCTCTCTATTATATATTAGTCTATCTGTGGGAGCAATTTGAAGAGTCACTCTCTCAAAACCAGACTGACTATTGGCTGTTGACCCCTGCCATCGCCACTAAATCAGCAGTCGAGAGAAATCTATTTACCACCCCCCTTTCCCTTCTGTCATGGTAAAAAAATTGTCAAGAGTTCTTTTTTTTTTTTTTTTTTTTTTTGTTAATTTAACTACCGAAGAAGTATAAAAACATTTTACTTTATTTTCAAGAATTTTTGCTCTACAGTTTGTTCGTCAATTAAAATTATGGTGAAGCAATCAGAAAGAAATTATTTTTGATATTACATAAAAAAATGATTTGTCATCCCCACACCTTCTCAACACCTTAGCTATTAATAGAATTTAAAGAATCGGATCCATTTAAATTTAAATTTAATTAAACTTTCCCTTTCCTAGAAATCTTACAAAATGATTCAATGATTTTAAAAAGTTCTCCGGTCCTATTTCTTTACTATCGAAGCTCATACGGTGGCCAGTGTTAAAAATTGCGTGTATCCCTTCAGCATTCCTCTTTTGAGGCGCTTCAGGTACTGGGCAATAAACCCAGCCCGGCTCCTTTAAATCGAGGGGGAAGATGTTGCCTGGGGTGGGGATGGCCTCCTGGGATCACGAGGATCTTATATATCTTACCCGTGCAGCGACAGAAGCCACTGGACACATATTCTGAAGAACGAGGTAAGTATATGATGTGTATGTCTTAGTATGAAGAAACTGGAGGTATTCCACATCAACTGTCTCCAACGCGTGCTGGGCGTAGAGTGCTGGCACAATATCCCCCCACTCAGAAATTCGAAGCAGAGAACGCATTGACCCAATTGAGACCATCCTATCGCAACGCCAACTGTGATGGTTGGGTCACACCAAACTCCCCCGTAAAATACTTTATGGTGAACTCGCAGATGGCACGCGGAGGACAAGAGGCCCCAAAAGCGGTTCAAAGACCATATTAAGACAACACTGAAGAACTGCACCATCACATCTTCAAACCTGGAAGATCTGGCCTCTAACAGAGAGAGAGAGAGAGAGAGAGAGAGAGAGAGAGAGAGAGAGAGAGAGAGAGAGAGAGAGAGAGAGAGAGAGAGAGAGTATGCAAGACGTGTGCCGTACAGGAACTGAGCGGCTCAATGTCGAGATTAACAGGGCTGCAGAGCAGCGACGTCTTTGTCGTCATGAACCGTCAAATGCAGGTAGGCATTTCCCTTGCAATGTGTGTGACAGTATCTGCATGTCAAGAATTGGACTAACTAGCCACCAGTGGATACACAACAAGATATGGAGTGACGTCGTCTGCGACGGATTTCTAAAACGAAAAGGATGCCTTAGTATATTAAATGTGATTAATGGGTATGAATTGTACTGATATTTATTACTTGGTAGTGTAAATAACTCAAAAAGTGAAGGTGAAAGTTTGATCTCTTTGCTTGTGTGTGTGTGTGTGTATGTGTGTGTGTGTGTGTGTGTTTTTTAGTTGCCACGTTCGTTTTACGTTTGATGCAAATTTTGAGTGACTTTTCAGATTTAGATGAGCAATAAATCAGAGCTCAGAAGTAAAGCAAAATTCCTTTTAAAGGATGGAATAGACACACACAGAGACACACAGACACACAGACACACACACATATATACAAGGTGTGCCCCAAAAGTATCGAGATTTTTTGTACTTTTTGACACACCTTGTATTCTGAAAAAATTAACGTTCCATTCATTGTTCATTTCTATCTTGGTAAATACAGCTTCAAACTAGATACTTTTATGACACACCTTGTATCCTGAAAAAAATTAAAGTTCCATTCATTGTTCATTTCTATCTTGGTAAATACAGCTTCAATCTCGATACGTTTATGACACGCCTTATATATATATATATATATATATATATATATATATATATATATATATATATATATCAAAAAGTTACTAAAAGTTACTGCTCAAGGGAAGCAGTTTAGATTTAAAGACTAAAAAACTTTAGTCTTTAAATCTAAACTGCTTCCCTAGGACCCTTTTGGATTGACTACTTAATTAAATACTAATTAAAATGACACAGAGAGAAATAAAAATAATTCTAGACCGAACAAGTATATATATATATATATATATATATATTATATAAAGGTAAAATAATCCAGTTGACTGGAAAGCAGGGGAATATTCTATTTGGGATCATGAAAATCTCACTGTACATCCACAATATATGCTCATGTAGGTGCAAACTTATAGATTTATACAATGATTTTTATAAATAAAGATAGAAAAGAAAAGGAAAACATATCTTCTCTATTCTGTTGTTCTCAGTCTATGTAAATGCTACCTGATGAAACTAGACATATTGAGTTTCTGGTTGATATATATATATATATATATATATATATATATATATATATATATATATATATTATATATATATGATGGCAGCAAACTCGTATTCAAGTATTGCCATTGCTTGATATAGTAACAATAATAATAATAACAAAAAAAGAAAAAAGAAAAAAGAAGCTCAACAGTTTAAACAATATAAAATTCATTTCTCTTTTTTTGCAGTTTTAGGCTACAGCCAGCGTTAGTACATATAAAGGACAAGACATGTATTGCATATCAAGCAATGCCTGTGCCTGAAGCTTTTTTAAGTGAGGAAAAGCTTTGCACAGAACCAATCCCACTCTCTAAGTGACTGCCACATTTGAACCAAAAAGAAGAACAATTCAACATCATTGGCTGCAGCAGCCGCCGCAGGTTAATTTTGGAGTTTTCCTTCTCCTAGACACTTGCCTTGACAAGGCTGAGGAATGCATCTCTCCCGGTGGTTTTGTTACGCGTCTGGATACCAATCCAAGTATTTTTACGTCCCCGCGTATATTATTTGCTAGATGGCCGTTGAGCGAAAGGCTTCATCCGCCCTTTGACAGGTTTTGTTT
>CM042153.1:30395309-30397809 GCA_023376005.1 Doryteuthis pealeii
AAAAAAATTGTATTATCCATTAAGAATGAATTTATTTCAAAACTTTATCGGCATTAAATGACCCACTGAGGTTGATATGCCGTAAAACAAAACAAACCAAACCAAACCAATCAAATGAACTTATTATATAAATTTAAAAAAAAAATGCAGTCTTTAATTTAAAAAGAAAATATAAACATACAGCTTAAATATTTTTAAAAACCCGAGAAGAACTGACTTAATAAATGCAATTTATCAGTAATATTATATACCGTATTTGGAAGCGCGTGCTGTAATGGTTAAAGTCATGGGAATGGACTCGACGCCCCGAGTTCAAATCCTGGACGTGGTAATTGCATTTCACTTAGCGCTAATACCCTTGGGAAAGGTATGAATCATACTCTCCCTCCAGCTATGGATAAATAGTTGAGGCAGACTGGGCTCTTTTAACCTTGGTTAGGCAACCGGTCTAGGAGAAGGAAAACTGAATTCAAACCTGTTAAACTCCGCTTAAGAAATTGACCTTGTGTTGCATCCTGCTCGTAGGGGTTGGTAATATATATATATCGTATTTGATGGCATATAAGATGCACGGGCATATAAGACGCCCCCCATTTCAGCAGGTCAGATTCAGGAAAAAAGTTTTTAGTGTATTTAAGCATATATTGTTGAAAACAGTCTAGCTGTGCATTACACAAGCAGAAACATAGCTGTATAAAAGCAATTGGGCAGTACAGGCAAGCAATAAGCATACACAAGACATCTTAAATAGCAGGAAATAATAATAATAAAAAAAATTAATAATAATAATAATAATAAAACTTCACCTACGGTGTATAAGACGCAGGGCAATTTTTTGAGCCAAAATTTTGGAAATAAAGTGCGTCCTATATGCCGTCAAATATGGTACTTTGAATACTAATGCTAGTAAGTCATAAAATTTGAATTTATATAAATTATACAATCATTCTTAAGTATAACAAATAGTAGTTGTATGTATCATTACATATGAAATATATCCACATAGAACTCATTTATATATCCTGTGGGATCACAGATACAATTATACGTATACGTATACGACTACAGCTTGGATTAATTCACGTTTTGTTTTTTATCAGAGAGATCAGATTTCCACATGGTCATCAACATGTTAATCGAGGTCCATGCTTTAAAAACATGGACGTCGATTGATAGGTTGATGACCGAGTCCGAGTCAGGACAACAATGCGTTAGAGTGAAAGAGATAGTGAAAAAGTTTGGAGTCTGGCCTAGGTCTTGAGAGGTGACAGGTGGAGAGTGTTAGCTGTTTTTTTTAAGGGTACAGACGCAAATTGCAGTCTGTCTTCCGAGGCAATTTCTCGATGGTTAACTTGGGAGAGGAAACGTGCCTTCCAGTCCCAAGTTAACCACACACACGCGCGTGTGCGCACACACGCACACACACAAATATACACATACACACACGCGCGCGCGCACAGACACAGACACAGACACACACACACACACACACATATATATATATATATATATATATATAATACGAGGGTCAACTAAAAGTTCTTAGGCTGAATAATATACTCTCATGGAATGTGACCAAATGAGGTTTTTTTCGAACATAGTCTCCCTTGCGGTCTACACACTTCTTACATCAGTGTTGCTGTGTATGAATCCCACTGGTAAAATAAATCAACAGCAGATATGACGCCATCATATGGACTCTTCAGCCTATGATCTTTTCAATCCATCCTCGTATCTATCTATGTTAATATCACTTTTTATCTGCTTGTGAGAGGAACCCCGTGGTGTAGCGGGTAACGTATTGGACTGCGATAGCGTAGTAGGAGAGTTCGAATTCCAGTTTGGCTGGAATTCGAACTCCTGAGACCTGTCAGCTGTTCCTTATAAACATTCATCTTAATTCCACAGAATATTTATAATCTTTCCACAGATTATCTAACCTTGCCTTAAAGGAATTTAGAGATGGAGCATTCACTATTGATGATGGTAGTTTATTCCATGTATTCACCATTCCGTTACTAAAATAATTTTGTCTCGCATTTGTTTTACAATTTTTTTTAAAAGAGTTTTAATTTATGACCCCTGGTATTGATATTTTGAGCCAATGTTTAGTAGATCAAAGTTTGTTGAATAAAAACATGTGTATATTTGTAGACTTCAATCATATCCCCTCTTATTCGTCGATAAACCAAACTTGGTAAGTCAATGATCCTAAGTCTTTCTTCATATGAAAGGGTTTTTAAATCATTCACTACTTTAGTATCTATCCTTTAAACTATTAGTCCGAAAGTGAACTCTTATTTCTTATGAATGTCGTCACCTCAGCTAAATAGTGGACCTTCCGTTTTTATTATCAAGAAAGAAGGGGAAGAAAAATAACATGCTACACAGAAAAAATATAAAAAAGAAAGAAAGTAGGGGAAAGATAGAGAGAGGGTGAGAGTACGGAAGCGATAATCTATTTCAATTGAACATAATGAAAACATGTAAAGAAGGAAAG
>CM042153.1:30402809-30435309 GCA_023376005.1 Doryteuthis pealeii
ATGTGAAGAAAATGTTTTCAAAAATATAACACGGATGTTGATCAAAATTTCTTTTGCATTGTCCTGATGATGGTTTATCATAAACCGAAATACTTAAGTATAGACATATAAAATATTTCCTTTGATCAAAACATCCTGTATCTGTTATATTTTTGAAAACATTTTCTTCATATATATATATATATATATATATATATATATATATATTATATATATATACCAACTTGGTACTTTCAAAACGTTGGCTAATTTTCATTTTAAAACCTAATTAGAATGAATTAAATCGATTATTTAAGGTCAAATTCCTATCTAAGTCGAAAAGTAGTAATATAATGATAGGCACTGCCAAAGATGACGTAAAATGTGTATTTTAGAAAATAAATCTACCCCCTCCCTCCCATAGAAAAAGATTTACCAAAGATCTGGGAATTATCCGATTTCAATGAAATGTTCGGTGTTGATTTATCAATGAATGACTTTTATAATGAATTCATTATTTTATTTCTGGTTTTTTTTCCAGGTCACTTAACTTTGACCACCTCCGCCTTATTTTTGGGCTCAAAATATAGGTGGGGATATATAAAGTTGAAACTAATTACAATATAGATAAAAAGACAAAAGACCGAAGGTGTGAATAGAAGGGAAACAAATTAAGGTAGCTATCCTGGTAGAAAATAAGTACCGAAAATCGGAAAATTAATTGTAAAATAAAAACTAATAAAATAATTTTAGGAGATCTTTTTTTAAAAAACTTTTTTCTATAATCATTTAATTGGCTATTATCTTATAAAATATATACATCTATATTTCTTCTGTGTAAAAGAGGACACTCAATTTTCAGTAGAGTTTTCTACAAAAATTATTAGATGGCATTAATAAAGTAAAGTAGTTATTAAATAAATATTTGTTTTTAGAATCTAAAAATATGAAAATTTGAAACTTAAATGAAATCTGGAAAATTCAGGAAAATTTTTAAAAATCCGAAAATCTGGAAAATCTTCAATATTGAAAAATCCAGAAATCTGGAAATTAAAAAAAAGGGTTGGTATGCCATAAAACTCAACCAAACCAACCAACCAACCATCACAAGAATATCCTTTGATGGTGTATTTTGTCAGATAATTTTCTATGATTAGAGACTGGAAGGAAGGTAGTGGTCCTATTTACAATATAAATATAATCTTGAAACTTTTCGACATGTTTATTTTCAAATGTCAACTTAGAAATTGTTGTTCACGTGATTGAAACTCACCGTAAATAAACGCGGATAGGCCACACTTTTTCTTAACCAAAAATCCCGCCAAAAACAAGAGGTGCGACCTATCCATTCGATATAAAGGTAAAACAGCACTACTTTAATTTTTATTTATCATTAAGTTGTAACGATCTGCGATTGCAATGACGCGAAATGCGTACAATAAGCATTTGAAAGTTTTCACATCTTCTGGCCTTGTGCCCAGGTGTGTATTCGGCTGTATCTCTGTACCGACTGAATTAATAAATGAATCAAGAGATAAAAGAAGAAATTAAAAGCACATTTTGGGGGATTATAATTGTGCGGATTCTGGATGGTATACGGAGGATCTACTAAAAGCGATGACCAATAATGATGATGATGAGAGAGAGAGAGAGAGAGAGAGAGAGAGAGAGAGAGAGAGAGATAGAGAGAGAGAGAGAAGAGAGAGAGCGTGTTTGAGAGAGAGAGAGAGAGGAGAGAGAGAGATCATGGATATTAGCCAGCACGGCCTAATGAGGATGAAGATAGGATTATATATTTAACAGAATTTGATCTGTATATCAATATTGCATGAATATAGTCTATGTTCTGTGAATTTTTCTTTTAAGGGTTGGTGTAAAAGATGATAAAAGAGCGTGATGCCAATGAGGCATGACAAACAAATAAAAAAGTGATAGAACAGAAGATTAGGCAATACATAGCTCCGAATACGTAGCATATTGTACGCGAAATGCGTACAATATGCATTTGAAAGTTTTCACACCTTCGGGCCTTGTGCCCAGGTGTGCATTCGGCTGTATCTCTGTACGACTTTACATCAATAAAATTATTTGATGGGGTCGGATGCAGGAATGCAGCCGGTACACATCAAATTCTTTCATTTGAAAGTTTTCAAAGCCTTCCGTATATACAAAATAGAAATATCAAAGATTCCCACCGACACATTGTTCAAACTGACCGGATGCTGAGTTGACTGTTACGCTTTTTCTTCCAAGCTGCTGTTACGCCTTTTTACCTAGGCTCAGTTCAAATTATAGTTCTAAGAAATGCAACCCTTATTTCTATATGTTTGCATTATGCATCACAGTCTGTGTCAAAGTGTTCTAGATTTAATATTTGTAAGCAAAGTCTTAAAAAAAGGTGAATATTTGATAAGTTTTATGTTAGAATAAGTCGTGTAACTAGTCAATTATAATGCGACCTATCTGCGGGTCACTGCAAATACCCACTTTGACAACCATAAATTAGGGGTGTGACCTATTCACTGGTGCGACTTATCTGCGAGTAGGTCATAATAGTTTTCAACAACCAACAATAAAAGTTTGTCTCTAAAAAAAAGTTCTATTTTTTTTATACGGGACCCATCTAGCTGATTTTTAATCACCGCTATTTGTGGGAGATCAAACTCAATTTTTAAGAAGTAGAATTCATAACATACCTTACTGATAAATGTTACGCGATTGAAATTCTACTAATGGAGAAGGTACTGCTATGTTTATAGTTTCCCTATAACCCCCATCTTAAAACAAAAAAACAAACTTTGACCCTCCCCCTACACACACACAAGAAGGCTTGATTCTAGGGAATGAAAATGACCTGTTGATTCAGGCCGATTGACAAATGACCTGCTTGCCCGCCTCCCGCTCAACGGATGTCCATTTCACAGTTCGGTCTTGGAAGTAAAAATGTTTCTAACCCGGTTAAAGTAACTTCGATAAACCTCAAAGATAATATGAAACATTGTTTACATACCTGGCGGATATTGTGTTGACAAAAAACAACAGCCAAAACATTTCCACAGGGGACAGTTTATAAGGTTCAATAGGTACAGAATGAGAGAGAGAGAGAGAGAGAGAGAGAGAGAGAGAGAGAGAGAGAGAGAGAGAGAGAGAGAGAGAGGGGATGCAGAATAGTAAAGGGAAATGTGTAGGGTAACAGAGAAAGACAGGTGAAGAGAGAGAGAGAGAGAGAGAGAGAGAGAGAGAGAGAGAGAGAGAGAAGAGAGAGAGATGCAGAAAGTGAGGGAATGTGTAGGTAACAGAGAAAGACAGGTGAAGAGAGAGAGAGAGAGAGAGAGAGAGAGAGAGAGAGAGAGAGAGAGAGAGAGAGAGAGAGAGAGATGCAGAATAGTAGAGGGAAATGTAGGGTAACAGAGAAAGACAGGTGAAGAGAGAGAGAGAGAGAGAGAGAGAGAGAGAGAGAGAGAGGGGATTAACGAGGTAGACTACTCTACAAAGGTAAGCTGAAAAGTTAATAGACTGAAAAGTCCATATGATGACGTCAGATCTGCTGTTGATCTTTTTGACCAATGGGATCCAAGCACTTCAACACCGAAGGAAGAAGTGTTCGGGCCACAGGGGGTGGGGGGGATATGTTGAAAAAAAACCAAATTATTTGGTTATATTCCGTAAGAGTATCTTGGTCAGTTTATGAACTTTTCTGCCGACACTCGTACATTACAGGCGCTTCGTGGGGTCAAATGTTTAAGAAGTTAGACTAATGAGCCATTAGTAGTGATTTAATTATCGTTGGGTGATCCATACATTATTTTTTTTGTGCTGTAAGATGTAAAGGTGATATTATACTTGAAGATACAAACTCCGACAAAGGTTTGATAAACAAAACATTTAATACGTATACAGCACGTGGATAAAAGGGTACATAATACAAGGTGTACATAAATAAAGATAAAGACACATTCATGAATGGTAAAAAGATAAACATAAAAGCCACAGACATGAGACTAGGAATAGTCCATGCTGTGTGAATAACTCACAGTAATGTAAGGGGGGGGGACGAAGCCCCAACTAGAAGGGAATAGACCAGAATCTAACCCATGTGTCTCGTAGTTTGAGGAACAGGAAAAGAGAGAGAAGCATTTGAACCAGGCGCTTAAATACTATAACCCCTGGTGAGAACAAGTAACAAATCAGGGGGAAGACAACTCTTACAGGCTAAATGGGAAGATAATCCCAACAGTGCTAAACGATGTTACGCTTGGTAAAAAAAAAATAATTGATCAACCTTATATTCGCTACCGGTCCCCGTCACATCAGCGCACGAGTTGCACGGACTGTATAATCTGATCTGTGCGGTAAATTGGGAGAGCTGACGGTAGGTGCGGCGCCCCACCTCAGCAAAAACAATCTCCTTGGTTTAGTGCTAGCGAAAAGGAGATAGACTCCTTCGCTGTCCGGCTGATGCCGACAATAGCCCCATCCCCCCCAGTCAACTTTACTTTTACTTTTATAGCTGGTTTGAATTAGGAGTTTCCCTTCTCTTAGACTGGTACCGTAAAGTCGTCGGGGTGGTCTAAAGTCGGTATCAGCCAGGCAGCGAGGGAGTCTATCCCCTTTTCACTAGCGCTAGACCAAAGAGATTTTTTTGGCGTCTGAGACGGAGCGCCACACTTAACATCAGCTCCTCGTCGAACCCGTAACCTTTTGATTCCAAATCGGACGCTCTACCGACTGAGCTAAACCGGTACTCGTACTAAGACTAAATAATCTATCTGCCCAATTATTTACTCATAAATGAAGGAAAGGACATATGGACTCGTGACTTTCCCAAGGACATTAACGCGAAGTGCAACCCAAAGAGCTTCGTCCAGGATTTTAACTTGGCCAGCCAAGTCCATTTTCTATGAAGATAACCATTGCTTCCTTGCTTATGGATGTCCGTCGCAGACAGCGATGACCTTATTCGACATGGAGTGTAACTTGTGCGTGAGATGTTTAAGTGGAAAAAGGGTGCATACTACATAGAAAGATATAATAAGAAAGAAAGAAAGGGAGAGAGTATGGGATAGATAGATAGTTAGATAGATAGATAGATGGATAGATTGAGAGAGAGAGAGAGAGAGAGAGAGAGAGAGAGAGAGAGGAGAGAGAGAGAGAGAAAGAGTATCGCGTGGTAGCGATAACGTTAATCTGTTTCAATCGAACATAATGAAAAGATGAAAAGGAGGGAAGAAAGAAAAAAGTGTTTGTGTGTGTGTGTGTGTGTGTCTGAAAGATATATATATATATATATATATATATATATATATATATATATATATATATAGAGAGAGAGAGAGAGAGAGAGAGAGAGAGAGGGAGAGGGGGGGAGAAATTATCATACTTTTTATATATTGAACTATTTGGCTACGGCTTTTAAGTAAACATTTCAAACGTTTTAATAATTAAATTATCATACTGTGATATATCCACAGATCCAGCATGTAAATTAGTTAAATAAAAAAATAAAAAAAGAAGATAAAAACGGGTCGAAATGGATTGTCGTGGAACAAGGGTTAACAAGCTAGTCTCGCAGATATATCTTGGTTGGCGTGGAGAGTTCGATTATTTCGACCTTGTGTCCGACTGAATCAATCTTTGAAAATAACCAGAAATTGACAGAAAAAACCAAACAACCCAAAAACAATGATATGGAAACTGAGCTCGTTGAATAGGTCCAACCATTAAAGAAGCGCTGAGTTCACGATGACTGTCAAAGAAGTTTTTTTTATTGTTTTGTTTAGTTTTGTTATAATTTGATATATTTGAACGAAGAGGCGGTAAAGAGAAACCTATACGTGCGAACCCGGCATGTGCAGTCAGGCAAACTCGTACCTCTCAGTTGATATATATATATATATATATATATATATATATATATATATATATAATATATAAGGTAATATTAATAAAACAGAATAAAAAAAAGCTCATGAGTAGAGATTCACGTGTCGATCCTCAGGTGAACTAGTATTCAACATGTCTGATTTCCGTTAGATTCAACTGAACAAATATGTACTTTTTTTTTTGAGTCAAGCTACAATGTGTTTCCCCGAAAATAAAACAGGGTTTATATTAATTTTCACTAGGGATTATTTTCGGAGATGTCTTGTTTTCATCTATCGAAAAATAACATTACAAATTAGAAAATGACGAGATTTCTAAATAAACAGAAATTACAAAAAACGATCTAGATTTATTTAGCATTAACATATTCTTTTATTGAAAAACTCATTATGGAAAATTCATTCAAAAGTAATCCTATCGCCATTCTCTGGAATGTGTTATTTTCCCACATCCTACCATGCAAGTCAGACGCAAAAGTACATTTTTGTGGGGGCCACCCACGAACCGAACCTGTTAGGGTCACATCTATGGGTTAAATAGAAAAAATGTATTCATAAAATTATTGAGTATCCATTAAGAATACTTTATTTTCAAAAATTTATCGGCATTAAATGACCCACTGTGGTTGATATGCCGTAAAACAAACCAAACCAAACCAAACCAAAACCAAACACGAACCGAAGCTCATGGGATGGCAGCATGAAAAAGGCGTAGGATCCGTCGGCATGCCCCTAATGGGGCGCCTCAGGCACTAGGCAATAAATCCATCCCTGTCCCTTTAAATCAAGGGAGCAGGTGTTGACTGGGGAGGTGACCCCCACGGGATTACGCCGTTAATTCAATTCTTCCCATGTCCAGTAGCCGAAGCCACCAGACACAGACTCCGAAAGCTTCGGGGAATGTTATTGTTCTGCTGGTCACTGGATTCCAAAATTCGTACGCATAACTCAATTCCCTGTAGAATTTTCATCCTTACTTTCTCATGTCGACCAATAGAGATCTCGTTGAATGAGAAGTTATTTCCAGGTAGCCTCCTCGTGCTTATTTTTTTCGTCTGTCTGCTGCTCTCAACTACGGGTAATTTTAAGAAGAGGGCTAATATTATGACCATGCTAGGTCTTATTTTGCAGGTAGGTCTTATTTTCGGGGAATCACGGTGCTGCATGGTTGACACACGAATCATCTTATTATAATAGAGATTGTGTGTTTTTCTGTCTGTAGCCGAAACTATATTACTACTCAAGTCACAATTGCCTTAGTTATTTACGTCACATTCTCCATGATTCTATTTCTATTTAAACCGCAATTAATAATAAAACTGTTTGACATTATTAATAGTGTTGGCCTTACCTAAATACTAATAACATGCAATTGTATTTATATATACAACAAAATACCAGTTTTCAGAGTAAACGTAAAGCTAATTTGCATATTGATATTAAAAAAACTGATTTTAATAAAAATGTGCTTGGTATTATTGATTTCTAATTGTTTGGTTTTATCTTAATGAATATGAGTAAAAATCTCTTCAATAAATCCTAAAAGAAATTCATTAACAAGACGAAATAACTGTAGTTTTATTCTTTACTTCCTAAATAGTTAAATTAGGAAAATTTAGCATTGAAAAACGGAAGTGATGAAAGAGTAAGTTTCAGTTGTTCTATTTTCCGATTATACCCCCTCCGTTTCAAATCTTTTTATTTGAATTCTTAATTTGTTTCATTAGCCTTTCTGATTTAATCTAATATTTTATTACATTTAAACTTAAATACTTGCACCCGGAGGGTGCATATATTTGCTAGTTATCTTAAAGAAATCAGACGTATTAAATAGTAACGCACACGTGGATTAACAAAGTGAACCTTTTAGTGGTATTTTACCTTGTTTTCTTATTGTTATACTTGACATACATTGTAATATTGCTCTCTATTTTCCTTCATAGGGCAATGGAAAGACTTCACGAATCAAAAACCCTTTTAGCGTCAAATTTTAAAAGATTTGAAGAGGCGAAGATAGCCAAAATAAATTCATTTCTGATAAATTAATGTTTTCACACACACACACACACACACACACACACACACACATATATATATATATTATATATATATATATATATGATGTTGTGGAGTCCACGTATGCTTTTTCGTTGGTATTGGGCATGGATAAGTTGACCTACCAATTATTTATAGAAAGTTAATTTTCTTGTAAACCAAAGAAACCAGAATTTTCTTGCTAATGTAAGATTATACAGTTAAAACGGATATCATTAGGTGTTATCTATTACTAATATCTGCAGAATTAAAACTCTGTAACCATAAATATGAACTCATAGCAGTCCGAAATATATATATATATATATATTGAAAAGATAACCGTTACCAAACATCACTCTATTTCCCCAACCGTAATCGTCTCAAAAATTATTTTTTCGAACACTTCAAAATTCTCTGTATTTTGACCGTTTTAACTTCAAATATCAAACATTTTACCATGAAGAAGGCCGTTTTCCTTTGTATACTTAAATATTTTAGAATTTTCTATCATTACTATTTTATTTCATATTCAAAATAATCATAAATACAATACAATGTGTACATGAACAAAGTCCTGGCCGAAACATGTGTTGGTCATTCATTGAATTAATTCTATCCATTCAACATTTTCTTTCCTTTATTTATTTATCCTTTTAACATATTGTCGGATTCATTTCCATTTTTCAATTTACATACATAAATACATCCACATACACACACTTTTTTTTTATATCTATCTATCTATCTATCTATTATTATACTAAAGCTGAGTGAATCAACTTTTGTTTTCTAAAGGCATTTTTACTGTTTAGTTTAATGACACGAAAATTATACTAAAATATTCCTTACTTTTAGTATTTAATTTTTTTAATCAGTTTTAATTAGTTCTAATTAGTCGTGTGTCCTGTGAACAGCTACACATTGACATACAAGCGTCAGTCGACCAGCAAAAACTTACATATAACTTACATAACATGATACTAGTACAAAATAAAAAACGCCCCCAGGCGATGTAAAAATAGATTCTTGAAACATATTGCCCGAGGCGTGGGAGTAAAAAAATTCAATGTCAGCGAGTTTGTACCCTATGTAAGTAAAATTATCAAATTCATTAAGGATTAAAAAATAAGACAATTTGAAATGTAAACTTTAAATATGTATTAAAATAAAACAAACTATATATAGATATATAATACCAGTCATGGATTTATTAAAACTTGTTTTAAAAAACAATGAGGACTGCCTAATGTTACATGTTCAAATTTTGAGTGTATTTATTCTATGTTATGACGATTTTGGGTAATGGGACGTAAGCAGTGACGTAATTTTTGTTACAGACAAAAACCGGAAGCAAATCTCCATTATTAATAGATGTGTTAAGCTTCCATCTATAGGTCGGTTAGATCTATTTGAGATGAAGTTTAAAATGATTATGAACTGCAATAATTCACTGGTTATGAAAACATTGATATTGCAACTAAGTATGGCACCCCCTTTTGAAATGGTAAGTGCATAATTACAGAATTATAAGGGGCCGGGTTAGCTCACCACAAGGTTCCTAGTTCGATACCGGTCCTCGCCAACTCAGCGTATGAGTATCACAAGGGATCTGTGCGGTAAAGTAAGGAGCTGGTGGTAGGTGTGGCGCTCCACCTCAGATGCTAAAACAATCTCCTTGGTCTAGCGCTATTGAAAAGGGGATAGACTCCCTCGCTGATTGGCTGATACCGACTTTAGGCCGCCCCGACGACGTTACTTTTTTTTTATTGGTGTGTACTGGAATATAGAATGTTTGGTATACTAGTACTTCCAAATAAGGGTTTGCATTAACAGTAAAGTACTTTGCAAACAAAGGGCTAGGATGTACGGACACTGGATGCCGTGTTGAGAATCGATGACCGATGGGGTGAGAGAGAGAGAGAGAGAGAGAGAGAGAGAGAGAGAGAGAGAGAGAGTCATGAGAATCCGTGTTGTCAGCACGACTTGATGATGATGATGATGAGGAGGAAGATGATGATGATAATGATGATGACATCGAAATGAGAGTATCAGTCGCAACATTTCTGGGTGGGTTCCAAATGCAAATCTTCGAAAAATAGTTTATTTTTAGAAGAAAATCAAATTACTGTACATATTTCTTCAGAGTTCCATTTATATTCATACCTAAAGCTTCTATATCCATTATCCCACACTCTCTTATAATATAATATATATATATATATTATATAATATATATATATACATATATAATATATATATATGCAAAATCTAGCTGTACCGAAGAGCCGTGATACGACGAAACAGTACTGTATGTGGAATGACTTCTCTCTCTCTCTCTCTCTCTATATATATATATAATATATATATTATATATATATATATATATATATATTATTATTATTATTATTATTTTATATTTTTGCTGAAGGCAATTATAAATGCATGTAGCGCATAAAATTCGATAATTATAGAAAAATAATCTTGACAAGTAAATCCCGCAAAGGATGGCTCGCTATGCAGATACCGTACAGACTGTTTCGACTTTATTATGTCTCTTCAGCGATGTATACTAACGACTCCCCTCGACAGGAATCGAAACCGGGACTTCACAGGCATGTCAGAGACCATATCCGTTCGGCCCGAGATACACCAGCGAACATCCTGCGAAATTACCTTGTCAACGATACTATTACACGCCCCTGCCATAGTAGGCAAGTGACGTTTATTTAGTAAACAAACACGGCCGTAAGCTCTGCGGCAATGTGCAATAGCATTTTGGATGTTTGTTTTTATAGAAGCAATGTGAATAATTACTATCTTTTATATTTTTTGCATGAAGGCAATATAAATGCATGTATCGCATTAAAATTCGATAATTATAGAAAATAATCTTGACATATATATATATATACTTATATATAATATATATAATATAAGTTGCTTAATTGGAGTCACCTAATTTAGAAATTAATTAATTAATAATGAATAGCGGGATACCTATTAAATGTATGGCTAAACAAAATGAGAAAATCAATCTCTGTATGCTACATTTTCGCCTATTAGGCCTCATCAGCAGAGCATATAGATCGAGAAGACCGCCCTGTGCGTGATTTGAAACCGGACTGCCAAGCTGACAGGCCGAATCCCATAACCTCAACACTAACGAACTTCTTAGATTTTTGATTTTGTTTAGCAGTAGGTTAACACCACTTCTAGGTGACTTTTATGACACGACGATAGATAAGTTGTAAACAAGGTTTGTTTAGAATGGCTTTTTGCCGATAATTTTTTGGAGAATAAGTGCTTAATTGGAGTCGTTACCTAATTAGAATTAATTAATTAATAATGAATTAGGCGGAATACCTATAAATGTATGGCTAAACAAATCGAGAAAATCATCTCTGTATGTACTTTTCGGCGTATTAGGCCCTCATCAGCAGAGCTATAGATCGGAAGACCGCCCTGTGCGTGATTGAAACCGGCAGGTCCGGTTTCAAATCACGCACAGGCGGTTCTTCCGATCTATAGCTCTGCTGATGAGGCCTAATAGGCCGAAATGTTACATAGCAGAGCATTGATTTTTCCGATTGTTAGCCATACATTTTAATAGGATCCCGCCTAATTCATTATTAATTTAATAATTTCTAAATTAGCGTACGACTCCAATAAGCACCTTATTCTCCAAAAAATTATCGGCAAAAAGCTCTAAACCAAACCTTGTTTTACATATATTATATATATATCCAGACTGAGTTCAATCATGGACAAGGTTGTTTGCATTTCACATAGCGTTAATGTTCCTGGGAAAGGTATGGCTAAATAGTTGGGCAGACTGAGTTCTTCAATCTTGGTATGCCAGGTGGTCTACGAGAAAGGGAACACTACCTTAAAACCTGCTAAACTTTAACCTTGATTGTTTAGTTGACCTTGTGTATATAAACACTGTGATACATGTATTATAATTGCCTTCAAGCAAAATATAAATAATAATTTATTCAACAATGCTTCTAAAAAAACAAACATCCAAAAATCTTATTCACTTCGCCGAAGAGCTTACGGCCTGGTTTGTTTACTACTCAATTAACGTCCCCTTACCTACTATGGTAGAGGCGTGTAAGTATCATTGACAAGGTTAATTTCGCAGGGATTGTTCGCTATGTACCGGCGACCGAAGCGATATGGTCTCTGACTATGCCTGCTGAGGTCCCAGTTTCGATTTCTGTCGGAGGGAAGTCGTTAGTATACATCGCTGATGAGACTTAATAAAGTCGAAACAGTCTGTACGGTGTTCTGCATAGCGAGCCATCCTTTGCCGGGATTCACTTGTCAAGATTATTTTCTATAATTATCGAATTTTATGCGATACATGCATTATAATTGCCTTCAAGCAAAATATAAATAATAATAATAATAATAATATAATATAATATATATATATATATATATATATATATATATATATAAGAGTATTTGGTAATTTGCTTTTGAAGAATTGTTAAGTAAGTATAATATTATTTATATTTTTATTTATATTGTATACACTGCTGATGTGACCTAATAAGGTTGAAACAGCTGTACGGTGTTCCACACGTCGCACGCCGAGTTTGCTTGTCATGATTATTTTCAATAATTATCGAATTTTAAATGATATACGCATTGTAATTGCCTTCAAAAATATAGATGATATTATACTTTACTTAACAATGCTTCAAAAGCAAAATACTAAATACTCTTATCCTTACGCCTGAGCAGGGCCTAATTTGCGATTCTCTCAACGCTCGCTGTACTAAGTTCTGTATAATAGTGGCATGTTTATCATTGACAGGTTAATTTGGCGTATTTCGTGTGCGGTGTGGCGGTGACCCAGGGGTAGAGTCTCTGACTCTGCGTGCTGGGTTCTCCGGTTCGATCTCTGTCAGAGGGAAATCGTAGGTATACACTGCTGATGAGACCTAATAAGGTTGAAACAGTGTACGGTGTTCCACACGTCACACGCGTTATTCGCCGAGTTTGCTTGTCATGATTATTTTCAATAATTATCGAATTTTATACGATATACGCATTGTAATTGCCTTCAAATATATATATATATATATATATATATGTAAGATAATCCAAATGACTGGTAAGTAAGGGATGATTCTATTTGGTATCATCGAAATCTCACTGTTTGCATGCTCGTGTTGGTGCAAACATATATACTCGTACAAGGATTTTTTATAAATCCAAAAGAGAGCTCAATGTATAATAACCAATAAATCAATTATATACAGAGCAATAAAGCTATATATATATATATATATATATAATTATATATATATATATTATATATATATATTATATATATATATATATATATATATATATATATCTATCTATCTGTATATATATATATCAGGCTCTTCGCCTATCTATAACTTGTTCATATCTATCTGTATATATATATATATATATATATATATATATATTATATATATATATATATATTACATACTTAAGTGTGCTAAGTACATTCCTAACTACTACATTCAGTCATGCACGTATACGAACACACACACACATACACAAAACACATACACACACACACACACACACACACACACATATATATATATATATATATATATATATATATATATATATATATATATATATATATATATATATATATAATATATATATGCACGCGCATGCCACGAACGCCCTATTCGCCACCGCACATTCGCCACCACACTCTGAAATACCTATACATACGTGTGATGGGCTCGCGCAAACGAGGGAGGGCCGGGATTGAGCAACGAGGTACGAGAACGAAAAGCTATACACGTCACCACCCAAAAGCCAGTAAGAGACTTAATCATGAACAATGGTAACAGAAGCCGAAATGTCCAGAAGACATGAAAGAGCTTTTACGTGTGCTTGCGTGAACTCATTCTTGTCGGCTTTTTCATGTACGTTTGTGAGTTCGTATTTCCTTGTGTGTGCAGCGACGCGAGCCAAACACGCTATCTGTAATGGATATTTCAGTGTTTACAAAATTTCGTATTCAGCTGAGAGGAGTAAGAGACCTGTTAGTTTTGCAGGCGAAAAGTTCAGATCAGAGTGAAGTTTTTTTCTTTTTCTTTTTTTTTTTTCAATACAAATACAATAGGTCGAAGAATGAATCTGCAAATTTCGTGTTGCTAGTTAATATTAAACTATCAGGAGCATGATTGGGTGGGAAAGGTATCCTCCGAGGAATTGTACAAAAGATTGAAGTTCGACCATACTAACAAGTGGTACATGCACAAGCAAACAAAAATACCATATACTGATTATAAAACAGTTGTGAAAAAAATATCATTAGAAAATGGCAAAATATTGGAATGCACTCATTAATAACAAACTTCAAAACATTAAACCTATCATTAGAGAATGGAACTTAAAATACAACAAAAATAGAAGAGAACCCGCCTTCACATAGGCCATACCTACATCACCCACCATTATTTTCTATAGGACACAGAATCCCCAATATGCACTACATGCAAAGAGAGATTTACAGTCAAACATATACTGTTAGAATGAGTAGACTTTGATTTAGTGCGAACAAAATACTACCAGGCAAGTAATTTGAAAAAACTTTTCACAAAAATAAGACCATCCAGAATTTTACATTCCTAAAAGATGTGGGATTGTACGAAAAAATTTGAGTAATTGAACAATAGTTAAAATCTATACATATATATACATTTGTTTTCTACAAAAATATCGCTACGATTCCAAAACTTAGTCGGCATTAAATAACACATCGAGGTTGATATGCCGCAAAACAAACCAAAACAAACCTAGAAAATGAAACTCTTAAGCTTCATTGGGATTTTGAAATACAAACGGATCACCTATTCCCGGTCAGAGGACCAAACCCAGTGTTAACTAACAACAAAAGAACTTGTTATCTACTGGATTGTGTTGATCCAGTGGATCACAAAGTGAAAAATTAAGATAAAAACACATGAAAAATAGACAAATACTTGGATCTTAGCGGGGAGCTATTGATGCTAACAGCTCTTTGATTTAGTACGTCCTGGGACGCACATACTTGTTTTGAATGTGTCCCCGGGAAAATTTATGGGTCCCAACTAAAGCTGTCTAACACCTACCTTGTAACCTATCCAGTGTAATTCGTTTCTAAGTAACAATTGAAACGTATTTACAGTTAGCTTTAAATGATGAGGGAAGAAAAAAACGAAAGACACTGGGACGCATGGATACGATTTTACAGCGTCATTTTAGATTTTTGTGCGTTAGGGATGCAGGAAGCGTACCTATCAGCATCTCTGGGAGCTGAGGAAGTTTGAGGGTGACTGTGTAGTTGGTGTGCTTCAAACTGCCCAAAAAGAATTCAATAGTAGACGTGACTGGACAGGAAAAGCAACCCATTAGGAACTGTACAAGAGAATAAAGTTTGGTCATGCTGACAAATGGTATATGCACAAACCAGAATCTGCTCTGGAAAATGAGACGCATACAGTTCTCTGGGACTATGAGATACAAACGGAACACCAAATTCCGCTTAGAAAACCAAAGCCAAGAAGAAAAGAACTTGACGTCTTATGGATTTTACCGTTCCTGCAGACTACAGAGTAAAAGTGAAGGAAGGCGTAAATCTGGACAAATACCGGGACCTTGCCAGAGAGCTGAAAATGCTGCGGAACATGAAGATGATGGTGACACCAATTATAGTTGGAGCTGATATACGAGGGTGGGTTGAAAAGTTCATAGGCTGAAAAATCCATATAATGACGTCATATCTGCTGTTTACGTCATTTTTGAATAATGGAATCCAAGTACTGCAGCACTGACATAGGAAGTGTATGGACCGCGAGGTGGGCTGCGTTGAAAAATAAACCTCATTTAGTCACATTCCATGCCTACGAACATTTCAGACAACTCTCAAATATCTTATTATAATGGTGATTCGGTGTCTCTCTTTTTGTAACCTAAACTAAGGCCGTCTACGTCACAATATCTTCAGGAATTGCGTAAATTTATCAATGAGTATTTAATTTATAGTCAAAATCGTAAATACATAGAACAAATTTTATTTACTAACAATGTCTCTATGAAAAACCGAGTTAGATATGCCTCAAAACAACTCATGTTATTAGTGCGTTTAAAACCTTGCAATGTGTCTTAAATATCACAAAGAAATAAAGGTTTTCATAATATATGGTGTGATTAATTTGCATACTGGATTTAACAAAACTGGGTTTAATAAATAATTACTTGGTGTCATTGATCTCTAATATTATTGTTTCATTCTCCAACGAATTAAAATCAATCATATGAATGATTTTATATAGAAACGAATTTGAATATAATTAAAATAAGTGTAATCTCTTTATATGTGTTCTTATTTAATTTCGTTAGTCTTTCTAATTTAATATATTTCATTACTTTACAACTGAAATACTAACACCCAGAAGGTGCATATTCTTGCTAGTTTTAGTAATATCATATTGATGTAGAAAAATCTTTATGGTATGAATAGTCTCGCAGATAAAAAAAAAAAAAAAAAAGAAAAGAAAAAGAGTATTATCTGCGTTATTCGGACTATTGTCCCCATTTCATTGTTATTTGTACAACGTTTCGGCCGATATGCCCTCCGGCCTTCTTCAGGTATTTCTTGTCGGATCTTCGGACTCGGGAACCTTCTTTTCGAACTTGGGAACTTTCTTGTCGTATTCGGGAGCCATCACGGAACTTTGAACCTGAGAAGGTTCCCGAATCCGAGAAAGTTCCCGAGTCCGACAAGAAAACCTGAAGAAGGCCAGATGGCATATCGACCGAAACGTTGTACAAATAACAATGAAGATGGGGACAATAGTCCGAATAACGCAGATAATACTAATCTTCAAGCCTCATCTCAAACATTGAGAGAAAAAGAAAAAGAGATATACACCCAATTTCTCCCTTACAGCAACGAACTCCTTCGCTTTTCGCTAACTCGAATATCAGAGAAAATGTATTTCCCGAAACAGAAGTGTCATAAACCGAACTTTCGAAAATCGGAGGATACCTTTACATATCTATTGTCGGGTATTATCGCATACATTCGCTCTGGCCTCCTGCCCTAAAAAACGCTAAGCGGTGCCTGCTGAAAATCCAACCCGCGCTACTATTAAACTCCCTAGCTGTTTAAAGGAGTTTTCCCGAAAAGTTAATGCGATATGAAAGCGATATTTTACCCTCCCCCCAAGTGTTTTCTCGACAAGTAAATGTAAATATTTTACCCCCACCTCTTTAAAATATATTTTTTTAGCTGTTTGAAAGCGTTTTTATCGACAAATAACTTTTTTTACTGGTTTGAAGACGTTAAAAGTCAGCCACCACCCATTTTTTTTTTATCGGCAAGTAAATATCAATATTATATCCCCTCCCCTTTAAAATATCGTTTTTTTTCGGTATTTTCATTTTGATTTAATTAGAAAAAAAAACGCGCATTTTAAAATAAATATGACCGAGTTTCGATAATAAACCAACAGTTAGGGAGTTAAATAGTAGCACGGGTTGGATTTTCAGCAAGCACCACTTAGCGTTTTTAAGAGCAGGGGGCCAGCACGCATTTATGCCATATGCACCCTATTGTCAATCGATGATATATCAATGGACAGTGAGCTAATTAAACTAGTCATAAAATGAAAAATCCTCGTTTTCGCAAAATTTAGTCTTTTAGAAAACGAGAATTTTAGTGCATTTTAGTAGACGATCTTTGATGCCATTTCCTCAAACAATGGTGCAAGTAAAAATGTCATTTTTTATATCAGTTTTCAGTATACTAAAACACAACTTTCGCATAGATGGACAATTTGATATTTTTCAAAAAGTGAAAAATCGACCTACCCTATTGTTAAGGTGTTCTGGACTACGAATTCCTTCTGGCGAAACAAACAATTAATTCGAACTAGTTCTGCTCTCAAATACACCAAACTGAAGGGCGACCTCTGTGAAAAGCGAGAAAAAGTATGTAATATTCCATCTAGACAGCGATTTGCATAAGTGAACAGACAGTTCTTTATATATATATATATATATATTAATATATAATATATATATATATATATATATATATATATTTGGGGAAATATGTGCTTAATTAAGTCGTACCTAATTTTGAAAGTTAATTAATTGATAATTAATTAATTAGGTGGGCATACTTATTCAAATGTAAGGCTAAACAAATCGAGAAAAATCAATCTCTGTATGTAAATTTCGGCCTATTAGGCCTCATCAGCAGAGCTATAGATAGGAAGACGCCTTGCTGATGAGGCCTAATAGGCCGAAATGTACATACAGGGATTGATTTTTCTCGATTTGTTTAGCCTTACATTTGAATAAGTATGCCCACCTAGTTAATTAATTATTAATTAATTAACTTTCAAAATTAGGTACGACTTCAATTAAGCACATATTCCCCAAAAAATGTCGGCTAAATAAAAGCCATATCAAAAAACAGATCGTTTGTGTATTTACTTCTCATATATATATATATATATATATATATATATATATATATAACTTGGTTATACTATTATTTCTATATTTACTGAATTCTCATGAAAAAAATCAATTCTTTGGAAGAGTGCTAAAGGCATCCAGGTCTTTTCTTTTTTTTCTTTGTTTAAGAAAGATAAACAGTTCTGGGAAAATAGAATTATGAAGTTGGCTAAAAGATGGCAGAATATAGTGAAACCAGATGGTAAGATACTCTACAAAAAAGCTAATGTTGGAGATTTTAAAAAAATTACCGTGTTCATTTTTACTTAACAAACCGAGCGAACTTTTTTCTTCCCCAATGAGAAAAAATGTTGACCAAATTTTGTTTTTTCACGTTCCTCCCATATATATATATATATATATATATATATATATATATATATACAATGGTATAGACAGGAATAACCCAAACTCGAGTGGGTTATTCCTGTGTATACCATTGTAATAAATTCGCTCTACTTACGTATTGAACACTTTATATTTGTTATATCGCTGTCTTATCATTGTGAGACTTGTATCAACTAACCATTGTGACCAATTTCACTGGTAAGTCACCATTTTCATATATAAAATCACACACACACACACACACATACATATATATATATGTGTGTGTGTGTATATATATATATATATATATATATATATATATATATATATATATATATATATATCCGTAGATGCGTTACTAAATCAGTTGGTATTAGGATGATTCCAAGTTGAATATTATTGAACAGAGCAATATAGTCAGCGGTTTGGTGATACTCATAGTTTTACACTGATGCCAGTGGGTAGAAATAGATCTGTAACCACAAAATGACCGATATTGAAGCTTTTTCTTTAGCAAATATATATATATATACGAGGGTCAGTCGAAAAGTTCATAGGATGACCAAGATACACTTTAGGAATGTCACCAAATTTTTAAACATAATTCCCCTGGCGGTTCACACACCTATTCCATTAGTGTTGCAGTGATGGGATCTCATCGGTCAAAAACGTCATCAACAGCAGATATGACGTCATCATATGAACTTTACAGCCTATGAACTTTTTATCACACCCTCTTTAGTCGACACTCTTATTCTATCAGTGTTGCAGTGCTTGGACCCCATTGATAAAAAAGTCAACAGCAGATATGGCATCATTATATGAACTTTTCCACCTCTGAAATTTTTAGACCAGCCTCTTTGGTCCACACACTTATTCCATCGGTGTTGCAGTACTTGGATCCTATTAGTAAAAAAAAAGTCATCAACCACATAATATGGCATCATCATATGAAATTTTCAGTTTATGAACTTCTCAGCCCACCCACTTATTCCATCAGTGTTGCAGTGCTAATATCTCATTGGTCGAAAACGTCATCAACAGCAGATATGACGTCATCATATTGAACTTTTCATCCCGCCATATATATATATATATATATATATATATATATATATATATTCTTAGGTGGGATACCAGGTAATTTGGTATTAGGATGATTCTAAGCTGGTCCTTTCTTCCAACGGTACGGTGTTGAAGAGTTCAGGTTCGATTTGAGAGCTCAATGTTTAATTTCTATAAACAGAGCAAAATATTTAGTAAAGACTAAAGCTTAAAACTCGGGTATTAAGTGATTATAGTCCATTTCCACCCATGGGTGTCGGAACACCCTATGAGTTTCGTCGGATCACATTCTTTATTGAAATTTTTTTTCAATAAAGAAACTGATCTGACGAAGCTCATAGGGTGTTCAGATACCCATAAGTAGAAATAGACCATAATCACTTAATACTCGAGTTTTAAGATTTTTGTCTTTACTAATATAAACAGATACTACCACTCCGGGACAGAGTGGAGCTGGGAGTAATGGTGATGAAGGGGTACTCCACATTCCCCAGAGCTCCAGAATTGGAACCTCACCATCAGATAGAGTTTAACATCATATCCAGGGCATTAAGAGTAGACCTGGGAGTAATGGTGATGAAGGGGTACTCCACATTCCCCAGAGCTCCAGAATTGGAACTTCACTATTAGATAGATTTTAATGTCATACCCAGGACACTAAGACCCTCAGCCACTGCCTTCAAGTACATATATGGTAACAAGGGGAATAGAATTGGGACAATCATATAGGTGCTAGAATTTGAAGTGACTAGCCGGTTGATCTGGGGGTTGGGGGTCTCCGACATCCCATCTAGCCAAAGTGGAGTGTTGCATGTCATGGACTTCTCAGCCTCCAGAGTTTCATTCGTAAGCATCACGGGTCGCCACGGTCAACAGGTGGTCCTATTGGGAAGGGGGGGTTACCCTCTGCAGAGGTGCAGTCGGAGTATTCTACAGCCCCTGCCGACAAGGCTGTCGTAAGTCAAAGTACCACTTCATTAGGGTAAGGGTAGAGTCATTCACAATGGCGGCTCGTGACATGAATTCATGCTCGTGACATGAATTCATTGTTTCAGAAAATAGATTTTCAAGGGGTACTCCGCATTCCCCAGAGCTCAAAACTGAAACCTCACCATCAGATGGTTTAACGTCATACACAGGACAAGGCGGTGGTCTTACCCTTCTGCAGGGGATACAGTCATCGTATTCTAAGCTCTGTCGACAGGGCGGAAAATTTGGCTTTCACGTCATATTTATTCCATTCTGTCGGACATAATATATATATATATATAGTACTGAAATGTTATCAAAGCTTATTTTGCGGTTTTTAAATAGCGATAAAGTTAATATGCACATGCATACATATTTATTTTACATTATTTGATTCTTTATAGCCGAGTTAAACATGCAAATGCTACAGCTGTAAATATACAACACATATTAAATGCATCTGAAAGTTATTTTATTTGTTCGCTTGACTTAAACAGATGAAAGGAAAATTCTAATGTTATTTTAGAACCAGACATTCACCTTTTTCCTTCCTTCTTTTCCACTATCCAAGTATTGACTCTAACTGCGTTTACTTTTCTCTTTCTCTCTCTTTCTCTCTCTTTCTTTCTTTCTTTCTTTCTTTCTCTCTCTCTCTCTCTCTCTCTCTCTCTCTCTCTCTATATATATATATATATATATATATCTAATGAGTCTCTCTCTCTCTCTCTCTCTCTCTCTCTCTATATTATATATATATATATATATATGTATATATATTTATTATATATATATATATATATATATATAATGAGTTTCTCTCTCTCTCTCTCTCTCTCTCTCTCTCTATATATATATATATATATATATATATATATATATATATATATGTATGTATTATATATATATCTATATTATATATTTGGGAAAATATTTTGGTTGTTTTAGAGGTATGAAAAAATTATATATATATATATATATATATATATATATATATATATATATATATATATGTGTGTGTGTGTGTGTGTGTGTGTTATATCTACATTATATATTCGGGAAAATTATTTTTGGTTGTTTTAGAGGTATTAAAAAATATTCACATACACACACACATACACACACACACACACACACACACACATATATATATATATATATATATTTATGTATCTTTCTCTTTCAATTTTTTCACTCCCCTCTCCCCCCTCTCTCTCTAACCCAGAATGTTTATAACTTCCTCTCTCCGTTCTAGTTCTCGTCTTATTGTTTCATCATCTCACGTTTTCAACAAACTTGCTTAAATGCCAGAGAAGGCGGTGGTTAAGTTCAATGTTAAGTCACTTTTCATTTATAGAATTTACTAGACGATCCGTAAAGCCGGTGGATTCCATTCGTAACAGCTGTTCACAATTATATTAAGGTTTATATTTAGGAATTACCGAAAGATCCTAATTTATTAATAATCTAATATCTAGTTTGTTTTGGTTTGGTTTGGTTTAATGGCATATCAACCTCGTGATTATTTGATGACAATTCTTTATATATATATATCATCCTGTCGTGCTGTCATCACGGATATCCATGACAATCTCTCGCCATCCCTCCCTATCACTCATTGCTCCTGGGAGATCATCTGCGCAGCATCCAGCATTCGCGCAGAGTTGATCTATGTACGTCTTTGCTGGGCGACCTTCTCTGGCTTGCCCATGTGACGGCTTCCACAGAAGAACGTCACTTATGAGTTCATCCTTGCTTCTCCACCAGTGCCCAGCGTGTCTTGTTCGCCTCACACGAATGGTATGTGTGATATGGGGTAGGTGGCCATACAGCTGTTTTCTCGTGGGGTGTTGTTTTCACGTACTGGAAGAATTTTCGCTTTAATTTGTCAGCGAGGTCTGATTTCCATATCACTGATAATTTGTTTAAAGCTGCCCATGAATTTCCTATGCCTTTTCGTGCATTGACGCCGTTTTCTGCTGAAGAGATATTACTACCTAGATATGTGAATTGTTTCACCGATTTTAGGGGTTTACCATTGAGTGTGGAGATGTCTCCTTGATTTCTAAAGCACATGGATTCGGTTTTATCGGAGTTCACATATAGGCCGATGTTCGGTGCTGCCTTTTCAAGGCTGAGTAGCAAAGATTCGGCCTGCGTATGTGTATCTGGAAGAAGTGCGAGATCATCTGCATAGTCCGCATCAGTAACAGTCAGTGCGGGATATCGTCTGCTTCTTGCCTTTCTTTTTTTAGTGTGGGGCCTTTTTCTTTTATGGGGTCCAGTGACGTTCGAAGTATGTAATCTAGGCATATTATAAATATATATGGTGCTAGCGTATCTCCTTGTAGGACTCCAGCTACGATGTCAAAGAAATCTGTATCTCCATCAGGTGATCGTACCATGGCTTTGGTGTTTTGATAGAGCATCATTATGGCGGTAACCGTTTCTTTGGGGAGGCCGTAGGCTAGTAGTATTTGTTCCATTTTCCCTCTGTGTATGGAATCAAATGCTTTGGAGAAGTCTACAAATAGCAGGGTTGCCTCGAAGTTTTTTGCTCGGACATCTTCTATGATTCGGCGAATAGTCAGGATCTGAGAGGTTGTGGACCGATTTCTGCGGAATCCGTTTTGGTTCTTTCTAAGTATTTTCTCTATTTCAGGTCTGATGCGATTAAGGAGAAGCGCGTTATATATCTTAGCAGCTATAGCAGTAAGTGTTATACCCCTGTAGTTCTTAGCGATTCCCAAGTCTCCTTTTTTGGAGATTGGGAGGATGCAGCCCTTCGTCCATTTTTCTATCGGGTTTTGTCTATATACTGCATTGCATAGTCTAAGTAGTATGTCATCACATTTCTTTATTTTCCAGATCTCTGGTGGTATTTCGTCGAGTCCCGCAGCCTTTCTATTTTTTTAGTTTTCTTAGTATTTCATCGAGTTCCCCCATTGTAAAATTTCCCAGTTTAATGTTTAGTTGTTTATTCATTATGTTTTGGGGTATGATTTTCTATTATTTTAGGGGGAGTTCCCGTAAGTTTTTGAAAGTGTTCTTTCCATTTCTGGAGTCTATCTTCTTGGCTGGTTGCCTTCAGCTTTGATCTAGGGATACTCTTCCTATCACTTATTTCATTTACGATTTCCCATGCTAATCTGGACTGTCTGTCTTCTACTGCATTTCTGATTTTATTTATTTGTTCTTGGACGTATTGTATTTGTTCTTTTTTTGTATATTTCAGTTAGTTCTGTTTGGGCTTTCTTAAGGTTCTCTCTCTCTCTCTCTCTCTCTCTCTCCTTCTCTCTCTCTCTCTCTCTCTCTCTCTCTCTCTCTCTCTCTCTCTCTCTCTCTCTGAATATATATATATATATATATATATATATATATATATATATATATATAAAATAAAAGTAAAATTGGCAGAGTGATCTATTATCGGTATCAGTCGGACAGCGATGGAGTTTATCCCCCTTTT
Source organism: Doryteuthis pealeii (assembly GCA_023376005.1). Classification (NCBI taxonomy): domain Eukaryota; kingdom Metazoa; phylum Mollusca; class Cephalopoda; order Myopsida; family Loliginidae; genus Doryteuthis; species Doryteuthis pealeii. The sequence goes on from CM042153.1 coordinate 30,427,077, forward strand.
CGTTACCGCTTGACCGCTTGACCTTGAATACAAGGTGTGTCAAAAAGTACAAAAAATCTTAATACTTTTTTGACACACCTTGAATGTGAAAGTCTTTTTAAGAAAAAAAACTGATAATTACTCGTCATTTCTGCGAAACTGATAATCACGGATTCTAAAAATCCAAGCGTCAAGAAATCTCGAGTATAAGTCGAATTCAATATTATTATTATTATTATTATTGTTGTTGTTGTTGTTGTTGTTGTTGTTGTTACTATGATCTGACTAGAAATGAGCAAAACTAAATCTCATATAAATGGTTCGACAAGAAACTCACACAAAAGAATAATGGTACGTCTTTAAAAAAAACTGACGTTCCCACAGTCTCATGTAGCAGGTGTCAAGGGATCATTAACCGGTGTTATACCTCGTGTATAGGTCGACTAAGTATATTGCTAAAATAAGAATACCATTTTGCTGGCTTACAGTTACATAAAACACATACACACAGAAACACACAGAAACACACACACACACACACATATATATATACACACACACAAACATGCGTGCACGAATTAAAGAAAACATTATTTATCAAAAAGTTTAATTTCTTCTAAGCCAAAGATACACGGATTTTTTTTTCTTCTAAGTACAACATCATACAATCAAAAAGTAGATTATCATTAATCTCTAGGGTATTGAAATCATGTAAACAAAAATGAAATTTAGCTCAGTCGGTAGAGCGTTCGGCTAGAAACCACAAGGTTCCTAGTTCAATACCGGTCCTCGCCAACTCAGCGTATGAGTAGCACAGGGATCTGTGCGGTAAAGTAAGGAGTTGATGGTAGGTGTGGCGCTCCACCTCAGATGCCAAAAAACAATCTCCTTGGTCTAGCGCTAGTGAAAAGGGGATAGACTCCCTCGCTGACTGGCTGATACCGACTTTAGGCCGCCCCGACGACTTTACTTTACTTACTTATATATATATATATATATATATATAATAATATATATAAATATGTGTGTGTGTGTGTGGTAAAGAAAAGGCTTAAAAATCGGCCATTTTGCGGTTATATATCTATTTCTGCCCACAAGTATCTGCGTATACCTATGAGTTTCATCAGACCGATAACTTTATTGATATATCGCTCTGTTCAATTACATTGAACATCGAGATCTCAAATTGGACCTGAACTACTCTAACACTCCGCCGTCGAAAAGAAATGGCCAATTTAGAATCATCCTAATACCAACTTACTTGTAACTCATCTACGGATATATATATATATATATATATATATATATATATATATATATGTATACTTCGGCAGCATTTTTTCTTTTAGACATGTTCTGTTAAACGCACAGACAATTCAAGTCTGAGGAGTTTTTTTTATGGTCCTTTCAATTTTTCCTAGCGATCTTTTCGTGTTTGGGTGGAAAAGTTGTAATAGTCCACCAAATCCTTGTTTTTTTCGAGCGCATTCGGCTGGTTTATCAGCCATCATCAGGTGGGGAAACGATGTTAAGTTTTCAAGTGCCTCGTTTTTATAGAAGAAACGAGTAGTAGCTTAAGAGTGGTGGTGGTAGTTAGTACGAAACAATGGATTAATGGGTTTTGAGGGGATACAGAATTGTGAGGAAGGGAGGGGAATGGTTAGAGTGGGATTTTTATAAGCATTGGAGGACGTGTTTACTGGTTTGAAAGTTTATTTTGTTTAAGGTAGGTTTTTTTAATTTGATATAGAGTGCTTCCATTATTTGCAGTTTTTGTTTGTTTTTTTCTTTATGGAGTGTGAGTGTGTTTTCTGTTAAAATTTTTCTGTAGGTTGAGGGGGGCATGAATGTGTCTTTAAGTGTTGACTAAAAAAAAAATTAATTCGAAATAATGTTGCCTCCATTGATACTAACCGTAAATTAAAACTTATCATCTATTATAAAAAATTCAAAACCGCGAACCTTGTCACTTTCAATAATTCATCTCCTAAAACCACTCGTCTAAATGAGACCAATGTTGTATATGAGTTTACATGTCCATAGGAGATTGCTTCTCCAATATCAGCAATACATATATTGGCCATACGACGACCACATTATCCCGCCGTTTAACAATGCACTAATCTGACACCAGCTCCATTAGTCAACACTTAAAGACACATTCATGCCCCCTCAACCTACAGAAAAATTTAACAGAAAACACACTCACACTCCATAAAGAAAAAAACAAACAAAAACTGCAAATAATGGAAGCACTCTATATCAAATTAAAAAAACCTACCTTAAACAAAATAAACTTTCAAACCAGTAAACACGTCCTCCAATGCTTATAAAAATCCCACTCTAACCATTCCCCCTCCCTTCCTCACAATTCTGTATCCCCTCAAAAACCCATTAATCCATTGTTTCGTACTAACTACCACCACCACTCTTAAGCTACTACTCGTTCTTCTATAAAAACGAGGCACTTGAAAACTTAACATCGTTTCCCCACCTGATGATGGCTGATAAACCAGCCGAAAGCGCTCGAAAAAAACAAGGATTTGGTGGACTATTACAACTTCTCCACCCAAACACGAAAAAGATCGCTAGGAAAATTGAAAGGACCATAAAAAAACTCCTCAGACTTGAATTGTCTGTGGCGTTTAACAGAACATATATATATATATATATTATATATATATATATATATATATATATATATATATATATATATATGCTTCCAATTAGAAACAAAAACTCAACAGGCCGTCATTTGGCTATTATAAATTTATTTCATCTGGTGATTATAAAAGAGTCCAGTCTCGTCAGATAGCCATCATAAAATTTGTTATGATGGCTTATCTGACGAGACTGGGCTCTTTTATAGTCACCAGTTGAAATACATTTATAATACTCAAATGACGGTTTGTTAGGGTTTTTCATTCTTTTTGGAAGTGTAAGTATTATTCTGCATATAAGAAATTTATAAATTACCATACATTGATGTCTCTTAGGGACTTGAAAGAACCCTTGCATAAATCTATACGTATGCATCTGCGTCGGCAGGCGTTGTAGATATACGGATGATAAAAAAGATCCCAAATAGAATCATCCCCAACTTACCCATTCATTATATATATATATATATATATATATATATATATATATATATATATATATATAAGGAAAAAATGACAAAGAAGATTTAGGTTGTTAGCATTATAGACTATTTCAGGGAATCTTTAGGAAATATCTAGTCGTTCCCATCATCAGATGCAAAATAAGTATTCCTTTATTATTCTTAAGTCAGTTGAAAACAATTTCTTTTAAAGGACTCGGTGACACGAGTTCAAATCCTGGACAAGGCTGTTTGAATTTTACATAGCACTAATACCCTAGAGAAAAGTGGGAATCCAACTATTCTCCCTCCAGCAATGAATAAATAGTAGGGAAGACTGATTTTTTAAATGTGGCTATTGCAAACGATCTAGGAGAAAGAAAACTCTGAATTTAAACCTGTTAAACTCCGCCTTAAAATTGAACTTGTGCCACATCTTGCTCGTGTGGATGGTTGATCAAACACACACACACACACACACACACACACATATATATATATATATATATATATATATATATGTACGTATGTATGTATGTATGAATGAATGTGTCTTGTGCAATCTGTAACAAAGTCTGTAAGTCAGCTTCTGGTCTTAAGAGAAATATGGTGGTGCATGAGCATCAAATTTTATCCTCTGATCCATCTGATACAACGAGAATGACGTCCTTCATATATCATATTTGCATCAGACTTTGTGGATCTGCACCGGGTTTGATGAGTAATTTGAGGGCTCATGAGAGGAAAGGTTATGGTGGTGGGGTTATAGGATTGTGAGGGACGGCAGTGATCTGTAAAGATTATGTTATTGCTATGTAAGTATAGGTATATTTGGGCAGCATCTTTTTATTCAAACAAATTTGGTTAAACAAAAAGGAATTCTTATTGCCTTCAAGATTTTCTAACTATTCTTTTGATGTCATCATCCTGAAAGTCGTTAATCAGTTGTCCGAAAAGTAAACCAAGTACTTTCGCTTCTTTTCTGAACCATTATCAAAGCTGCTTATTTTTGTCTGATCTATCATTATCAAGACTGTTTATTATTTGACTAATTTGTTTTGTTTTTGTTGCTAAGGTGAAAGTTGATTTTCATATTAAAAAAAGGTTTTAAAAATTTGAATGCCATCAAGAATGAATAAAACAAAACGTCCTCGGCATGAAATAACTCATGTAGGGTTGACAAGCCGTAAAATCCAACCAACCAACCAACCAACCCATTTTCTCTCTCATATTGCCATGACATGCAACACTCCATTTTGGCCCATACTTAGGTTAGACGGGCGGTCGGAGAGACCCCCTTCGATCAATCTGCTGGTCACGTCAAGCCCTAGCACCTATATGATTGCCCCTACCCTATTACCCTTATGACAAGCCCCCAACCCTTTTTATCGCATGGGTGCTAGAAGGCTGATGGTCTATCTGATGTTGAGGTTCCAGTTCTGGAGGTTTGGCGAATGTGCATCACCCCTTTATTATCATTGCTCCCTGGTCCTCTCTGACCCGGAGTGGTAGTACCTGTTAGGCTCCCATCTATGGGTTAAATAGAAAAATGTGTCTATAAAAAAAATTCAGTATCCATTAAGAATGAATTTATTTCAAAACTTTGTCAACATTAAATGACACACCGAGGTTGATATGCAGTAAAACAAACCAAACCAAACCAAACTATCTCTCTTATTGCTCCATAAAATGTGACCTCGAACCAAATTTAGCTTATTCTAACGGATATTTACTTTCTGTGTTCGCCAACAGGTGGCTCCACGTGTAATCCAAGTGTTTCTAGCAGCGTGAAGAGGATAATGTAATTTTCACACGATTCAAAGTAATGTTTCCATGCGATAAAACGAGGTAACTTTTGTTATCTCAAGTTCAATTTCACTCGTACTACCCCCCTCTACCTCAAGATACGACTTTATTCGAGATACTGCGAGATTTCAGAGTTCTGAGAGTCATCGTTCTCATTCTTCTCTGTCTGTCGCTCTCAACACAGTTTCACTATTTTTAGTTCGGATTTTGTTTGTTCATGGGAATCGGCGAAAGTGCCAGCTTAGAGATAATAGTTGGTTAGTTGGTTATTTCGTTTAATGGCATATCAACCCTTGTGAGCTATTTAATGCCACATCTTTAAAAAAAATTTTTTTTATATATGATTTGTGGCGAATAGTTTGTAGGTAAATATTTTGTTTGGTATGGGTTTATAGACTTGTAGAAATAATTGTTCTTATCGCAAACAATAGTTTCCATTTAGATTTTTTTATTAACTGTACAAGGTGTGTCAAAAAGTATCAGTATTTTTTGACACACCTAGTATTCTGAAAAAAATAAAGTTCCATTCATTAATTTTTTTCAGAATACAGATTTTCATCGTTAATAAATATAAGATTTATTCTATTTATTAATGATTTTGACAATAACTGAAATACTCATTGACAAACTTACGCAATTCCTGAGGGTATTGTGACATAAGCAGTTACTTAGTTTCGGTTACAGGTAGACAAACATCGAATCTTCATTATGATGTATATATATATATATATATATATATATATATAATATTATAATGAATATATATATATATATATATATATATATATATATATATATATATATATATATATATATATATATCATAATCTTTACAGATCACTGCCGTCCCTCACAATCCTATAACCGCACCACCAGAACCTTTCCTCTCATGAGCCCTCAAATGACTTATCAAACCCGCTGCAGATCCACAGTTTGATGCAAATATGACATAGGAAGGACGTCTATCCAGTTGTATCAGATGATAAAATTTGATGCATATGCACCACCATATGTCTCTTAAGCTGACTTATAGACTTTGTTACAGATTGCACAAGACACGTTGCTTGTTCCTGCAGTGTGTATGAATTGTCCCTGATGAGATTTCCTATGATTAACATATCCAGCCTTAGAAAGCAGAATGTGACCACATGTTTGACATTTCCAACCCTCCATGTTCTTTCCAATATGACAGGTGTATCCCTTTCAAAGTTGATGCTTGGGGTTTTCATGGTCAATTCGTTCACTCTCAAAATTGATGCAGCCATTATCAATATGAATTCTCCAGTCAGTTCTCTTCAATGCCATATATATATATATATATATATATATATATATATATATATATATATATATATATATATATATATATATAAGATTGGGGCCTTTAGACACTTTGCCTGAGCTTCCTGAAATAGGGTATAAACAAAAAATCTAAATCTTCTGTTATAATTTTTACTTATATAATCTTGCTCTGTGACTCTGACAATAAGACCACAAATTGAGCTCTGCAAACTATGACAATTAAAAAAACTTTTATGTCGCAAGGAAGATTTCTTCTCTGGACCTTTGAATTATATATATATATATATATATATATATATATATATATATATATATATATATATATATATATATGGTCGCGCTGATATCAGATGATTAAAAATTTAAAAAATCGGCCTTGTGTTGCTCGTGGCATAGGGGTTGGGTAAATAGATATATTGGATAACTGGGATCCTTCTAGAATCTAGGACCGCGTTATTTTTGACAAATTAATAACAGATTGCTGTGCTTGACTTAATCACTTTAAAATATATATCCATTAAATGAGCCAAAATCTGTTTTAATCTGTGTACGGTTGAGAGAATATATACGAGGGGCTTTCCTTAAAAATTTTGCTGTGACACTTAAACTTGGCCCATTAATCACTTCTTTTCCACATAGTTTCCATCCAGACTTTCACAATTTCTGCCGTCGCTTTTTCTGCACTTGGATAGACGTTGCTTTTCGAACTCGGAGGCTCGGAACTGCAACCGAGACCGCAAATCATTAATCAGCACGTTGTCATCCTGAAAATGCTCTCCTTTCACACACACACACACACACACACACACACCATAGACACACACACACACATAGACACACACACACACACAGAGACACACACACACACACACACACACACACACCACATATATATATATGTATATATATACATAGAAGATATTGAACTCGCGATCAGAGTTACCAAATAGATGTAGGCATAAAAACAAGCATAGGCTCTGACTAGTAAGTTCCAGTGTTACATAGGGGGTGAAGGAGGGTATATATCATACCCACTGTATTGAAAATGGGTACAACCAAGTTATAAAATACAGACCGATGGTAGGACGAAAAATACCCCGAAGATTCGAGCTACTGCGAGAAACTATAGTCGGTAATTTAAACCATTCGATTTTAAACGTATATATATATATCCCCCGAAATTAGAAAAATCTTAAACGAAAATACTAAAATTATCTACAAAAATAACAATAAGAAACGCCTACAGATCCTAGAAGCCATATGCATTAAAAATAAAAAAAAACTAACATTAATAAAATAGCCTTTAAAGTCGGAGACAACGTATTAAATATCTTCAATAATTAACACTTACCTAACCCCCCTCTTAAAAAAAAATAATAGACTCTCTGAATTTGATAAAAGCGTAGACAACAAAACTAAAAATTAACTAAAAACCAAATTGCATAACCCCATGAATACGACTGGAGCAACAGTCGAAAGTGCTCGGGAAATAAGTATGAAAGATATCATGAATCAACTCGATCCAGATTCAAAAAGGATAGCCAGAAAACTGGATAAAATATCCATACAAAAAATGAAAAAAGAATACTCCGTGTTATTCAATAACATATGTCTTACGAATAATTTGCTGCCAAAATACACAATATATATATATATATATATATATATATATATATATATATATATATATATATATATACGTCAGAGTTCTTTGATAAGAAAGTTCTTCAAGGATATAGAGATATTAGAAAGAGAGAGAAACAGATTAAATTTACTTGGTGAGGAGATCTCACTTGCTTCTTGCTGATCCTCCCACAATGTCCTTCGGTCGCAATCTTGTTGTCTAGTTGGGTTGACTTCTAACTTCTTCTTAACTAAGGGAGTTGAGTTCTTCTAACAAAGGGCTGGTCTTGTATAAATTAAATGAATTATAAAGACATCTTTTTGTTAATTGATCAAGTAGTTTTTTATTTTATCTAACCCATGATCACCACACGGAGGAGACCAGGCCTCAGCCTGTCTTAACCCGACGGCGGCCAGGCTCAA
>CM042153.1:30442809-30475789 GCA_023376005.1 Doryteuthis pealeii
CTACCAACTATATGATTGTCCCGATCCTCTTGCCCTCATGGCAAGACCCAACCCTTTTTATCATATATGTGCTAAAAGGTCTCCATATCCTGGGAATCCCTTTAAACTGATGGCGAGTTTCCAGTTCTGAAGGTTTGGCTAATGTGGATCACCTTTTCATCACCATTGCCCCAGGTCCTCTTTGACTCGTAGTGGTAGTACCTGTTAGAGTCCTATTTATGGGTTAAATAAAAAAAATGTGTTTATAAAAAAATTGAGTATCCATTAAGAATGAATTTATTTCAAAACTTTGTCGGCATTGAAGAGGTTGATATGCCGTAAAACAAAACAAACCAAACCAAACTACTGTACAACTTTAACGAAATGCCTTTAACGAAAGAAAAAAGCTAGATGGAAAATAGACAAGGGTGCACTTACCTGGACTCTACGGCTGGAGAGGCCTCCTCCGATAAATCGGTAGGTCACGTCAAACCCTAGCATATATTGTCCAAACCCAATTACCCCCATGGAAAGCCCCAATCCTTTTTATTATATATGTGCTAGAAGACGGTGACTGGGTGTCTTAATGTCCTGAGTATGATATTAAACTCTATCTGATGGTGAAGTTCCAGTTTGGAGCTCTAGAGAATGTGGAGTACTCCTTCATCATCATTACTCCCAGGTCCACTCAGCTACGAAGTGGTAGTAACTCTTAGGGTTACATCGATAGGTTAAATAGAAAAATGTTTAAAAAGTGAGTACCCATCAAGAATGAATAGAAGAAAACTTCTTCGGCATAAAATGACCCAACAGGGTTTGAAAGGCCGTAAAATCCAACCAACCAACCCAAGGATGCTGTGTGCTATTTTGAATAAATTTGGGAATCAGCACCCTATTCTAAAAGGGCAATAAAATCCTTGTCTGTCTTTTTCAAGAAAATATGCCTACAAGAGAATATGTTGCCTATATACACATTATATATATATATATATATATATATATATATATATATATATATGTGTGTGTGTGTGTGTGTGTGTGTGTGTGTGTGCGCGCATGTCAGTGAGAAAAATGGAAGTGAATCCGGCAATTATGTTGAAAGATAAATGGAAAAAAATGTTGTATGGATAAAATTATTTATTTAAATGCCGACACGTGTTTCGACCAAGAGTTTGTCCTTGTATACTTTGTATTCTATTTTGTATTATCTAATACATATATAGAATAATACTAAATAGAATACAATGTATACAAGGACAAACTTTTGGTCGAAACATGTGTCGACATTTCAATAAATAATTTTCATGCATACAAGATTTTCTTTCCACTTGTCTTTCAACACACACACACACACACACACACACACACACATATATTATATATATATATATATATATATATATATATATATATATTGTGACATATCGCTGGTATATCAACCAGTATACATATGCTAGAATTATAAGAAAACTTTGAAAGAAAGAAATAAAAAGAAAAGAAAACCCAAAGATGCGTGGGCGAGCAAAGGAAGTAAGATTCAACCGGTCTTGTATTTTTTGCAAAGCAATGTTAACATTCCTACTACTACCTATGTACTTAGAAGACAATTGTACTCTCCCCCCACCCACACACACACACCGTAGGTGTTGAGGAAAGTATACATGTGGATTTCAGTTGAGACCCCGTAACCCTAAGAGTACACCTTACCCCAGGATTGTTGCTATGACAACGACTGAGACGGCTTTTCGCGCGAAGAAATCGCGCAATGCAAGACACAATTGAAAGAATCATCCGACGGTCAGCACCTGAAAACGACTTGCTTTGCAAAAAATAAAATAAGAATTAAGGACATTTTACTACGTTGATAAAAAAAAGATTAAAAAGGAAATGAACAATTTTATAAAAGGACTTTCTTTCGAGTTACAACGTCACCGTGAGTTAACAAAAACATATCATATTTTGTATTCTGTGAATTCCTATTGTCTGTCATATATTTTATGTAATGTTGATATGGTTTATATATGTATATGTTCAATTGCTCGCCCACTCATTTAACAATACGAATCATTTATTCATTTTACTCCCCTGATCCCGTGTAGATTTGTATATATGCATTTACCCCCTTTTTTATATAAACAAATTATCATTAAATGTTAATAAATGATTTATCAGAAATCCTGTTTGTTCTTCGTCATTCAGTATTGTTGCCATTCATCGGTCTTCTACCCTTTCACGGGAGCAAAGAGAAAAGTCTTGAATCCCATCCCTTTTGTACTATTTATTTTTACATCTGGGACCTTTTGCATTTTTTTTCGTTATTTCATGTTGCAGAGGTACACTGGTCGTTCCTAACGAGTGTGCGTGCGTAACAATATATATATATATATATATATATATATATATATATAGAAAGTTTGGTATGTACGTGTCGACTTATAACTCAGAAACGAGATGTTATTCAGATTCGAAATCTTACATACACCTTGACAACCTTATAACTAAGAAACACACCAAACTTGGTTATTGATTTTTACTGATTAAAGGATATAATTAATTAGTTAAAGCAAAATCAAATGATTTAAAATTTTTTAAAATAATATCTTAAATGTAAACAAAAAGAAAAGAAAAATTCCCAAAATAAACAAACATTTTACTACACCAATTCTTGGACATTTTTTTTAAAATTTAATAAATCATGTTCCATTTATTTTCTCTCTTACTCCTGTTTTCTCCTCACTCACTCTTTGGTGTTCCTAATTTTATTTTTAGTCCGGTCATGGACTGGGTACTTTTGCTAGTATATATATATATATATATATTATATATATATATATATATATATATATATTATCGCCCATAGATATGTGCGCCCCAAACAATTTAAAAAAAAGTTAATTTTCTTCTCAATTAAAGATAGCAGGATTTGATTATTTCTTGTGGAACATTATACACTCGAAATGGATATTATCAAATATCATTTATTGTCAAAATCTACAGTTGTATGTATATATATATCTACCCGTGAAATTTTACTGAATACTTACATAGTAATTGCACGGGGGCTAACAAAAAACAAAAAATAAGAATAAAAGCAAAAACAGAAACAAAAACAACTTTTTGCATTATTTTTTCTTTATATTTTTTTTCTCGTTCGGTTTCCTAAAACGGCCCTACATGCGTCTTTTGTCCACAGAACAGTTATTTTTGAACCACGAATCTTTGAGGCGTGCACAGATTCTCAAAGATACGTGGTTCAAAGTTATCTGACCTGAAAAAAATGTAAAAGTTTTTAAATAAAATAACTGTTGCATTATATCTTTTATTTATTAATGTGAACATTTCATTAAATTCGGTTAATTCCCTGATTTTTTTTCTTTCCACATACGATGGTGGAATTTAGGTCCGTTAAGTTCGATTTATTATTATTATTATTATTATTATTATTATTATTATTTATTGAGTACTTTTTTGTATATTTATCATCCTGACTCTTGTTTGCTTTTTGTTTTTGTTTTGTTTTTTGTTTTTTTCTCTTTCTTTTTCTGTCTAAATTGACCAATATATTCTTTTTTCCTCCCTTTTCTTTTCTTTTTTTGTCCCCTTGAGTCTTTTCCCCAAACTTTTTGCCACGGAAATTTACCACCGGCTTATTCTAGTTTTGGGATTTAATCTGAGATTCCCACTTTGGCACTGAGGATCTTTCGTCACGACTGAACATTCTATTGTACGTGAATAGTTAGGTGTTTGCTTTGGTTCATTCAATAAATGAAGTGAATTTTGCCGAAGGAGTTTGCAATAGAAAACACTGTTTACATTTGCACTTTTTTCAAGTAAATCAATAGTAACTAGCTGGGCCTGTGAATATACCACAATATGATAATTTAATTATTACAACGTTTGATATGTTTACTTAAGAGCTATTGTAAATAGTTCAATATGTCAAAAGTATAATAACCACTCTCACTCTTTTTTTCTTTTGCTTTTTTTTCTCTTTCTTTTCATCTTTTCATTATGTTTGATTGAAACAGATTAGCGTTATCGCTTCCGCGCGTACCCCTCTCTCTATCTTTCCCCTATTCTCTTTTTTTTCTGTTTTCTTTCTTATATTATTTTTCTTTGTAGCATGTCCCTTTTCTTACCTTTCTTTCTTTATAATTAAAACGGAATGGTCCATTATTTAGCTGAGGGGACGACATTCGTTTGGACGGTCTCATTTTTAACCAAAGGGTTCTGCAAGTTGATAACGAAGATTAAGGAACAAGGGTATTAATATATAGATGGATCCTTTTATGTCCCAGAAGACTGTCAGAATAACCTTCTTTATTGATCGTTGTACAAGGAACTTTTTCTTTACTGGGGATTCAGCGTGTTTCTACTGTCTTTTCGACTCAGGCTCATAGCTCAATTGTAAACATATTTTAACTGAAACTTGCTTCTCCGTATTCTACGTACCACCAATTTGCCCTGGGACCCCCCCCCGCCCCATATTTAACACAATGAAACTTGCATAAAGGTTAATATTATCTTGAAAAAATTTTTCCAATCGAAAGAAGAGACATTAAAAAGCTCCTGATGATTTTTAAACAAATTTTTCAGCTTAAGGAAATAGTGAAAATTATCGCACCGTTAAATCAATTGAAATTTAACGTAGCCAAAACAAGTTACGTCTAGAGGCTATTTAAAAAAAATTGTATGAAAAATCAATTAATGGTCCGATTTTCACGAAAATTTCAACAATTACTTACCTTTTAATGAAACTATGTTTGAAATAGTTTTTTTCCTAAAATATATTAGGGAAAATATTTTTACGATTTTATTTTACGAAATATGAAAAAATGAACCGGTAAAAAACGATTTTTACTTATTTTTCTATAAAGATAAGAGAGAATAATTATATCAGAAGATTTTTATAAGTTTCTATATGGGAGTTTTTTTTAGTAAAAGAACCATGAATACAGAATTCTGCTAAAAAATATCAATAAAGAAACTGACCCTGTTGTAAAAAAAACCGGACTGTTTTACTTATTCTTCAAGATAACGGTGAGTAATTTTTTCCCAATAGCATAATTTGATCTTTGAATGGACTGTTTTTCTTTGTAACAACTCTATTTTATTTTTTGCGAGATTTTAAAAAAAAGTTCAAAAATATTTACGTTTCTTCCTTCAATATGGCCTAAACTGATCACGTGACGTATTTTGGTGGTACATACCGTACACATTACACATCCTTTTGTAATTTTCTCTTATTTTTCACTTCTCAGACTCCAAATATTTGATACGAGACTTTTGTTAAAACCTGGAGTAATCTGTTTGATTTGCCGTTATTTAGGATAGCCTCAAAACAAATGTATAAGGAAGAGTAAAAAAAAACCAAACTTGTGTCAAACTAGCCTAGTGGGAGGTTTTATATATATATATATATATATATATATATATATATATATATATATATATATATATATATATACCTATATATATATATATATATATATATATATATATATATATATATATATATATATATATATATATATATATATATATATATATATATATAGAAAATTAACGTTGATAAAAAATTGTTATTGTTGTACTTATTCTTGGGTGATACTGTATATATGAACTCATATTAAATTTCTCTCTTACTCTCTCTCTCTCTCTCTCTCTCTCTCTCTCTCTCTCTCTCCCCCGTCTCTCTCTCTCTCTCTCTCTTTCTCTCTCTCTCTCTCTCTCTCTCTCTCTCTTTCTCTCTTTCTCTCTCTCTATCTCTCTCTAATTGTCTAAATAGGTAGGTAGATAGGGAGGTGCATTTTTGTTTGAGAAAAGTTAACAAACCAGAAACCCAACACTAAACAGGTGTTGCGGAATTGTTTAACATATGAGGATGTTGTATCCAAGGGAACGTTATTAAAATAAAATAAAAAAAAGAAAGAAAAAATATAAAGAAAGAAAGAAAGAAAGAAAGAAATTCAGCATATGTTTCAGTGGATTGGGGGCAAGTTTTTATTCTCAAGTATCAGTGGTACCCACCACCCCGCAGAGACAAAAGAGCTAATTGTTCAGTGCTTCGCGTAAAATATGTGAAATTCTGGACCGAGGAGCTTCGTATGGCACGTACAGATATCTTGATTCGTACTTGGGCACATTAATCAACATTAGAGTGTAAGGTGATTTGATTCCTACTAATATTAGACAAATACTTGGAGACATCCTCGTATAAAGAGACGATCGTGATGTAACGGTTATCGTCGGAAGAAATAGACTCGGCGACTCGAGTTCAAATTCTGGTTGGTTGGTTGGATTTTACGGCATGTCAACCCTTGGGTTATTTTATGCCGAAGACGTTTTGTTTTATTCATCTTTATCGGGTAGTCAATTTTTTTTTCAAACTCAATTTTTTTTTCAAACTCAATTTTTTTTTCAAACTCAATTTTTTTAAAGACATTTTTTCAAACTCACTTTTAATCTATTTAACCCATAGATAGGACCCTAATAGGTACTACCACTCCGGGTCAGGGTGGATCTGGGAGTAATGGCGATAAAGGGGTATTATATATTCCCCAAAGTTCTAGAATTGAAACTTCACCACTAGATTCAGTTTAACATCATACTCAGAACACTAAGACCCTCAGCCACAGCCTTCTAACACATATATGATAAAAAGGTTGGGGGGGGGGGTCTTGTCGTCATAAGAGAAGTTGCGTTGTGACAATTATATAGGTGCTAGGCCGATTAATCAAAGGGGGCCTCTCCGACCGCCCATCAAGCCTAAGTAACTGCCAAAATGGACTATTGTATGTCATGGACTGCTCAGCCACCAGGGTTCCAACCTTACGCGTGGTTCGCCACCCACGGTCAACAGCGGGCTCCATTGTGGAGGGCTTACCCCTATGCAGAGGTGCAGTAAGTGTATTCTAAAGCCCAACCCACAGGGCTTCAAATTCTGGACGCGGGTGTTTGCGTTTCACTTGGTCTTAGGAAAGCCACAAATCCATCTGTTTCCTCTCGGCTATGGGTAAATTCTAGAATGAGTTATTTAGTCTTGGTAAGGCAACCCGTCTAGGAGAAGGAGATCTCTGAATTCAATCCAGTTTAAATATTGGTCCTGTGTTGCAACCTTCCGTGGCAGAGGGATTGGGTAAATACATACTAAGAGGAGAGGAAAGAGAAAGATTGAACGAGATATTAAGAACCTGGTAACCCTCTCTCTCTCTCTCTCTCTCTCTCTCTCTCTCTCTCTCTCTCTCTCTCACTCACTCTCCCTCTTCCTCCCTCTCTCCCCTCTCACTCTCCCTCTCTCCCTCCCCCTTTCTCTCTACTTATTCTGGACTTAATGAACTTTATAAATTGTCCCTAGTACCCCACTTTAGAACTGACCTTATGTAGCATCCCGTTCATAGCAAAGGGGGTTGGTTTGGTTTGATTTCTTTGTTTAATGGCATATCAACCTTCGTGGGTTATCTAATGCCACACCCATCCTTGTAGAAGTACTTCTTAATCAATAGATGGGAATGATGGGGTTTATTAACCATCACACCACATTACACCTAACGAAACGTCAATTTGGGTGGGGCTATCATAGATTCAGGGAGTGGAGTATGAGACTCTTGCATCGGCCCTGGGAATACGAGATAAGGTCAAAAAGTAAGGAGACTTTCGGAAATGGGATAGACTCCCTCACTATCCAGCTGATACCGACTATAGGACACTCCGCCAACTTTAGTTTACTTACATTTACTTTCATTCCAAAATGATTGATATAATTCGTAACAATTTTCTGGAAATTCTGGAAATTGACAATTGCCAGAAATTAATGTCTTTCATTTTCAATTATCAATTTTTTCTTAAATAAACAAATTCCATCTGTATAGAATTAAAATCAATATAGATAAAATATTGGTAAAAGTACAAAATTTCCAATCCTAGCACCTATATGATTGTCCCAGCCCTATTGCCCTCATGGCGAGCCCCAACCCTTTTTATCATATATGTGCTAGAAGGCCATGGCTGAGGGTCTTCATGTCCTGGGAATGACGTTAAACTCTATCTGATGATGAGGTTACAGTTCTGGATGTCCGGGGAATGTGGAGCACCCCTTCATCACCGTTGCTCCCTGGTCCTCTCTGACCCGTAGTGGTAGTACCTGTTAGGGTCCAATCTATGGGTTAAATAGAAAAGTGTGTTTATAAAAAAAAATTGAGTATCCATTAAGAATTAATTTATTTCAAAACTTTGTCGGCATTAAATGACCCACTGAGGTTGATATGCCGTAAAATAAAACAGACCAAAACAAAATTGCCAATATTTACATTTCTGGGGCGTATGAATGTCAATTGGAAACTGATTGTTAAAATTCTCTTGAGTACCTTGACTAACGAGTTGTAATAAGTCATTGAGAGTTACCTCCCTATTTTATTATTACCTTCCTTTTGGGAAACTCTTTGGTGATTCTAAGAGTATATAAGCTCTCAGTAAACTGTAACATTATTCTAAGTAGAATAAAGCTTTCTTAAGCCTCTCCGTGTGTTCGTTTATAATTACACGAGTTTAATTCGTTTCGCTCGTAACTCAAATTCCTCGTATATCAAATCAATTTTTCCCCATTGAAATAAAATGAAATGCAATTAATCAGTTCCAGCACCTGCTAAAAGAAAAAATATCACCCCAATTTTTTGAGGGGGAGGAGTTACGTTTTGGCACTGTATTGTATAAAAACATAATAAAATCGAATGCAATAAATTATGTGCTGTAATATGTTTTAATGTTTATTCTTTTATAAATAATATTTTTTTAGCGTAATAAATTTGGAAACATAGGCGTATCTGAAGCTCGCTCGTACATCAAATTTTGCCGAAAAGAGAAATGAAGATCATCATCATTCATCATCATCATGTCTTTCTGACAGCACGGCTATCCATGACTCTCTCACTAACCGTGCGTATCGGTCATCATCCCCGGCAGGTATTCCGCACGGCATCCAGAATCCGTACAAGGCTGATTGATCTAGGTTTTTGCTGGTCGATCTTCACTGGCATGTGTAGGTATCTACGGGAGAATGTCACCTATGAGTTCGTCCTTGCTTCTCCAGCTGTGTCCAACATGTCTTGTTCATTTTACTTGGATGGTTTGTGTGATAGAGGCCAATGGGTATATAGCTGCTTTGATATTGTGAGGGTGGTGCTTCCAAGATTTGTTCAAGATAGCATGTAGCATCTTTGTGTAGTTCCCATCAAGCCTTTGCTCTAAGCGTCCAAGTGGTGCAGCCATACAGTAGCACTGATACGGCAACACATTGGAAGAATTCTCAATTTATCTTATCAGGATTTTGCATACAGTAACCGTCTCACTGTCACCTCCCCCTTTCTCTCTCTCTCTCTCTCTCTCACACACACTCTCTCTCTCTCCCCTCTTCTCTCTCTCTCTCTCTCTCTCTCACACACACACACACACACACACATATATATATATATATATATATATATAGTGCGTGTGTAAATGTGGCGCAGCATACAATAGCAGTGGCACGGCTACGGCTTGTAAGAATTCTCACTTTATATTATCGGAAGCAATTTTCCATACAATCCCTCCATCTTTCCCACTATCTCATGCATACATACACTCCACAACTCTCTCTCTCTCTCTCTCTCTCTCTCTCTCTCTCTCTCTCTCTCTCTCTTTCACACATACATACATACATACATAAATGTATATATATAGTGTGTGAAAAGAATGGTGCAGCCATCCTTGTGTAGTTCTCATCAAGCCGTTTCTCTAAGCGTTTTGTTAGAGTCCAAGTGGTGCAGTGGTGCAGTCATACAGTAGCACTGACACGGCTACGGAATCAGGTTTAAGACAGAAATGATTAAAACGCCCCCTCCACATTTTAATCATTTCTGATGAGAGATAAAGGAAGAAAGAAAATATTAAAATGGTGAACAGGAAGAAAAAAAAAATGTTTAGAATCGAAAACTAGGCGAACAGAACAAAACAAAAAAAAAGAACAAAGAAAAATCCCAACATCACAATATAAGCAAATCTTATTATAATAGAGATTGTGTGTGTCTGTCTGTAACTGAAACGATATCACCACTAACGTCACAATTTCCTTAGTTATTTACATTATATTCTCAATTGTTTTTGTTTTTTAAATAATCATTATTTAATCTTGATTAGCATCTTATCTACTAACACTATCTCTATTTAGGTCTAACTGAGGTAGATTTACCTAAAAAAAAGTATGTTATTGGTATTTACCTCGCACCCCACGTATGCAAGTATGACACAAGGTCATTTTATGTGGGACCTCCCACGAGCCGAAGCTCATGGGATGGCGAGTGCAAAAAATGCGTTAATCCCGTCGGCATCCCCCTCAAGAGAACTCCCCAGGCACTAAACCCAGCCCAGCCCTTTAAATCAAAGGGGTAGGTATACCCTGGAGGGATAGCCCCCTGGGATCACGCTGTTAATTAACAACCCAGGACACACAGGCCACGAAAGCCAGTGTTATTTGTGCATTTAAAATCCTGCATTAAGAAATAGAATGTTTACATAGTACATGGTGTGAATAATTTGCATAACGGTTTTTAAAAAACGGGTTTAATAAATAATTACTTGGTGTTATTGATTTCTAATATCATTGTTTTATTCTCAAACCTATTAAAAGCAATCCTATGCATAAGTTTGTATTGAAATCAATTAGAATAAAGTAAAAAAAAATAAGAGTAATGTTCATTAGTCTTTCTAATTAAATATAATATCTAATTATATTGAAAAATTAATGCATATAAATCAATGATATATTGAAAATATTAATATATAATACCTGATTATATTATATCTATATAATATGATATCTAATTATATTAATATACTAATCATATTGATTATATTAATATATTACTAATCATATTAATTATATTCATCATCATGTCGTGCAACTTGCACGGATATCCATAACGATCTCTCGCCAACCTTCCCTATCATTCATCGACTCTGGGAGCTCCTCCGCGCAGCAGCCCGCATCCCAACATAGTTAGTCAATGGGGGCGGCCCACATTGGCGTGCCCATGTGCTGGTTTCCACAGTAGTACGTATCTTACGATCTCGTCCTTGCTTCTCCAGCAGTGACCTGCATGCCTAGCCCGTCTTACTCGTATGGTTTGTGAGATGGGGGGGGGCAGGTGGCCATACAGTTTCTTTTTTGTGGGGTGCTGCTTCCACGACTTATTCAGGACCGCTCGCAGCATTCTTTTGCAGCTCTCATCTAGCTTATTCTCAAGGCGCTTCGTTAGGGTCCAGGTGGTACAGCCATACAGCAGTACCGACACAACTACAGCCTGGAAGAATCGTCTCTTTAGCTTGTCGGGGAGTATATTAATCATATTATATTAATTATATTAATATAATATACATATTAATGATATACATATATATATATTACTAATTATATTAATTATATTAATATAACATAATATATAATTATAATTAATTATATTAATATAACATATATATATAAATTAATTATATTAATATAACATAATATATAATTATATGAAAACTTAAATACTTGTGCTCGGAGGGTGCATTTTTTTGCTAGTAAACATTAATGGCCAAACGGATGAAAAGGTTTTAAGATACATTGTTTCTTAGTGTGGTTGGTATATGTTTTAATTATGCGAACGTGACGGGTGATACGTTGTGTGCCGTCACACCTGATGCGTCATCAATGCTATACCTCGTGATATCTATAGCCGAGGCTTCCTGTTGGGTGACACCCAACAGCGACAAGTAAAAAGGTTCCTTTTTAAACAATTGTTCAAGTTCTTCCTATTTTCTTTCAGGACTTTTTGTTGTTTTTTTTCACTCCGATTCTCTTCAAAGTTCTTTTGTTCACACACCTTCCCTCTCCTCCCCCTCCCAACGCTATTAAATTGGTCTTGTGTCATAAACACCACCGGAGGGAGGCAAAAGAGAGGATTCTTTTTTTCCAACACTCTATCTTTCGTTCTATCTTTCTTTCTTAATTTCTTGCCTTCGTTTATCTTTTCTTTTTTCTTTTTGTAGATTTTTTTAGCTTTCTTTCTTTCTTTCTTTCTTTCTAGATTTCTAGATTTCTAGATTTCTTTCTTCTTTTTTTTTTCTTTCTTTCTTTCTTTCTTTCTTTCGTTTTCTTTTCTTTTCGTTCTAGATTTCTTTTAACTTTCTTTCTTTTCTTTCTAGATTTCTTTCTTTCTTTTTCTTTCTTTCTAGATTCTTTTCTTTTCTTTTCTTTTCTTTCTTTCTTTCTTTCTTCGTTTCTATTTCGTTAGATTTCTTTTAACTTTTTCTTTTTTCTTTCTTCTTTCTTTCTTTCTTTCTTTTCTTTTCTTTCGTTCTAGATTTCTTTTAACTTTCTTTCTTTCTTTCTTTCGTTTTCTTTTCTTTTCGTTCTTTCTTTCTTTCTTTCTTTCTTTTTCTTTCTTTCGTTTTCTTCTTTTCGTTCTAGATTTCTTTTAGCTTTCTTTCTTTCTTTCGTTCATTCGTTCGTATTCTTTTCTCTTTTTTTTTCTAGATTCATATTAGTCTTTTTTCTTCTTTTTTTCCTTTTCTTCTTTCTTTCTTTTCTTTTTTCCGTATCTTTTAGCTTTATTTTTTTTTCTTTCTTTCTTTCTTTCTCTTTCTCCAAACGCTATAAATTGGGTCTTGTGTCATAAACGCCACCGGAGGGAGGCAAAAATTAGGCTTCTTTTTCCAACCATCTATCTTTTGTGCTATCTTTTTTCGATCTTCTTTCTTTAATTTCTTTTTCATTCTCTCTCCCCCTCTTTCCCTCTCTCTCTTTCAGATTTGTTGCTCTTTTTCTTACTTTTTTCAACTTTCTTTCTTTCTTTCTTTCTTTCTTTCTTTCTTTCTTTCTTTCTGTCTGTCTGTCTGCATCCTTTTTATTTTTACTCTTTCTTTCTTTCTTTCTTTCTTTTTTTTTTCTTTCTCTTTTTCCCACAAGATTTTTTTTAGCTTTCTTTCTTTTTTCTTTTCTTTTATTTACTTTCTTTTTCTAAATTTCTTTCTTTCATTTTTCATTTTCTTTTCTTTTTTCCTAGATTTCTTTTAACTTTCTTTATTTCTTTCTTTTGTTCGTTCGTTTTCTTTTATTTTTGCTTTCTGTTTCTTCTTTCTTTATTTCCTTCTTTCTTTTGTTTTCATTTCTTTTATCCACATTTCATTATTTCTTTCTTTTTGCTTTCTTTCTTTCTTTCTTTTGTTTGTTTGTTCGTTCGTTCGTTTTCTTTCTTTTTCTTCTTTTATCTTTACTTCTTTCTTTTGATTTCATTTCTTTTATCCACATTTCATTCATTCTTTCTTTTTTCTTTCTGCTTTACCTTTCTATCTTTCTCTTTCTTTCGTTCATTCAGTTTTCTACAATTTTCCCTTTTCAGCTTTTTTCTTTCATTTAGCTTTCAGGCTTTCAGCATTTCTTTTATTCCCTTAGCTTTCTTTCTTTCTTTCTTTCTTCTTTTACATTTCATTCTCATTTCTTTCTTTCTTTCAGCTTTACTGCTTTCTTTATTTCACTTTCTTTTTCTCTTTCAACTTCTTTCTTTCTTCTTTCTTTCAGGCTTATTTATCATATTCTTCTTTTCTTTTTTTTCTTTCAGTTTTATTCATTCACTTATTTATTCCAGGGCCTTTCCTTGTTTATCTGTTTCTTTCTTTCTTCTTTCTTTCGTTAAGGTTTATTTATCTTTTTCTTTTTTTTTCTTTCATTCTTTCTTTCTTTCAGTTTTATTCATTCGTTTATTTATTCCAGGTTTGTTTCTTTCTTTGTTTATTTTTTCTTTCACCTTCTTTTTTCAGCATTCTGTCTTTTGTCTTTTACATCCTTTCTTTCTCTTCAGATTTATTTTGCCCTTCTTTCGTTATTTTCATTCTCTCTCCTCTACCCCCTCCCCTCCCCCATATCTCTCTCTCTCTCTCTCTCTCTCTCTCTCTCTCTCTTTCTCTCTCTCTCTCTCTCTTTCAGATTTGTTGCACTTTTTCTTACTTTGTTCAGCTTTCTTTCTTCTTTTCTTTCTTTCTTACTTTTAACTTTCTTTCTTTCTTTCTTTCTTTCTGTCTGTCTGCATCCTTTTTATTTTTACTCTTGCTTTCTTTCTTTCTTTCTTTCTTTTTTTCTTTCTTTCTTTCTGTTCTTTTCTTTCGTTAGGCTTTCTTTCTTTCTTTCTTTCTTTCTTTCATTTCACCAAATCCGTTCTTTATCTTTTCCCCTTTTCCTTTTCTTTATTTCACTTTCTTTCATCATTTCTTTGTAGCCTTTATTTCACCTCTGTCTACCTCCCTTCTTTCTTCTGTTCATAACCCCTCTCTTACTCTCTTCCTTGGATTTCTACTACTTCCTCATTGCTTTATCCTGTCCCCATCACCCCGTATCTCCCTCGAATCTCTTTCCTTCTCTTTACAAATTTTCACATTTATCTTTGCTAATCATTAACATAAAGGAGAGTAGCCTCGACAGCAAAGAGAGACAGAAAGAGGGAGAAAGGCCAGCAGACCCAGAAAGCATCACAATTTGTGTGCATTCAGAGCACCAAAGACTGTCACTCAAGAATTGGCCTGCAGAGTCACTTGCGCAGATGCAGATAATTTTTTGGACACTACACCACCGTCCTTAGTGGACGAAAAGGTGCCAACATAACGTAAAGCCTGTATACGGCCATTACAAACAGAAAACAGCTTTTTGCCCAACAAAGACAAAGATTTTCCCCTAAAAAATTGTACTTTTCGATTCAGTGATGCTGATAGCTTTTTAATTTAGTGCGTCCTGGGACGCGTGTACTTGATTTGAATGAGTCCCCGGGAAATTTGATGGGACCCAACTAAAGTTTCTTAATAAATTGTAGAGTTTTTATCCACGAACAACTAAAGCCGCCTAACCCCTATCTTGTACCCCATAGCTTGTAACTCATTTCCAAGTAAACATTTAAATGTATTTACAGTTAGCAGGACATTGTGGGGGAAAATAAAACACTGGGACGCATGGACATAATTCTATTGCGTACTTTTAGATTTTTATGCGTCAGTAACGCATATCCGAGATTGTGTAATTAGGAGCCGGTGGCTGGTGTCTAATGGTTGGCGGTACAGAAAACGGAATTGACGTACCGAGTTCAAACTCCGACTAAAACAGTTTGCGTTTCAATTCACACTAATACCCTTGGCAAAACTTATGAGACAGCGCTTGTTTCCGCTTTAGCTCAGTCGGTAGAGCACGCGCCTAGAAATCGCAAGTTTTCCGGGTTCGTTACCGTTCACTACCCGCCAACTCAGCGCATGAGTAGCACAGCTTGGTTAATCTGATCTGAACGGTAAAGAACGGAAATAAATAAATAAATAAAGAGAAAATTTAAAAAAATAATAAAAAGGATGCACACAGACAGACAGACAGAAAGAAAGAAAGTTGAAAGTAAGAAAGAAAGAAAAGAAGAAAGAAAGCTGACGGTAGGTATGGCGCTCCACCTCATCAAAAACAATCTCTCTGCGCATGCAAAAGGGGGGATATATTGCCTTGTTGTTCGGCTGATGACAACAATAGATCACTCTGCCAACTTCACTTTTTACTTACATCATCATCATTATCATCATCATCATCATCCATGACAATCTTTCGACAACCTTCCCTATCATTCATTGTCCCCGGAAGCACTGGGCAATGTAGGTCCTTTCTGGGCAGCCCACATTACCGGAGAGAGGCCACTTAATATAACGGTTATCGCCGTAGGATTTTAAATCGGTTTATATATATATATATATATATATATATATATATATATATATATATATATATAGTCAGTCATCCACAGACACCGTGTTTCGACGTCTCATCAGTGTGGCTATACACAGCAACTACTTCTGACCCGGAGCGAAACCTGACTTTTTATCTGCCCGATTCCTTAACCTCTCGGCCGTAGACAGCTACCATTAAGGAGCGGTGTTTTAACAGATAAATACACACATCAGTGTATATATCTAATGATCACCAGAGAGATAAAATCTGTTTGCTTTATTACGCTGGTGGTGAAATATATATATATATATATATATATATATATATATAGCGGAGCAGTCCATGACATGCAACACTCTGGCCCTTAGTTGGGGTAGACGGGTGGTCGGTGAGGTCTTCTCCGACCGTCCGTCTAGTCCAAGTAAGGGCCAAAGTATGATTATTTAAGCTTGGTAGAGGAGCAAATCTCTGAATTCAAATCAGCTTAAAAATCGACCTTATATCAGTTTATGGTGGCGGTGGGGTCGGGTAAGTACATAAACTTCATTGTTGATTAAATTGATATTATTTTTTAAATCTATATATGAATACTCATGTTCCTTAAAAGTATGACCGTTATCATTTTGCAACGCCCTCTGATTAAAAATAAGACCGTCCAAATCGTCCAAAATGAAATGAAAAAAAATGTAAATCCTGATTATTTGATGTTGTTTATCCGTCGATTTTTATGAATGTCGTCACCTCAGCCAAAGAATGGACCATTCCGTTTTTATTATAAAGAAAGAAAGGGAAGAAAAGGACATGCTACACAGAAAATATATAATAAGAAGGAAAAAAAGAAAGAGACCAAGGGAAAGATGGAGAGAGGGGATAAGCGCGCGGAAGCGATAACTCTAATATGTTTTAATCGATCATAATGAAAAGTTGAAAAGAAGGAAAGAAAGAAAGAAAGAAAGAAAAAGAGCGAGGGAGAGTTAAATGAAGATTATTATACTTTTTACATATTGATCTATTTTGAAATAGCTCTTAAGTAAACAAATCAAACGTTGTAATAATCAAATTATCCTACTGTTGCTTGTCGACAGTTCCTGCTAGTTTTTTTTTTTAATGATATACTAGCAAATATATACACTCTGCGGGTGCAAGTATTCAAGTTTTAATGTAATAACATATTATATTACGGGCCGGGTTAGCTCAGTCGGTAGAGCGTTCGGCTAGAAACCACAAGGTTCCTAGTTCGATACCGGTCCTCGCCAACTCAGCGTATGAGTAGTACAGGGATATGTGCGGT
Source organism: Doryteuthis pealeii (assembly GCA_023376005.1). NCBI lineage: Eukaryota > Metazoa > Mollusca > Cephalopoda > Myopsida > Loliginidae > Doryteuthis > Doryteuthis pealeii. The sequence continues at coordinate 30,459,840 of CM042153.1, forward strand.
AAAATAAGGAGCTGATGGTAGGTGTGGCGCTCACCTCAGATGCTAAAAACAATCTCCTTGGTCTAGTGCTATTGAAAAGGGGATAGACTCCCTCGCTGTCTGACTGATACCGACTTTAAGCCACCCCGACGACTTTACTTATATCATATTAAATTAGAAATGCTAATGAAACTAAATAAGAATGCAAATAAAAAGATTTGAAACAGAGTAGGATATAATCGAAAAATAGAACAACTGAAACTAACTCTTCCATCATTCCCGTCTTTCATTGCTAAATTTTCCTAATTGAACTATTTAGTTAAAATAGGAAGTAACGCGTGACGTTAATAACTAAAGGAATTGTGACTTGAGTAGTAATATAGTTTCGGTTATAGACAAAAAAAACTCACATAATCTCCAGTATAAGATACATACAACCAGTCATATCTTCATAGCCATACCTTCTATGTTCATTGAGAAAGTCTACAGCGTTTTTTTTTTTTTTTTTTTTTTTTTTACTATCAGCTGTTAACGGCTATATCACTGTTGTTTTCCCTAATAACACTTTTTTTGTTGTTATCTTACAATGAAAGATGATTAAGATGTAACGAATAGCATACACGTCAATCAACACATAAACTTAAACACGGTTAGTGTCAGCAAAAATGAACTGAGGAATCAGAACGCACCTCCACAACCGTCGGTGGTTTGTTATTTTTTTTTCCTGCCGCATTGTTAGACAATGACTCAGCACTGTTGAACAGGAAACGAAAATGGCGGACGAATGAAACGGTAACAAGACGAGAAACAGCGATATTTGGACGAGACAAAAGGTTTGCATCACTTACTGGACGTTCAAATACACCGTTTATTTTTCTTTCTTTCTTTTTTAAAATTCTTTCTTTATTTTTTTATTTCTATATATTTATTTTTATTTTATTTCATTTTATTTTTATTTATTTATTTTTATTTTTTGTTAACGAGTAGATGTACTGGGTTCGATTGAAACAAAGAGATTTGAAAGAGAAAAAAAAGAAGAAAAAAAGAGAAAATAGAAGAAAAACTGTACGGAAGTTCTCAGTGATAACAATCAAATCTTTTTTTTTCTCTCTCTCTCTCTCTTAAACATTAGTTATTTTATTGTTTGAGCAGGTGTTTCCCAAAATGGTGTTGAAAATTCATCTTCGCCTCAACTGACATGGCCGCTGGGCGTGAGAAATGGTCCGAGTGACGTCAGCAAACAAGTTGGCAAAACAAGTTCTGATATTTTTTGTCGTTGTTTGCAATGTGAAGAATGCTGCAATGTAGGCTTTCATCGCTATATATATATATATATTATATATATATATATATATATATATATATATATATATGTATACGCACGCACACACACACACACACCACACACACACACATATATACATAGTGTGTCAAAAAAGTATCGAGATTTTGTACTTTGCACACCTTGTATTCTGAAAAAATAACGTTCCATTCATTCTTCATTTCTATCTTGGGAAATACAGCTTTAAACTTGGTACTTTTTTGACACACCTTGTATTCTGAAAAAAAATCAATCAATGGAACGTTATTTTTTTTCAGAATATAAGGTGTGTCAAAAAGTACAAAAAATCTCGATACATTTTTGACACATCTTGTATATATGCATAAAGGAAGAAAGAAAGGTCATTTAGTTAGTTATTCTCTTTTTTCCAACTAAAGTGATAATAGAGCATAATTAGAATTAAGGGACTCGTACTATAATGGAGCTAATGCGAAAGCAAATTCATTGAAAACTAGTTGGGATACCCAACACTTTTCGGGACAAAATTAACCAAGACTAACAGGTTATTGCGCACATTATAATATAAACAAATAGGGTAGATATGACTCTTTAGCCTTGGTCGGCAATCTATCTAGGACAAGGAAAAGTCTGTTATAAAACCTCCGCTATATATGAAGGCTAGGGCAGTAAACCCCGAAATCAAATCCGGAGCTGGAGTCCCTAAGGTGGTGTGAGGCTGAACTTCAGCGCTATCCAGCAACTCCTGTGACACTATCAATACCACAGCGACAGAGTAGAAAGGGAAACTGCTGTTTGGGCATTAGCGCATCCTCCATATCAACCCGCCCAGGCTACGTAATTCCACTTGTTTTGGACACTGCTCCATCGTTTCTTGTAGATGGAAGGATGGCAACTATAATAAAAACAAACAAACAAACAAACAAAAAGCTAACATAGCTTTACAAATTGCAAAAATATTTTTTTTACCCATTTACCCAACCATTTCGCCACCGACAGGATGCGCCTTATTATTTTCCTGTAGCTGAAGGGGTAACTGAAGGATTAATGCCAGTCCGTAGCTGGGAGGTTGGGTGACAGAAGAGATGGATTCATGTCTTTCTCAAGTGCATGAACTGAACTAGCCCCACCCAGGATTTGAACACAGAAAACAGTTTTGGAAACGGTTAGGAATTCTTCAACTAACTCTGATTTCAGCTGTTAATATATATATATATATATATATATATATATATATATGATACTCTTGGGAAAGGTATGAATCCATATATTCTCCCTCCAGCTATGGGTAAAATAGAAGGGCAGACTGGGCTCTTCAACCTTGGATAGGTAACCAGTCTAGGAGAAGCAAAAATCTGAATTTGAAAACCTGAAGTCAGTCGTTGATTGGGTTTGTGGCATTCCTTGTGCACCAATTCATTCCTATCGACTGTGTAAAAAAGTGCGGATGGTCCAACAAAGCATTCACTACTATAAACAAAACCCTCATGCATCGAAATCGATGGGAGAGTCCATTTTTTCATATATATGGTCTATTTGAAAATAACAACTACGATGTTAGGTTTTGATTTTGGAGGGGGAAAGAAATACTCACAAGGACTCTGATCATGGGAGCATGCATTGATCCTACCCCTAAGTACGGCACAAGGTCCATTTTTAAGCAGACTATCACTGGTTTAAATATATTTTTTCGACTCTTAGATTGCTTAATCCGGGCTAAAGAACCCAATCTGCCTTACTATTTACCCATAGCTGGGGACAAAAGGATGTAATTCCTGCCTTTTCCAAGGGTATTACCGCAAAGTGAAACACAGAGAGACTCGACCAGGATTTGAACTCGGGTCGCCGATTGCATTACCACCTCGAAAATGTCTCTCTTTTTTTCTCTTTCTCACCCACACCCCACCAAAACATTCATGCACGCACACACACACATTTATATATATTTTATAGATAATATGGGTGCTATATTTATAAGTAAACGGCTCAATTTCATTTATTTATATCTACTTTATATATATATATATATATATATATACAATTGAAGGACAATTTGAAACTACTTAATATTGACCTGAGTGCCTGTGAAAATCTAGTATCAAATCGGAAAGAATGGCGTAAGACATGTTTCACTAGATTAAAGAGGTTTGAAGAAAATAGATTGAAACATCGAGATCAGCTCCGCCTAACTTTAAAGCAAAAGCATCTGACTCTGTGTGGCTTTGTAGTTCGCAGCAAGGCTGGGCTGGGCTGGTATCACACTCGAGAAACCACAAAATTTCTTCTTGAAAGCATGCGCAACGTTTACGATAGGAGAGTTCACCATATATATATATATATATATATAAGAAAATAAAATAGAAATTAGAAGGCTATTGACAATGCAATGGAAAAACAATAGGTGATGAAATTGATGTTTATTTACCTGTTTCCTAACTTTTATCCCGAAAATTTAGGAAACGGGTAAATAAACATCAATTTCATCACCTATTGTTTTTCCATTGAATTGTCAATAGTCTTCTAATTTCTATTTTCTTTTCTTAAACACATACATACAATACAACTATAAACACATACATACATACAACTATAAAACGCATATATATATATATATATATATATATATATATATAATATATATATATATAGAGAGAGAGAGAGAGAGAGAGAGAGAATAAACAATGTAAATAATATAGAAAATCATGAAATTTATAAATAAACAGAAATTATGAAAAACGAACTACATTTATTTACCATTAATTCATTAATGACAGTTCATTAAAATATAATCATATCATCATCCTTTGGAATGTTCTGCAAGTCACTGGATTCCAAAATTCCTGCAGAGTCTTCGTATAACCCAATTTCCTACTCTCTCATATCGAGCAATGGTTTGATTTGTTTTGTTTTACGGCATATCGACCTCAGTGGGTCAATTAATGCCGATTAAGTTTTGAATTAAATTCATTCTTAATGGCTATTCATGTTTTTCTATTTAACCCATAGAAGGGACCCTAACAGGTACTACCACTCCAGGTCAGAGTGGGTCCGAGAGCACTGATAATGAAGGGGTACTCCCCATTCTCCAGACCTCCAGAACTGGAACCTCACCATCAGATAGACTTTACCGTCATTCCCAGGACATGAAGACCATAAGCCACCGTCTTCTAGCACCCATATGATTAAAAAGGTTGGGGCTTGCCATAGGGGCAATAGGGTCGGGGGTCGGGCATTGGAGGTCTCATTGAATGAGAAGTTATCCAGGTAGCTTGCTCATGTTTATTTATTTCGTCCGTTTGCCGCTCTCAACTTGGGCTTATTTTAAAGGAAGGACTTTGTTGGAATATTTTTTTACATATAAGGTGTGCTACAATACACCACCTAAATTTATAGACAAGGTGAGGTCACGTGGTTTCTTCCTCTGCCAATCAGCAGCCATAATGCGTGGCTGGTTGGCTACTTAAGCACTGATACTGAGAAGCGTGCATTTGCAATCATTGACGAGGAACTTGCAATACCGAGGAACAACCAAAGGATTCTTTACCAAGGATTTCCGCTGGCCAAGCGCTCTTGCTTGAAACATAAAAGATGGCCCATAAAACCGTAACCGGCTTATATCAAAATCATACATGAAAATCACGCTAAGTCTTATTTTGCTGGTAGGTCTTATTTTCGGGGAAACACGGTACTTCCCGGTGTAGCTCGCCAGCTCCGTTAATAATCGAGTTAACACGTCTCTTCCATATTGGTACACACTCGTTTGCTTTTTTTCCACGTACAGATTAGATTGTGCTAATGAACACTTCACACTTTACAGTGAACATGAACATTAACTTTCGACCTATCAGTAGTTTAGAAAGAACAAGTTTGTGAATGGGCAAAAGACTTTGCACATGTTCAGACTCATCCACTCGATTCTCAGGTGGTGGTCTCCCGGGTCCAGAGGCAAAGATGAGGTCCAAGACAGTTGCAGTGAATGGCGAAGCGAAGCCACTACAATGCAAGCAATACGCTTCCCGCTCTTCGTGGCACGTGCGTGCTAGATGGCCACTGACCCCCCACAAGAGGGTTCATCCCTTCCTTGACAGGTTTTATTTTTTACCCTGTCGGTTGTCAATCCCCCCTCCCAACCCTCGATCGGGTAAGCCTGCCGATGGAGGCGGTTTTTAGCAGTTACTTACTAAGTGTTGCTTCGTCTGGCACACAGATTTCAGATTGCTTACAATACCTACTCCTACTAAGTGGTCACCCATCTAAGTACTGATAAGGGTCATTACTGCTTAACCTAATAATCTGATGCACTGAAACCAATGTCATTGGTACACTTTAGATCAAAGGCAACCTTCATATTTTTCAAAGGCAACCTTTGAAAAATATGAAGTAGATATATCAGATTTCATTTATTTATCAATTTATTTAACAAGTATTAAATTAAACACAAGCAAGACCTGTGGATATACCACAGTATGATAATCTGATTATTACAACGTTTGATATATTTACTTAAGAGTTATTGCGATATACTTCAATATGTAAAAAGTATAATAATCTTGATTTAACTCTTTCTCTCACTCTTTTTCTTTGCTTTCTTTCCTTCTTTTCATCTTTTCATTTTGTTCGACTGAAACAGATTAGCGTTATCGCTTCCGCGCGCTCACCCCTTCTCTCTTATTTTCCCCCAACTCTCTTTCTTTCTTATTATATCTTTCTGTGTAGCATGTCCTTTTTACTCCCTTTCTTTCTTTATAATAAAAACGGAATGGTCCATTATTTAGATGAGGTGACGACGCTCATAAGAAATACAAATTCGGCGGATAAGTAACAGCAAATAATCGGGATTTATATTCTTGCATTTCATCTTGGACGATTTGGACGGTCTCATTTTAAACAGAGGGTATTGCAAGATCATAAAGGTTGTACAAATAAGGAACACGGGTATTATAAATTAAACATTTTTTTCGGATCTGTCTGATGAAAATGTTCAAGAACAGTGTTCTGAATATCTTGCGGTCACCCATCTAAGTACTGACGAGGCTCATTGATGCTTAACTTTAGTAAATTACTTCCTCTTACGACTTGTCATTTACTAAGGTTGGCTTAGTGAAGCGCATAGGCTGCTTACAGTACCTGCTATTACTAAGTAGTCACCCATCTAAGTACTGAACAGGAGCATCATTGCTTAACTTAATGTAAGATGGTTTTATACTAAGCTTATTTAGTTTGGTACACAGACTAGTTTGCTTACAGTAGATACTATGACCAAGTAGTCACCCATCTAAGTACTGAACAGGCTCATCATTGCTTAACTTAATGTAAGATGGTTTTTACTAAGCTTTATTTAGTTTGGTACACCAGTCTAGTTTGCTTACAGTAGATGCTATTACCAAGTAGTCACCCCTCTAAGTACTGAACAGGCTCATCATTGCTTAACTTAATGTAAGATGGTTTTATACTAAGCTTTATTTAGTTTGTACACCAGTCTAGTTTGCTTTACAGTAGATGCTTTACCAAGTAGTCACCCTCTAAGTACTGAAACAGGCTCATCATTGCTTAACTTAATGTAAGATGGTTTATACTAAGCTTTTTAGTACACAGTTAGTTTGCTTACTAATTAGCTTACAGTAATATTGCTTACCTGTCACCCATCTAAGTACCATTGCTATTCTAATTAGCTGCCATTGCTGCTTAACTTTAGTAGACTACTTCCTCTTACCACTTTTTAATTACTAAGCTATACTTAGAGTGGCAAATTTGTTTATAGTACCCGCTTTAACCAAGTGGTCACCTAAGTACTGATATTGCTCATCGCTGCTTAACGTTAGTAATCCAATTCTTCAAACTACTTGTTTCTTTGTTTGTTTTGTTTTGTTTTACGGCATATCAACCTCGGTGGGTCATTTAATGCCGACAAAGTTGTGAAATAAATTCATTCTTAATGCATAATACAATTTTGTTTATAAACTCATGTTTTTCTATTTCACCCATAGATAGGACCCTAACAGGTACTATCACTCCGGATCAGAGTGGACCAGGGAGCAATGGTGATGAAGGGGCCCCACATTCCCCAAACCTCCAAAACTGGAACCTTACCATCAGATAGAGTTTAACGTCATTCCCCGGACATGTAGACCCTCAGTTACCGCCTTCTAGCACCCATATGATAAAAAGGGGTTGGGGCTTGCCATAAGGGCAATAGGGTTGGGAAAATCATATAGGTGCTAGGGCTTGACGTGACCAGCCGATTGATCGGAGTGGGCCTCTCCGACCGCCCGTCTAGCCCAAGATAGGGCCAAAGTGGAATATTGCAAGTCATGAACTGCTCATCCACCTGGGCTCTATCCTTAAGCATCACGGGTCGCCACCCACGGCCAACAGATGGCCCCATTGGGGGAGTCTCACCCCTCTGCAGAGGTGCAGTCGGTGCATTCTAATGCCCCAGCCGACAGGGCGGCAAACTACTTGTTATTTACTAAGCTTTACTTAACGTGGCACATAAGCCCCAGGTTGCTTACAGTATTTGCCTTTACAAATTGGTCACCATTCTAAGTAATGAAAAGGCTCGTCACTGCTTAACTTCGTTAATCTGACGGGAACCGGTCTTTTAGCGTTACTTGACCGTAGGTATGAGGGAACCGGTTTAGTGTTGACCACCTGGTCGTATGGCAGATAAGTACTGGGTTACATGATGCCCGGGGCCCCGCTTAGTGTCACGGTTATCATCTTAGGAAATGGAATCCCGATTTCAAATCATGGACGGGTGCATAAAAATCAAAGTCTTTAATATTCTCCCAAGTATTGGCATTGGCCAGATTTCATCTTGCAGCAAGATGAGATACGTTTCGGCAATTATTAAATTATAGATAGTTTAAAATAAGGAGGTACTTTTCAATCACCTTCTGGCTGGCCACTCATGCGGACCACCTCTAACCATTCATCTTCCAGGTAAATGGTGATTCAGCAATTCGAACAAACAATAGCAAAATGTGAAGGAGCACCATCTTGCATAAGAATCAAGTCTTCAATATTCTCCCAAGTATTGACAACTGACCAGATTTTATCTTGCAGCATGGTAAGATACCATTACGGTATTCGCGAAGGATGAAAGCACCCCGCAATCCTATCTGAAATCATTCCATACCCAACCGTTATCGTAATCCTTAACTTGTTCCTCGTAAATTCCTACTATAAAATAAACCGAACCTTCATTTTATGTCCGTGTTTTTGCAATAAATGTCTCATTTTTCTTGCACACCCGTTATTTTACAATACTGACTATATTTCTTTATTTAAAAACATTTATTGCAAACAATATATTTTCTTTATTTAAAACATTTTTTGGCAAACATATTTAAAACATTTATTGCAAAAACACGGACATAAAATGAGAGTTCAGTTTATTTCATAGTAGGAATTTACGAGGAACAAGTTGAAGATTACCGTTATCTTGGGTTGATTCAGAAAAAATTACGCAATTCTTGGATACGGTGGGTTGAAAACTATCGCTCTTTTGCTGAACGGGTATGGTAGGCAAAAAACAGAATGCGTATTTAGATTACGCACTTATTAAATATTGGCAGGTCTGGGGGAAACATGTTCAGACGTATCTTGTAAGGTGTGCCAACAGAAAAAGAAGAAAAAATAAAAAAAATAAACAAACAAACAAAACAAATTGAACAGGATATTTCAATTGACTTTTTCTCTTCCCCGACGGAGTTCTTTTGTTTAATTTCCGACCCCGACCACCTCAGGAGAAACCCAATTTTATTTTCGATACCAAAGATATCAAACAGGAATAGCAATAATATAAATACTAATAAAACAAACCTGATTTATGATAGGGCATAGTCGTAAGAGGAACAGTAGTGTCTTGGTCGCTCGTCCTCTCGAATATTGAAAACGTAGAAATGATGACCGAAGGCAGGAACTGTTTTTGGTTGATCTTTAGTTTATGCCTACTGCTGTTCCAGGCTGCCAGAAATGACGCGCTCACCAGTAAGTTGCAATTTCTGTTTTATTTCGTCATTTACGCGATGTTCTAGCCATCAAAAATCGTTAATATTTCCGGTGCGGTTAAATTTATATATAATTACTGGTTTTCTAAACCAGCTCTACATATGTATTGGGTATCTTTTATATATTCATACATTAGTATGACTTATTCTATATTATCTTTTTTCTCGACAGTCAAAATTGTGACTTGCTGGATTTTTTTGTCATTTCCGTTATATATATATATATATATATATATATATATAATATATATATATATATATATCAATGGTCTATTAATGGTCTGCGAATATATCTTTCTAGCCATCACACACGTCAGTTGGTCAATATATATATTTTCAGAACACAATGTGTCTCAAAAAGTACAAAAAATCTCGATACTTTTTTGACACTTCTTTTATCACGATATTGACCACTATTCATTTATAAATTTAGCACCCTATCAATATATATATTATATATATATATATATATATATATATATATATATATATATATAATAAAAGGGTGTGTCAAAAAGTATCGAGATTATTTGTACTTTTTGACACACCTTGTATTCTGAAAAAAATCAACGTTCAATTCATTATAAAAGTAAAAAATATAACAGAAGATTTAGATTTTTTAGCATTATAGCCTATTTCAGGAAGCCTACAGCAAATGTCTAGCCTTCCAATCATCAGATGCATCTGATGATTGGGAAGGCCAGACATTTGCTATAGGCTTCCTGGAATAGGCTACAACGCTAAAAATCTAAATCTTGTGTCGTATTTTTTACTTTTATTTTCTCTGTGGCTATGACACTAAGAACACATAGTGAGCACTGTAAACTACAACACTAAAAAATAATTCTATGACGAAGGAAGATTTCTTCACCGTATTTTTGATTATATATATATATATATATTATATATAATAATATATATACACACATATGGGAGTTATTGTGCTTAATTAAAGTCATACCTAATTTTGTTAATTAATTATAACTAAATGAATTAGGTGTGTATATCGGTTTAAATTGTAAAGCGTAAAAAATCGAGAAAAAGTCATCTCTGTATGTACATTTCAGCCCATTAGGCCTCATCAGCAGAGCTATAGACAGGGCAGTGCTTTGTGCGTGATTCGAACCCTGCCTGTCAGGCGGACATTCTAACCACTACACTAGCTGGCTTCTCCAGAATTTCTCGTTCATTTTTTTTTGTTGTTTTTTTTTGTTACGATTTGTTTAAACCGATATGCACGCCTAATTCATTTAGTTATAGTTAATTAACAAAATTAGCGTATGACTTTAATTAAGCACATAATCTCCCACAAATTGTCGGCCTTCGCCATTTTCAAAACACACTGTTTGAACTACTTCACATACACACACACACACACACACACACCACACAAACACACACACACACCAACACACAACACACACACAACATATATATAATATATAATATATATATATATATATTGCATTTCTTTTCTTTTCATATTATCGTTTACTCTTTTGTCTTTATAAAGATCCTTACCCCTATTTTCCTTTTCATATGATTCTTACCTCTTTTTAAAATGTCCCGTTTGTCTCTATTCGGCTTTTGTTGTAATATATTCTCTACCAGTAGGACTTGTAGATAAATCACACGTATGATAATTTAATTTCACAACGTTTGATATGTTTACTTAAGAGCTATTGTCAAATAATTAATTATGTAAAAAAGTTATAACAATCTTGATTTAACTCCTCTCTCACTTTTTTTTTTATCCCTTTCTTTCTGTTCATTATGTTCAATTGAAACAGATTAGCCTTATCACTTCCGCGCACTCACCCCTCTCTATATATACTTTCCCGTACTCCTTTCTTCTTTCTTTCTTATTATATCTTTCTATGTAGAATGTCCTTTTTTTCCCCCTTTATTTCTTCATAATAAAACTGGATGGTCCATTATTTAGCTGAGGTGGTGACACTCATAAGAAATTACCAATTTTGTGGATAAGCACACACCAGATTATCAGGATTTACATTTTGCATTCATCTTGGACGGACTTAACGGTTTCATTTTTAACAGAAGGTGTTGCAAGATGATAACACTTCGTACTTTTAAGAACACGAGTATTAATATGTAGTTTCTACACACTCTCTTGCTATTTTCTTGTTCCTAGTTGTTTAGATCTGATTTAACATTTACAATCAATTTTTCCTTTGTATATCTTTCTTTTTTTTTTCCTTTTAGATATTTTTTCTGCCATGATAATTCTTCTTTTTACATTTTGGTATGTACACTTCTGCCGCCCATTGATAGTCGGAGTCAAATTATCTTCAAATACTGAATGCATCATTTCACTCTCTCTCTCTCCCTCCTTTCTTTTCACTTTTTTCTGTTCTGAGCAAAAATAAAACAATCTTTTTGGTACAAAACTGTTCAATACATGTGAATAATAGTAGAGATATTTTGTCATGATACAGTGACATTATCGGGATATTGACTTGCTACTGGAAAAACATAAGAAATCATCAGTAACTAATAAAATTGGTTTGACTTTAAGATTTTTTGATAGCAGTTTGGATTCCTTTGGGCAAAAATGCTTTTATAAACCAATTCTTGGAGTTGGAAGCTCTAGAACTTATTTTACAGATAAAAATAGGATACAAAAAGTTACCATTTTTTGCGACCCCTCTCAAATTATGAAGAACTAAAAATCGAATAACTCGGCCACATTTTTGGAATTGAAAGCCTCAAAAATTTTGGGGATTAGTCTAAACTTTAACATAATCTACACTTAAGGTGGGTGACTGGTGCCTGGATGACTTTGACATGAAATTATCCTTACATTAAAAGAATAAGTAACTCTGCTTTGTTTTGTTTTTAATTCCTACCAGTGGGACCCTGAAGGTGTCTGATTGGAATGAATCTCAAAGGTTTTTGGAAAAAACTGACTGGAGGAATTGAGAATCTGAGGAAGAATCGAGGGACCATCCAGGACAACAGCTTGTTAAGATCGGCTAGAAACACTTAGAAGACCCGAGTAAGACTTGTTTTTCTCAGACTTTAATGAAAGACCACAGTTCACGCTGGATGGTGTGAAAAATCACAAAGAGTAAAATAATAAATAATAATAATAATAATAATAATAACTAATTAATATGCCAGACTTTGTATTGATTAACAAGAAAAAGGAGAACTTGTCAACTGGTAGCTTTGATGTGTAGTATGTTCTTTTTCTTCCCTTTTAGTCAATCATTGATAATTATGAACTTATTGTTTAGTAAATTAGGGTTCCGTAAATTTTAAATAAAACTGTTAATTTTATATAGGCGGTTTAGGATTGGGGTTGGGGTTGGGGTTAGGGTTTAAGTTCTGTTTTTTCTGGTCCTTAAGGGTTAGGGTTAGGATTAAAGGTTAGGAGTTAGGGTTAAAAACAGAACCCAACATTACTCTATTTATTTTTCCCATTAAAACTACCCTAAACCCCAACCTAACCCTAAACACCAAACCCTAATCCCTTAGTTAAAATTAACAGTTTATATTACACAAAATGTGTGGGTTCTGTTTTTTCTGGGACACTCTAATTTACTAAACAAAAGTTTCATAATTACCCAATCATTCTATCTTAGCTGACGACAGGACGTGACACACGGGGTCCAAGCTATATAATTATTTATTTTATTATTATTATTATTATTAATTAATAATAAATATAATAATAATTAATAATAATAATAAAAATATAATAATTGAGGGTCAAAATAATACCAATTGCAGTTGTCGCACTTGGAACGATCCCAAAAAGCTTGGAAAAAAAAGATTGGAGGATGTGGCAATCAGGCAGGAGAATTGGACCACCCAGATCATTACATTGCTGCAATCGGGTGAGAATACTCAGAAAGAGTACTGGACACCTGAGGAGGACTTGTTGTCACTCAGACCCCTGTAAAATACCATCAGCTAACGCTGGTACGAAAAACTCACATAATAATAATAATAATAATAATATAATAATAAATAATAATAATAATATAATGTTGCTGTTGTGTTGCGTCTAAAATCAACTTTAGGACCGATTTCTATGAGGTTACCAACAAGGGCGATGAAAGATAACGCCTTAATAGAACATGGCAGACCCCCACCCACTCGTCATTCTTTTCACGTCGGCTCTGTCTGCCCGACGTCCCGGACACCCCCACCCCCAAAAAATAACAAAAAAAAACCTTGACTTTTATGCGACATATAACCGGTGTGACCCGGTTTGATGACTGTCTTACGGGTGGACGGCGCAATAACCACCCAGGTTCGTATAGGGAGGAATATACGCTACCCCGGATATCTTCCCTAGATCGAGCTGTCCCTGAGGTTAGGATAGTAGCGTAGGCTTACCTCGTTCAACCCTAGCACGGGTACACAAGACATTTATGAATCACGGTGCTGATTAGATTTCTGTCTTGCAGCTGCTGAGCCGCGTAAAGAATAGACTTACTAACGTAGCTGATACGTGAGACGGCAACGGAGCGTGGTTCATTTTAGTATTATATATATATATATATGATATCATATATATGCTATTTATATATATATCATATATTTTATCCATGGATATCCATCAGATATAAAAAAAGTGCGCCCAGAAAAACTTGAAACCAGATCATCAATTAAATTGACTTAAACAGGAGACGTGCCTTTTGTTTAATTCTACATGTATAAAGAAAGAATAGCGCCCAAATACACACACACACACACACATACACACACACACGCACCACACACACACACACACACACACATCACACACACACACATATATAATACTATATATATAAATATATATGAATGAGTCTCTATATGTGATATATTATATAATTGTTATATATATCAATATGTGAGTATTAATGTCATATATGCTCATTCATCATGGCAATTCAAGTCTCGAAAGACTATTGATTAAAAGTTCTTGCTGTACCCCTGACAGTTTGCACCGCCCATCCTGTGACTATGCAAGGTCCTATGTTTGGAGAAACATTCTCGACCACAGACTTTCTTTGCTAGGTTGCCTGTAGACTGATGCATCGTTTCCGATGCTCTTGTTGATCGTTATGCCTTTCTTATAGGAACTCTAGCTTCATGATTGTCCTGTATCAGCGGCTGACCTTCTGACCATAGTTACAGTCCTCTATTGGAGAATTCCTGCTGACACGAGGGCCGGTCTATGAGCCAAATATTTTCCCAGCTTAATTTTCCATATCATATATATTATATATATATATATTCATATATATATATATATATATAATGTGGGGAACATCATTTCTTGGGTCAATTTAGAAAAGCACAAAGAAAAGTGAATAGAAAATAATGAAAAATCAAAGACATGTTGATAATTAGTGTTTTTTTAAATCCCTCATTTTCTGAAGATTTGAAGAATCATAACGTCCCTCTTGTTCTTTTGGTAATATATAATATTATAATATTTAATAATCTAATAATATAAATATATAATAATAATATACCCTCCCAGCCAACCGTGTTTCGGAGTATACGTCATCTTCAGTGTGGCTACGAAATTTGCAAGGCCTAACTTCCAGCCGGGAAGAACCCGATTCGATTCATTAAATCCCAAAGTCAGGCTTCATTTACCATCGGCTATCAATCACCTAACAACTGGAAGGTGAGAATCTTACTGATAAATACATCATCCTCTATAATAGTAATAGCGCCAGCGAAGTGCTCATCCCATTTGGGCTGGATGACTTCCCGAAAGCTATTCCTCTTCTTTCCGAAGTCATATCCCATATTTCTTTCCAATTACTTAGAGTGGAATGGTCTTACTACCTGAAAATGTTATTGAAGGTCGATTACTAGAAATAATGTAAATCTTGCTGTCTAACTCGTGTTATATATCCTAACCATAACATGACGGAATTCATTTCGTCTCTTCCTTTCTATAATTATATATAATATGAATAAATTATAACTAATATATAATGACTATATATAATTATATATAATAGTCATATTAATAAATTAAATCTATATCTACTCTATCCTCAAATCAAGCTAAAAGTCCTCTAGGGTATACTATAGCACAATGAGCTATATATCTACAAATATAACGTCAGGCTATTCTGAAGCTATATAGATCTCTTTGAACGTCTCAAAAGGTTGTATTAGTTATAGAAGTAATCAAAAACTCATTATTGTATGAAATTCTACAATATCAAATGAAATAAATTTTCTCGTCTTCCTAATCGAACCTTTTTATTACTATATCCTCAACTCTAATTAATAAAAAATTGATGGCATAATATCTTATATAATGGTTACTGAGTCTTTAGAACTATAACACATCTATATATAACTTATAATAGTAAATGAATTATTAAATTAATTCATATTAATCTAAGTTATATAGCATGATTCAATATCTAAGTGATTTGTCTGCCATAAGTGCATCCACTGCGGAATTTATGAAAATTGAATCTACCATTACAACAAAGCGGTATAGCATTAAACCAGAACTGTCTCAGGAACGAAACACATAAAATTCTCTGCGACTGAAAAAAACGATCACCTGTAGTGTGTGATTGCCTAGTGCGTGTGAGAGTAGATGCGACTCGTAGACGTGAGTGAAATACACAAAGTATATAAAGACCTCTCTATATCTCTGCGTTCTGCAT
>CM042153.1:30475889-30488389 GCA_023376005.1 Doryteuthis pealeii
AGGGGACGACGCACGCATGAGGAGGAAAATTTATTAGGCTTTTTTTGGGGTTTTTTAACTCTTTCGTTTACATTTTTAAAAATATGTAAAATTTTTTTTAAACAGTTAGCAAAGGACAATTTGTGGGGGAAAGAAAAAACAACTGGGGAACCGCCATGGGAACAATATTCTATTGCGGTACTTTTAAAGATTTTTTTTATGCGTCAGTAACGCATATCCAAGATTTTTGTGTAATTAGGAGCCGGTGCCCTGGTGGTCTAATGGTTGGCGGGTAACAGAAACCGGGAATTGATGTACCGAAAGTTTCAAAAACTCCGACTAAAACAGTTTTTGCGTTTCAATTCACACTAATTACCCTTGGCAAAACTTATGAGACAGCGCTTTGTTTCCGCTTTAGCTCAGTCGGTAGAGCCACGCGCTAGATACGCAAGTTTCCGGGTTCGTTACCGTTCACTACTCACCAACGCAGCGCATGAGTAGCACAGCTTTGGTTAATTGATCGGAGCGGTAAAGAACGGAAATAAATAAATAAAAGAGAAAATAAAAATAAAAGGGGATGCACACAGACAGACAGCAGAAAGAAAGAAAGTTGAAAGTAAGAAAAAAAAGAAAAGAAGAAAGAAAGCTGACGGTAGATATGGCGCTCCACCTCATCAAAAACAATCTCCCTGCGCTTGCAAAAGGGGAATATATTGCCTTACTGTCCGGCTGATAACAACAATAGATCACTCCGCCAACTTCACTTTTTACTTACATCATCATCATTATCATCATCATCATTATCATCATCATCATCATCCATGACAATCTCTCGACAACCTTCCCTATCATTCATTGTCCCCGGAAGCACTGGGCAATGTAGATCCTTTCTGAGAGCCCACATTACCGGACGGAGGCCACTTAGCATAACGGTTATCGCCGTAGGATTTTAAATCGGTATATATATATATATATATATATATATTATATATATATATATATAATAATGTTTCGACGTCTCATCAGTGTGCTATACACAGCAACTACTTCTGACCCCGGAGCGAAATTCAAATCAGCTTAAAAATCGACCTTATATCAGTTTATGGTGGCGGTGGGGTCGGGTAAGTACATAAACGTCATTGTTAATTAAATTGATATTATTTTTTATTTTTATCTATATATGGATACTCGTGTTCCTTAAAAGTATGACCGTTATCATTTTGCAACGCCCTCTGATTAAAAATAAGACCGTCCAAATCGTCCAAAATGAAATGAAAAAAATGTAAATCCTGATTATTTGATGTTGCTTATCCGTCGAATTCTTAAGAGCGTCGTCACCCCAGCCAAAGAATGGACCATTCCGTTTTTATTATAAAGAAAGAAAGGAAAGAAAAGGACATGCTACACAGAAAATATATATTAAGAAGGAAAAAAAGGAAGAGACTAAGGGAAAGATGGAGAGAGAGGATAAGCGCGCGGAAGCGATAACTCTAATATTTTTAATCGATCATAATGAAAATTGAAAAGAAAGAAAGAAAGAAAGAAAGAAAAAGAGCGAGGGAGAGTTTAAATGAAGATTATTATACTTTTTACATATTGAAATCTATTTTGAAATAGCCTCTTTAAGTAAACAAATCAAACGTTGTAATAATCAAATATCCTACTGTTGCTTGTCGACAGTTTTCCTGCTAGTTTTTTTTTTAATGAATATAACTAGCAAATATATATCACTCTCCGGGTGCAGTATTCAAGTTTTAATGTATATATATTATATTTACGGGCCGGGTTAGCTCAAGTCGGTAGAGCGTTCGACTAGAAACCACAACAAGGTTCCTAGTTCGATACCGGTCCTCGCCAATTCAGCGTATGAGTAGCACAGGGATATGTGCGGTAAAGTAAGGAGCTGATGGTAGGTGTGGGCGCTCCACTCAGATGCTAAAAACAATCCTCCTTGGTCTAGCGCTATTGAAAAGGGGATAGACTCCCTCGCTGTTTGGCTGATACCGACTTTAAGCCACCCCGACGACTTTACTTATATCATATTAAATTAGAAATGCTAATGAAACTAAATAAGAATGCAAATAAAAAGATTTGAAACACAGTAGGATATAATCGAAAAATAGAACAACTGAAACTTACTCTTCCATCATTCCCGTCTTTCATTGCTAAACTTTCCTAATTGAACTATTTAGTTAAAATAGGAAGTAACGCGTGACGTTAATAACTAAAGGAATTGTGACTTGAGTAGTAATATAGTTTTCGGTTATAGACAAAAAAACTCACATAATCTCCAGTATAAGAAAACATACAACCAGTCATATCTTCATAGCCATACCTTCTATGTTCATTGAGAAAGTCTACCAGCGTTTTTTTTTTTTGTTTTTTGTTTTTTTTACTATCAGCTGTTAACGGCTATCGCTGTTGTTTTCCCTAATAACACTTTTTTTTGTTGTTATCTTACAATGAAAGATGATTAAGATGTAACGAATAGCATACACGTCAATCAACACATAAACTTAAAACACGGTTAGTGTCAGCAAAAATGAACTGAGGAATCAGAACGCACCTCCACAACCGTCGTGGTTTTGTTTTATTTTTTTCCTGCCGCATTGTTAGACAATGACTCAGCACTGTTGAACAGGAAACGAAAATGGCGGACGAATGAAACGGTAACAAGAACGAGAAACGGCGATATTTGGACGAGAACAAAAGGTTTGCATCACTTACTGGACGTTCAAATACACCGTTTATTTTTCTTCTTTCTTTTTTAAAATTCTTTCTTTTATTTTTTATTTTATTATATTTATTTTTATTTTATTTCATTTTATTTTTAATTTTATTTTTTTATATTTTTGTTAACGAGTAGATGTACTGGTTCGATTGAAACAAGAGTTTGAAAGAAAAAAAAAGAAAAAAAAGAAAAGAAAATAGAAAGAAAAAACTGTACGGAAGTTCTCAGTGAATAACAATCAAAATCTTTTTCTCTCTCTCTCTTAAACATTAGTTATTTAATTGTTTGAGCAGGTGTTTCCCAAAATGGGTGTTGAAAATTCATCTTCGCCTCAACTGACATGGCCGCTGGGCGTGAGAAATGTCCGAGTGACGTCAGCAACAAGTTGGCAAAACAAGTTCTGATATTTTTTGTCGTTGTTTGCAATGTGAAGAATGCTGCAATGTAGGCTTTCATCGCTATATATATATATATATATATATATATATATATATATACATAGTGTGTCGAAAAAGTATCGAGATTTTTTGTACTTTTGGTCACACCTTGTATTCTGAAAAAATAACGTTCCATTCATTCTTCATTTCTATCTTGGGAAATACAGCTTTAAACTTGGTACTTTTTTGACACACCTTGTATTCTGAAAAAAAAAATCAATCAATGGAACGTTATTTTTTTTTCAGAATATAAGGTGTGTCAAAAAGTACAAAAAATATCGATACATTTTTGACACACCTTGTATATATGCATAAAGGAAGAAAGAGAGGTCATTTAGTTAGTTATTCTCTTTTTTCCAACTAAAGTGATAATAGAGCATAATTAGAATTAAGGGACTCATACTATAATGGAGCTAATGCGAAAGCAAATTCATTGAAAACTAGTTGGGATACCCAACACTTTTCGGGACAAAATTAACCAAGACTAACAGGTTATTGTGCACATTATAATATAAACAAATAGGGTAGATATGACTCTTTAGCCTTGGTCGGCAATCTATCTAGGACAAGGAAAAGTCTGTTATAAAACCTCCGCTGCATATGAAAGGCTAGGGGCAGTAAACCCCGAAACCAAATCCGGCAGCTGGAGTCCCTAAGGTGGTGTGAGGCTGAACTTCAGCGCTATCCAGCAACTCCTGTGACACTATCGATTACCAAACAGTGTATATATATAATATATATATATATATATATATATATATATATTTGCCTATCCTTTGAACCACAGCGACAGAGTAGAAAGGGGGACCTACTATTTGGGCATTAGTGCATCCTCCATTTCAACCCGCCCAGGCTACGTAATTCCACTTGTTTTGGACACTACTCCATCGTCTCTTGTAGACGGAAGGATGGCAACTATAATAAAAACAAACAAATAAACGAACAAACAAAAAGCTAACATAGCTAACAGTATTTTTACAAATTGCAAAAATATTTTTTTTACCCATTTACCCAAGCATTTCGCCACCGACAGGATGCGCCTTATTATTTTCCTGTGGCCGAAGGGGTAACTTAAGGATTAATGCCAGTCCGTAGCTGGGAGGTTGGGTGACAGAAGAGATGGATTCATGTCTTTCTCAAGTGCATGAAGTGAAACGCAAATAGCCCCACCTAGGATTTGAACACAGAAAACAGTTTTGGAAACGGTTAGGAATTCTTCAACTAACTGATTTCAGCTGTTAATATATATAATACTCTTGGGAAAGGTATGAACCCATATATTCTCCCTCCAGCTATGGGTAAAATAGAAGGGCAGACTGGGCTCTTCAACCTTGGATAGGTAACCAGTCTAGGAGAAGCAAAAATCTGAATTTGAAAACCTGAAGTCAGTCGTTGATTGGGTTTGTGGCATTCCTTGTGCACCAATTCATTCCTATCGACTGTGCCAAAAAGTGCGGATGGTCTAACAAAGCCTTCACTACTATAAACAAAACCCTCATGCATCGAAATCGATGGGAGAGTCCATTTTTTCATATATATGGGCTATTTGAAAATAACAACTACGATGCTAGGTTTTGATTTTGGAGGGGGAAAGAAATACTCACAAGGACTCTGATCATGGGAGCATGCATTTATCCTACCCCTAAGTACGGTACAAGGTCCATTTTTAAGCAGACTATCACTGGTTTGAATATATTTTTCCGACTCTTAGATTACTGTATCCGGGCTAAAGAACCCAATCTGCCTTACTACTTACCCATAGCTGGGGACAAAAGGATGTAATTCCTACCTTTTCCAAGGGTATTACCGCAAAGTGAAACACAGAGAGACTCGTCCAGGGTTTGAACTCGGGTTGCCGATTCCATTACTACCTCGAAAATGTCTTTCTTTTTTTCTCTTTCTCTTTCTCACCCTTCACCCCACCGAAACATTCATGCACACACACACACACACACACACACACACACACACATTTATATATATTTCATAGATAATATGGGTGCTATATTTATAAGTAAACGGCTCAATTTCATTTATTTATATCTACTTTATATATATATATATATATATATATATATATATATATATATAATTGAAGGACAATTTGAAAACTACTTAATATTGACCTGAGTGCCTGTTGAAAATCTAGTATCAAATCGGAAAGAATGGCGTAAGACATGTTTCACTAGATTAAAGAGGTTTGAAGAAAATAGATTGAAATCAGCTCCGCCTAACTTTAAAGCAAAAGCATCTGACCTCCACTTAAGAAAATTTCATCTGTCTGGCTTTGTAGTTCGCAGCAAGGCTGGGCTGTTATCACACTCGAGAAACCACAAAATTTCTTCTTGAAAGCATGCGCAACGTGGGCGGAAACAAATCATGCACTGCTGACACTCATTCATCGTTTACGATAGGAGAGTTAACCATATATATATATATATATATATATATATATATATGTATGTATGTAATGTATAAGAAATAGAAATTAGAAGGCTATTGACAATGCAATGGAAAAACAATAGGTGATGAAATTGATGTTCATTTACCTGTTTCCTAAATTTTCGGGATAAAATTTAGGAAACAGGTAAATAAACATCAATTTCATCACCTATTGTTTTCCATTGCATTGTCAATAGTCTTCTAATTTCTATTTTATTTCTTAAGCACATATATACAATGCTTCAATCAAACTATAAAACGCATACATATATATATATATATATATATTATATATATAGAGAGAGAGAGAGAGAGAGAGAGAGTGAGAGAGAGAGAGAGAGAGAGAGAGAGAGATAAACAATGTAAATAATATAGAAAATTATGAAATTTGTAAATAAACAGAAATTATGAGAGACAAACTACATTTATTTACCATTAATTCATTAATGGCAGTTCATTAAAAAATAATCATATCATCATCCTTTGGAATGTTCTGCAAGTCACTGGATTCCAGAATTCCTGCAGAGTCTTCGTATGACCCAATTTCCTGCAGAATTTTCGTCCCTACTCTCTCATATCGAGCAATAGTTTGATTTGTTTTGTTTTACGGCATATCGACCTCAGTGGGTCAATTAATGCCGATTAAGTTTTGAATTAAATTCATTCTTAATGGATACTCATTTTTTTATAAACTCATGTTTTTCTATTTAACCCATAGAAGGGACCCTAACAGGTACTACCACTCCAGGTCAGAGTGGATCCGAGAACAATGATAATGAAGGGGTGCACCCTATTCTCCAGACCTCCAGAACTGGAACCTCAACATCAGATAGACTTTACCGTCATTCCCAGGACATGAAGACCATAAGCCACCGTCTTCTAGCACCTATATGATTAAAAAGGTTGGGGCTTGCCATAAGGGCATTAGGGTTGGGGGTCGGGCAATAGAGGTCTCATTGAATGAGTTCTTATCGAGGTAGCCTGCTCATGTTTATTTATTTTGTCTGTTTCCCTCTCTCAACTTGGGCTTATTTTAAAGGAAGGAATTTGTTGGAATATTTTTTACATATAAGGTGTGCTACAATACCCCATCTAAATTTATAGACAAGGTGAGGTCACGTGGTTTCTTCCTCTGCCAATCAGCAGCCATAATGCGTGGCTGGTTGACTACTTAAGCACTGATACTAAGAACCGTGCATTTGAAATCATTGACGAGGAACTTGTAATACAGAGGAACAACCAAAGGATTCTTTACCAAGGATTTCCGCTGGACAAGCGCTCTTGCTTGAAGCCTAAAAGATGGCCCATAAAACCGTAACCGGCTTATATCAAAATCATACATGAAAATCACGCTAAGTCTTATTTTGCTGGTAGGTCTTATTTTCGGATAAACACGGTACTTCCCGGTTTAACTCGCCAGCTCCGTTAATAATCGAGTTCACACGTCTCTTCCATACTGGTACACACTCGTTTGCTTTTTTTTCACGTACAGATTAGATTGTGCTAATGAACACTTCACAGTGAACATGAACATTAACTTTCGACCTATCAGTAGTTTAGAAAGAACAGGTTTGTGAATGGGCAAAAGACTTTGCACATGTTCAGACTCATCCACTCGATACTCAGGTGGTGGTCTCCCGGGTCCAGAGGCAAAGATGAGGTCCAAGACAGTTGCAGTGAATGGCGAAGCGAAGCTACTACAATGCAAGCAATACGCTTCCCGCTCTTCGTGGCACGTGCGTGCTAGATGGCCACTGACCCCCCACAAGAGGGCTCATCCCTTCCTTGACAGGTTTTATTTTTTACCCTGTCGGTTGTCAATCCCCACACACACAACCCTCCATCGGGTAAGCCTGCCGATGGAGGCAGTTTTTAGCTGTTACTTACTAAGTGTTGCTTCGTCTGGCACACAGACTTCAGATTGCTTACAATACCTACTCCTACTAAGTGGTCACCCATCTAAGTACTGATAAGGGTCATTACTGCTTAACCTAATAATCTGATGCACTGAAACCAATGTCATTGGTACACTTTAGATCAAAGGCAACCTTCATATTTTTCAAAGGCAACCTTTGAAAAATATGAAGTAGATATATCAGATTTCATTTATTTATCAATTTATTTAACAAGTATTAAATTAAACACAAGCGAGACCTGTGGATATACCACAGTATGATAATCTGATTATTAAAACGTTTGATATATTTACTTAAGTGTTATTGCGATATACTTCAATATGTAAAAAGTATAATAATCTTGATTTAACTCTTTCTCTCACTCTTTTTTTCTTCTTTCTTTCCTTCTTTACATCTTTTCATTTTGATCGACTGGAACAGATTAGCGTTATCGCTCCCGCGCGCTCACCCCCTCTCTCTTATTTTCCCCCAACTCTCTTTCTTTCTTATTATATCTTTCTGTGTAGCATGTCCTTTTTACTCCCTTTCTTTCTTTATAATAAAAACGGAATGGTCCATTATTTAGATGAGGTGACGACGCTCATAAGAAATAAAAATTCGGCGGATAAGTAACAGCAAATAATCGGGATTTATATTCTTGCATTTCATCTTGGACGATTTGGACGGTCTCATTTTAAACAGAGGGTGTTGCAAGATCATAAAGGTTGTACAAATAAGGAACACGGGTATTATAGATTAAACATTTTTTTCGGATCTGTCTGATGAAAATGTTCAAGAACAGTGTTCTGAATATCTTGCGGTCACCCATCTAAGTACTGATGAGGCTCATTGATGCTTAACTTTAGTAAATTACTTCCTCTTACGACTTGTCATTTACTAAGGTTGGCTTAGTGAAGCGCATAGGCTGCTTACAGTACCTGCTATTACTAAGTAGTCACCCATCCAAGTACTGAACAGGCGCATCATTGCTTAACTTAATGTAAGATGGTTTTACACTAAGCTTTGTTTAGTTTGGTACACCGGCATAGTTTGCTTACAGTAGGTGCTATTACCAAGTAGTCACCCATCCAAGTACTGAACAGGCTCATCACTGCTTAACTTAATGTAAGATGATTTTATACTAAGCTTTATTTAGTTTGGTACACCAGCCTAGTTTGCTTACAGTAGATGCTATGGTCAAGTAGTCACCCATCTAAGTACTGAACAGGCTCATCATTGCTTAACTTAATGTAAGATGATTTTATACTAAGCTTTATTTAGTTTGGTACACCAGTCTAGTTTGCTTACAGTATATGCTATGACCAAGTAGTCACCCATCTAAGTACTGAACAGGCTCATCATTGCTTAACTTAATGTAAGATGGTTTTATACTAAGCTTTATTTAGTTTGGTACACCAGTCTAGTTTGCTTACAGTATATGCTATGACCAAGTAGTCACCCATCTAAGTACTGAACCAGCTCATCATTGCTTAACTTAATGTAAGATGATTTTATACTAAGCTTTATTTTTAGTTTGGTACATAGGCCTAGTTTGCTTACAGTAGATGCCTATGACCAAGTAGTCACCCATCTAAGTACTTGAACAGGCTCATCATTGCTTAACTTAATGTAAGATGGTTTTATTCTAAGCTTTGGTACACAGGCCTAGTTTGCTTACAGTATATGCTATTACTAATTAGTCACCTATCTAAGTACTGAGCCAACCCATTGCTGCTTAACTTTAGTAAGCTACTTCCTCTCACCACTTTTTAATTACTAAGCTATACTTAGAGTGGCACACAGGCCTTAAATTTGTTTATAGTACCCGCTTTAACCAAGTGGTCACCTAAGTACTGATATTGTTCATCGCTGCTTAACGTTAGTAATCCAATTCTTCAAACTACTTGTTTCTTTGTTTGTTTTGTTTTGTTTTACGGCATATCAACCTCGGTGGGTCATTTAATGCCGACAAAGTTGTGAAATAAATTCATTCTTAATGCATAATACAATTTTGTTTATAAACTCATGTTTTTCTATTTCACCCATAGATAGGACCCTAACAGGTACTATCACTCCGGATCAGAGTGGACCATGGAGCAATGGTGATGAAGGGGTACCCCACATTCCCCAAACCTCCAAAACTGGAACCTTGCCATCAGATAGAGTTTAACGTCATTCCCCGGACATGTAGACCCTCAGTCACCGCCTTCTAGCACCCATATGATAAAAAGGGGTTGGGGCTTGCCATAACGGCAATAGGGTTGGGAAAATCATATAGGTGCTAGGGCTTGACGTGACCAGCCGATTGATCGGAGGGGGCCTCTCCGACCGCCCGTCTAGCCCAAATTATTTAACTTTTATGCAAACTTTGTTTACAAATGGTAATCTGTTTATCTGAAGCCAAATCCTTCAGTGACCTTTTGCTGATTCTTAATTTTGGTAGCAACTAACTCTTTAGCTTTTCTTTCCAGTGATTGTTTGAGCTTAGCTCTTCCAGCAAACACTGCAGATTTGGCTTTTCGTCTCTCTTCCAATGTAGCAGTGACAGCCTGGTATTTCCATCCCACTTCATGGGCCAGCCTGTTCAAATCACAGAACTTTCTACCAGGTTTCAATCTAATGATTCTAAGAGCAGAGGGAACAATCATTCGTTTCCTTGTATTATGTGGTGGAGGAATTCCTTCAAATGCCTTCAGTCTACCAAGAGCTTCCTTTACACGCTTGTTGTTGTGGGGAAGCATACCTCTGACGGTCCTGAAGAACATTTTGCTGGGAGCTCTAAAATGGAATGGACCACGAGCAGGATTCACATTACACCTTTTCTTCAAATAATCCAAGTACTTCATTTTGTTTCTGTGAAAGTGTCCAGAAATGTTAATTCCTTCACATCTTATCACAACAACACGTTGTCCTTGCAAAAGACATTTAGCGACAACGGATGAGAGACGTCCTAATAAATGCTCTCGGGTATCGATGAGAATAGGCTGCGCCTAAAAACCCATGTTGGCAAAGATAGGGCCAAAGTGGAATATTGCAAGTCATGAACTGCTCATCCACCTGGGCTCTATCCTTAAGCATCATGGGTCGCCACCCACGGCTAACAGGTGGCCCCATTGAGGGAGTCTTACCCCTCTGCAGAGGTGCAGTCGGTGCATTCTAATGCCCCAGCCGACAGGGCGGCAAACTACTTGTTATTTACTAAGCTTTACTTAACGTGGCACATAAGCCCCAGGTTGCTTACAGTATTTGCCTTTACAAATTGGTCACCATTCTAAGTAATGAAAAGGCTCGTCACTGCTTAACTTCGTTAATCTGACGGGAACCGGTCTTTTTAGCGTTACTTGACCGTAGGTATGAGGGAACCGGTTTAGTTGTTGACCACCTGGTCGTATGGCAGATAGTACTGGGTTAGATGATGCCCGGGGCCCCGCTTAGTGCCACGGTTATCATCTTAGGAAATGGAATCCCGATTTCAAATCATGGACGGGGCTGCATAAAAATCAAGTCTTTGATATTCTCCCAAGTATTGGCAATTGGCCAGATTTCATCTTGCAGCAAGATGAGATACGTTTCGGCAATTATTAAATTATAGATAGTTTAAAATAAGGAGGTACTTTTCAATCACCTTCTGGTTGGCCACTCATGCGGACCACCGCTAACCATTCATCTTCCAGGTAAATGGTGATTCAGCAATTTACGAACAACAATAGCAAAATGTGGAGGAGCACCATCTTGCATAAGAATCAAGTCTTCAATATTCTCCCAAGTATTGACAACTGACCAGATTTTATCTTGCAGCATGGTAAGATACCATTTACGGTACTGCGAAGGATGAAAGCACCCGCAATCCTATCTGAAATCATTCCATACCCAACCGTTATCGGTAATCCTTAACTTGTTCCTCGTAAGTTCCTACCATAAAATAAACCGAACCTTCATTTTATGTCCGTGTTTTTGCAATAAATGTCTCATTTTTCTTGCACCCGTTATTTTACAATACTGACTATATTTTCTTTATTTAAAAACATTTATTGCAAACATATATATTTTCTTTATTTAAAAACATTTTTTGCAAACATATTTAAAACATTTATTGCAAAAACACGGACATAAAATGAGAGTTCAGTTTATTTCATAGTAGGAATTTACGAGGAACAAGTTGAAGATTACCCCGTTATCTTGGGTTGATTCAGAAAAATTACGCAATTCTCG
Organism: Doryteuthis pealeii; assembly: GCA_023376005.1. Classification (NCBI taxonomy): domain Eukaryota; kingdom Metazoa; phylum Mollusca; class Cephalopoda; order Myopsida; family Loliginidae; genus Doryteuthis; species Doryteuthis pealeii. The sequence continues at coordinate 30,487,586 of CM042153.1, forward strand.
GATACGGTGGGTTGAAAACTATCGCTGTTTTGCTGAACGGGTACTGGTAGGCAAAAACAGAATGCGTATTTAGATTACGCACTTATTAAATATTGGGCAGGTCTGGGGGAAACATGTTCAGACGTATCTTGTAAGGTGTGCCAACAGAAAAAGAAGAAAAAAATAAAAAATAAAAAAAATAAACAAACAAACAAAACAAATTGAACAGGGATATTCAATTGACTTTTTCTCTTCGCCCGACGGAGTTCTTTTGTTTAATTTCCGACCCGACCACCTCAGGAGAAACCCAATTTTATTTTCGATACCAAAGATATCAAACAGGAATAGCAATAATATAAATACTAATAAAACAAACCTGATTTATGATAGGGCATAGTCGTAAGAGGAACAGTAGTGTATTGGTCGCTCGTCCTCTCGAATATTGAAAACGTAGAAATGATGACCGAAGGCAGGAACGGTTTTTGGTTGATCTTTAGTTTATGCCTACTGCTGTTCCAGGCTGCCAGAAATGACGCGCTCACCAGTAAGTTGCAATTTCTGTTTTATTTCGTCATTTACGCAATGTTCTAGCCATCAAAAATCGTTAATATTTCCGGTGCGGTTAAATTTATATATAATTACTGGTTTTCTAAACCAGCTCTACATATGTATTGGGTATCTTTTATATATTCATACATTATTATGACTTATTCTATACCTTCTTTTTTCTCGACAGTCAAAATTGTGACTCGCTGGATTTTTTTGTCATTTCCGTTATATATATATATATATATATATATATATATATATATATATATATATATA
>CM042153.1:30490889-30498389 GCA_023376005.1 Doryteuthis pealeii
AAAGTCGCCATTTTTTGCGACCCCTCTCAAATTTGAAGAACTAAAAATCGACATAACTCAGCCAATTTTTGGAATTGGAAGCTCAAATTTTGGGGATTGTCTAACTTTAACATAATCTATACTTGAGATGGGTGACTGGTGGCCTGGATGATTTGACATGAAATTACCCTTACATTAAAAGAAGTAATCTCTGTTTTGTGTTTTGTTTTTTTAATTCCTACCTGTGGGACCTGAAGGTGTCTGAGTTGGAATGATCTCCAAAGGTTTGAAAAAACTGACTGGAGGAATTGAGAATCTGAGGAAGAATCGAGACCATCCAGACAACAGCATTGTTAAGATCGGCTAGAACACTTAGAAGACCCGAGTAGACTTGTTTTTACTCAGACTTTAATGAAAGACCATCAGTTCACGCTGGTGTGAAAAACTCACAAAGAGTATAATAATAATAATATAATAATAATAATAATAATATAATAATAATAATAATAATGCCAGACTTTGTATTGATTAACAAGAAAAAGAGAAATTGTCAACTGGTAGCTTTGATGTGTAGTATGTTCTTTTTCTTCCCTTTTTAGTCAATCATTGATAATTATGAACTTTTGTTTAGTAAATTAGGGTGTCCCAGAAAAACAGAACCCACAAATTTTGTAATAAAACTGTTAATTTTAACCAGGGCAGTTTAGGGTTGGGGTTGGGGTTGGAGTTAGGGTTTGGGTTCTGTTTTTTCTGGGTTAGGGTTAGGGTTAGGGTTAAAGGTTAGGGTTAGGGTTAAAAACAGAACCCAAATTATCTATTTATTTTCCCATTAAACTAACCCTAAACCCCAACCCTAACCCTAAACACCAACCATAACCATAACCCCCTAGTTAAAATTAACAGTTTTATAACAAAATGTGTGGGTTCTGTTTTTTCTGGGACACTCTAATTTACTAAACAAAAGTTCATAATTTCCCAATCATTTATCTTAGATGACGACAGGACGTGGCACACGGGGTCCAAGCGTATTATTATTATTATTATTATTATTATTATTATTATTATTATTAATAATAATAATAATAATAATAATAATAATAATAATAATGAGGGTCAAAATAATACCAATTGCAGTTGGCGCACTTGGAACGATCCCAAAAAGCTAGGAAAAAAAGACTGGAGTATGTGGAAATCATAGGAAGAATTGGGACCACCCAGATCATTACATTGCTGCAATCGGGTGAGAATACTTAGAAGAGTACTGGACACCTGAGGAGACTTGTTGTCACTCAGACCCCTGTAAAATACCATCAGCTAACGCTGGTACGAAAAACTCACATAATAATAATAATAATAATAATAATAATAATAATAATAATAATAATGTTGCTGTTGTGTTGCGTCTAAAATCAACTTTACGGCCGATTTCTAATGAGGTTACCAACAAGGGAGATGAAAGATAACGCCTTTAATAGACATGGCAGACCCCCACCCACTCGTCATTCTTTTCACGTCGGCCCTGTCTGCCCGACGCTCCCGGACACCCCCCCAAAAAAAAATAACAAAAAAAAACTTGACTTTTATGCGACATATAACTGTGTGACCCCGGTTTGTGACTGTCTTACGGAAGTGGACGGCGCAATACCACCCAGGTGTATGGGAGGAATATACGCTACCCGGATATCTTCCTAGATGGAGTGTCCCTTGAGGTTAGACTAGTAGCGTAGGCGTACCCTCGTTCAACCTCTAGACGGGTACACAAGACATTTATGATCAACGGTGCTGATTTAGATTTCTGTTTGAGTGCTAGTCGGTAAAGAATGACTTACTAAAGTAGCTGATACGTGAGCGCAACGGAGCGTGGTTCATTATATATATATATATATATAATATATATATATATATATATATATATATATATTAATCCATGGATTCCATCCAGATATAAAAAAAAGCTGGCCAGAAAACTTGAACAGATCATCAATAAAATTGTTAAACAGGAGACGTGCCTTTTGTTTAATTCTACATGTATAAATGATAGAATGCTGCCCAAACACACACACACACACACACACATATATATATATATATATATATATATATATATATATATATAGCCATCCACAGCCACCGTGTTTCGACGTATAACGTCTCTTCTGTGTGGCTAGAAATTTGCAGGCTAACTCCAGCCGGGACAGAAACCTGATCGATTCATTATCAGTCAGGCTTCTTAACAACTCGGCTATCATCACCAACAAACTGGAAGGGGGATTTTAACTGATAAATACACACATCTCTATATAGGTAATAGCCGCCAGCGAGTGCTCCATCCATTTGGGGGTGGATGAATTTCGAAAGACTATTCTTTCCTCTTTCGAAAGTCATCCACCCCCACTCAAACATCATTCTTTCCATCTTAAATCCTAGTGGAGGTTTACTAAAACTGAAATGTTATAAGGTCGACTTAACCCTCAAGAATAAATGTATCTAGCTGTAATACTCCGTGTTTTTAATATTCTACATGCTGACGGATTCATTTCTCTCTCTCTCTCTCTCTCTCTATCTCTATATATATATATATATATATATATATATATATATATATATATATATGCCGCTTCTTGACAGAATAAGGCCATTTCTACAAGTAGTTCAGTTTGAGAGCAGTAGTGCGCAGATGGCCCACGGGTCCAGCTTTTTTTTATTTTATTTTATTTTTTTTTTTAATTATGTACCCTGTCACACATGTGAGACCCTCGACATACAGGCCCTGCCACACAGGTCAGAGTTCAATGTAGGAAATGTTTGCATGGTGTCCGTCATGTGTTGCTTCAGAATGGAGGGCTCTAGTCAACTTACCTCATACTTCTTACAGCTATCATCAGCCTGTCTTTCCATGAGGATGTGTATCCAGCCCACCCCCTTCTGTCAATTGGTCCTTATAGCTGAAACTGATTTCTGCAAGGGCATCGATGTCGGCCCCATATCGAAATGCTCCCTGTCACAATACTAGTATGTAGTTTCCAATCTCTCAAGATCGGAGGTGTCCAGACATTCCAGGAGGCTATTGTTAGCGTTGTTTTGTATTGTAGTGTTTTGTTTTCAGCCCAGCTAATGTGGACATCCGTCGAAGCGATGGTTTTGTCCAGCTTGATAGCTGATCCGGCATTTGTTTAGGTTATCTTTCTAGACACTCCTCAAATGGCTGGGTGAACAGTGTTAACCAAGGGGCTGTTATTCACCGCAACCTCGCCGACATGTTGCTAACCCGTCAGGCTACACAACTCACCGTTCCTCCATAGCTCTGAGACTTGTAGAAATATCTGCACGTGTTTTGTTTACATGTTGTGCGCTTGTGCGACACGCACCGCATGCTCTCCTTCCCCAAAGTCAAGTATCAGTGACAAGCCGAGGCATGATGACTGAGAGACTTTGGGGAACGCAGGTGGATAATCTGACGAGATCTACGGTCCACCACACGGGGAAAAAAAAAAAAAATATATATATATATTATATATATACATGTGTGCGCGTGTGTAAGTCGATATTTAGATGTTTCGGCTTTTTTCAAACCGTCATCGGGATAATTAGGATGGAAAAAAATGCTGTTTAAACAGTGACGGAAATCTTTTCAAAATGAGACGAGAGATGAGAAAGTGTTAGAGACAAAAATGTTTTTTTTTCCGTAAGAAACGTTCTTCTTTTTTTAAGTTGACATGATTGGATAAAACAGAAATAATACTTGAAATGTAAACATATTTCCTAAAGAGATATAGTATGTAAATTAAAAAAGAGAAAGAAGTAGAAAGTAAGGAAAACAGAAAGACTAACTAATCCATTATTATTATTACTTGTTGTCCATCGTATCCAACGATGACACCACACCAATCCGTTTCCCCCAATATGTTCGGTCTCTGGTTGCGTCTAGCCAAATGCCTATGGGGATGTTAAAGTCCTATATGTTTCTCTTGCTTTTTTTTGTACCTGAACTTTGGTTTACCGATTCCACGTGATCCCTCTCTCAGTTGAGAGTACAGAATCTGATTTGGCAGTCTGTCATACCCATGCGAATCCGTTTCCTCCAATATGCCCGGTCTCGCGCCTTGCCAACTGCCTATGGAGATGTTAAAGTCCTCTATGTTTCTCTTGGTGTTGTCTTTGTACCTGAGCTTTGGTCTACCGATTCCACGTAACCCCTGTCTCAGTTGAGAGTATAGAATCTGCTTTGGCAGTCAGTCATCCCCAATTTTTAAAAATCATTAGTTTCGAAAGAACACGTTGTACTCCTTTCTAGCTCGCTATTATATGAGAGGACAAACCCCTGACAAAGCCAGATGTGTGACAACCCGTGAGGTCGGATGTATACACGAAATACTCCTGGCTAGTCTCTGTGACCACTGAGATGCTGATCTCATCCTGGATATCCCTTGCCAGCTCAGCATACTCGGGGGCGCACAAACAACTGCAAACTCTTCTGCATCCTAAACCAAAAATTGTCTGCTTTCCACTGCGAATTAATCCATACGTTATCAAATTAGGTTTAAAACATAATTGTTGCACGTATGTTTATTATTACAATCAACGTTTTGGCTGAACTTGCACAAAGGTGTCAAAATAAGGGTTACCCAAAAAAACAAGACCCAAATTATTTATTTTGCCATTAAACTAACCTTAAACCCAACCCCAACCCTAGCTCTAACCTAAGGTTAACCCTAACCCTAACCCTAACCCTAAACCTAGTTAAAAAAACAGTTTTATTACAAAATTTGTGGGTTCTGTTTTTTCTGGGTCAGGTATACAGGGTGACCCAGAAAAAACAGAACCCAAATTATCTATTCATTTTACCATTAAACTAACCCTAAACCCCAGCCCCAACCCTAAACCCTAACCCTAATCTTAAACCTTAGACCCCATAGTTAAAATTAACAGTTTTATTACAAAATTTGTGGGTTCTGTTTTTTCTGGGTCACCTAATTTTAACGCCTTTGTGCAAGTTCAGCCAACGTTTTTATAGCTTGATTTTATGTATATAAGTAAACTAAGTGTGATAATATTTAAGATCATATATTTACGAGCATGAGTGGGACATAAGAACTAGGTAATTATAACAATGCCATTGTCCAACACATGAAACAGATCATAATTTTATTTTAATGATGCTAAGATGTTAACTCATATCCACAAAAGGCCGGGACAAATTTTCAAGGCCCGTGCTATTGCACATTAGGGTAGGTCGATTTTAGAACTGTAATGTCTCCAATGTGGCGAAAGTTGCAATTAACACAAAATAATTACCTCACAAAATATTTTTCTTCAAAACTTCGCCTTCGTTTGAGGAAAATGTAGATTTCAATCTTTTAAAATTTTATCAGTTACAGGTTAATTATTAGGTAAAAAGCAACATATAGGAGGCGTCAGTGGTGATGGGAAACATATTTTTAATTTGAATTCTAGTTATAATATTTTATTCGTTTTGTATAAAATGACAAGCTTTTCTGTTTAAGTATTGAAATTGCTAAATTTTCTAACCAATTTCTAGGCTAAATGTTGCTAAAATGATGAATTTGGTGCATTTGACAATCTTTGATGCTATTTCCTCAACAATGGTACAAGTAATGTTACATAATCATTAGATACCTAATGATTATGACAATAGTGTTGAAATCATATTAGTGCAGCTGATGGTCCTTGAGAGTGAGTGACAATGCTTGACCTCACTCTGACTTGCGTTCTGGGGATGATCGTGAGAATCGGAAGGCAATAGAAGCCCCTTCCGGTTTAAGGGGTAAGCAACTCAGTCAGTTAGAGTTAGAACTTAGAAGCGAAGCTAGCAAGATGTGAGTCTCACTGCACAGTTGTCTGGTCTGGGGAAACTACGAATAAAGTAACATCATCGTAAATCGAAGTCTTGTGGTTATTACTAAAAGCTAACAATACCACAAGGCTTCTGATAAGGAGTGATCCCAACCGAAACAGACCCGGAATCCTCAATAGAAGACCAGACGAGACCTTAGAAGATATACCAAATCCGGCCAGAAGAATAGACGTCAGAGTAAGAAGTAAAAGAAGGTATATAACATATAGATATGTAGTGCCGGTAAAGAAGGGTATACAACAGTAAGAGGTAGTTTTTGGTAACAATATCTATTATATCAACACACAACTTTCACTCTTTGAGAGAATTTGATATTTTAAAAACAGTGAAAAAATCAACCTACCCTATCCTCCATTAACCAACAACCGGGTTTTTTCAACATTACCTTTTTAGGTAACTTGTTAAAAAAAGCTATAATATGTCGGGATTTTGAATAGTTATTTCTATATTACGATTTTAAAAAAATAAATTGACATAAATTTCCAAATGAAGTTAATCAATCCGTGGAACCGAAAGTTGCCTGAAACATCCGCAAATTGGTAATATAAATGGTAACATATTCAGAACTTTTGCGACTTTTTATTGTTATGATCATATTTTTAGCCAATAGGGATTGGCCCCTATATTTTTACGGCGTGTGGAATTGACCAAATTAAAATAATTAAGTTTTCTTAAATAACTAGTTTTACAATTATATAAGCTAAGTTTAGAAAGATGTAAACAAAAGAGAATCAAATAAATATTAGTTTAGAAATATTTTAACAACAATAGAAACAATGGTTTAAATTCCATGGGAAAATATGTACACCATCGGAATGTACCAAAATCATTCGATATTGCATCATTGCAAATCACCTGATATTTGATGAATATTTTAGCTTAATGATCACGTAGACAATGACAAAAAGAAAATTATAAAAAGGCCCATAGAGCTGAAAAACAACAGACAGTGGGAGCTTACGCTCTTCCCGACTCGACAGAGTTGGAGCTGATGCTCCTAACTCGACAGTAGGAGCGAAAGTTCTCATCCAACATCGACACAATGGGGGAGAATACGCTGTCCGAAAACAAACCGGGTTCCTACAAGCCATTACGGTGTGTGTAACCACAGGCTCACTTTGTCCTCTTGGGAAAACGAAGCCACAAATAATTGGATGTTCCACTTAAACCGCGTAATATTTACTTAGTTTTCTTAGGTTTGGTTTGCCAATGACTTTTATTTTAATGTTATCTTGTACGCACATATTTGTGTATCATTTGTTCGTATAGAAGCAGACTTCATTCTTGATAGGTATTCAATCTTTTTTTAAACTCAATTTTTTTCTTTTTAACCCATAGATTGGTCCCTAACAGGTACTAACACTCTGATCAGAGCTCCAAAATTAAAATTTCACCATTCGATGCAGTTTAACATCATACCCAGGACAATTGCATAATGTTAGTAAAAAATGCTGTATGTACTTACTCAACTCCACTGCCACAAGCAGGATGAAACACAAGGTCAGTTTTTTAGTGGAGTTTAACCGGTTTGAATTCTGAGTTTTCCTTCTCCAAGATTAGTTGCCATATTAAGGTTAAAGATCCTGTGTGTTCTATTTACCCATGCCAGGGGGGAGAGTAGCTGGATGCATACCTTTGACAAGGGT
>CM042153.1:30508389-30523389 GCA_023376005.1 Doryteuthis pealeii
CATTTAAAGAAGTGGGTGGACAGAAAATATTCGATTAGTAAAATTTTTTCAGAACAACTGAATACTCAGTATTATTAGGATTATTCGGACTATTGTCGTCATATTTATTGTTATTTGTACAACGTTTCGGTCGACGTGCCCTCCGGTCTTCTTTGGGTATTTCTTGTCAGACTCGGGACCCTTTTCGAAATCGGTAACCTTCTTTTCGAACTCAGGATCCTTCTTCTCGTAATCTGGAGCCATCACGGACACATAGCATGGTGGATAAAGGTGTTGGTTTAAGACAGATATAAATGACAATTATCACTAGGCTGGTTCAATCCTGGTCAAGGGCAACAGTAACATAGAATAATTATTAACACAACTTAACACCTGTACCCAGCTATGGTTAGCGGAATGAGAACGGGATATCCCCATGAACTGAATAAAGGGTTAGGTTCAAAGTTCTATAATGACTCCCGATTACGACAAGAAGGTTCCTGAATTTCCGAGTTCGAGAAGGCTCCTGAGTCCGACAAGAAATACCTATACTAATTATCAAGTCTCATCTAAAAAAAATTCAGAGAAAGAGTGAATACTCATTTACTGATCTTAGATTAGTTTGGTACAAGGCCAGAAATATGGGGCACCCAATGAGAATTGAATTCACTAACAATGGTCTGCTAGTCTAGCGTGTTTCCCATTATATCATACGAGTTGTTCCTTAACTCTTTGTCTACCAAATTTCCCTCTCGGCTGTACCAAATTTTCTTGGTATTTTTTTAAAACCTGTATTCCATTCAACTAATTTCCTATTGCAAAAGGATCAAGTGCCTGTCTCAGTGTTGCTTCACAGACAAAAATTACAGGGCTGTTCACGTAGCGATTTTTCATTGTAAGCAAGTGACGCGTGCGAGGGCCGCTGCCAGCGCCTTGCAGTAGGATCGCTGTGGTGGAAGAGCCACCGTAAGCGGTTTAAAATAGGCAAAGAGTTGAAAGATGCGAGAACACATTCTGGAATTCTTTATCGTTTTTGACTAGCTTTCCGTTTTTTTAGTTTCTTAATCGTAATGGTTTTGTTTTTGATTTTTACATTTTCCTACGATTGTTGAAAATAATATTAAAGAAAAGGCCAATCAAAAATTAATACAAAATTACAATGTTTCATCTTAAAAACAAACAAAAAAAAAAAAATAATAGATAAATAAATAAAATTTAAAAATTAAATAATGAAATAAAAGAAAAATGATACAGACAACTTAAGAATGTCTACCTACAAAGTAAAAAGCAAATAAATAAATGAATATATAAATAAATAAATATATGAATTGAAAGAAATGCAAGTTGAGGATAATAATAATAATAATAATAATAATAATAATAATAATAATAATAATAATAATAGCCAGAGAACTGAGGAAACTTTGGAACATGAAGGTGAAGGTCGTACTAATTGTAATTGGTGCCTTTGGAAAGCTCTGGAAAATAATTTGGGTGAATTGAAAATCAAAAGAAGAATCGAGACCATCCAAACTACAGCACTGTTGGGATCGGCTACAATACCCAGAGGAGACCTGGAGACCTGAGGAGAATTGCTGTCACTCAGCATTTAGTGAACCACCGACTACGACAGGTGTGAAAACCTCATAATAATAATAATAATAATAATAATAATAATAATGATAATAAAAATAATAATAATAATAATAATAATAATAATAACGATAATGTTGATAACAACAACAACAACAACAACAATAATAATAATAATAATAATAATAATAATAATAATATTTCAGAGAGGTAAAAGCACAGCCATCCGCCATTATTTTTCACTTTTGTTAGTCTTTCATTTATTTTATATCATTTTGTCTTTTTATTGCAACACTTGTTTTTTCTTTCTTAACTTTACTTTCCTTTTTTTTAAAAAAATTATTCTATGATTGTTAAAAGTACGATGAAAAAAAAAAACTAATCAAAAGTTAATAATAACGGTGCTCCATCTAAGAACAGCTTAGACAACTTAAGAATGTCTCATACTATTCGTATTGTATAAAAATTAACAGAAAACAAAGAAAAAAAGAAAGAAAAGGAATAATGATTCACTTAATAATTTACCTAAGAAAACCAGACAGCTTAAGAATGTCTAAAGCTACTTGTGTAAATTTAAATAACAAAAGAAATTTTAAAAAATGAAAGAAATAGAAGAGGAGAAGTTCTCAAAGTAAAGTTGGTGTTATTTCCCTTACCTGCCACGGTTCTTCCGCTAGGCAACAAGATGTCGTTGTGACCAGTAGTATAAAAGGACCGAATCACAAAAGTCAAAGTCTCTGAGACCCCTCAGCCGTCAGAGGTAATACACCAGTTGTGTCTCCTGTCCACAGGACCGGTGGACTTGGCCTTCCACAGGCATCCACAGCTTCACAGATGTAACACGCACCAGTTGCATCTTTTGTCTACATCACTAGGTGCTTTGCTGCCTTTGAATCCAATTCTCCCTCCAGCTATGGGTAAATAGCAGGGCAGACTGGACTCTTTGACCATGGCTAGGTAACCAGTCTAAGAGAAGGAAAACTCTGAATTCAAACCTGTTAAGCTCCGCTTAAGAAATTGACCTTGTGTCACATCCTGCTCGTGCGGAGTGGTTGGTATATATATATATATATATATATATATATATATATATATATATATATATATATATATATATATACCGAATGTAATGTTACAGTCGTAGGAAATGGACGTGAGGAGACGAGTTCAAATTAAATAACACACACACAAATACACACAAGGAGCTCCAGTCTAATGATAAAGTCATTATTAATGTAGGGCAGACTGGACTCTTTAACCATGGCTAGGTAACCAGTCTAGGAGAAGGAAAACTCTGGATTCAAACCTGTTGAACTCTGCTTAAGAAATTGACTTGTGTCGCATCCTGCTCATGCGGAGGGGTTGGTATATATATATATATATATATATTATATATATATATATATATGGAGAAAGGTAGACAAACACGGGATGTTGTAGAAATGTTTATTGTAGGTAGTAATGTCGACATTGTAACGTTTCGGTCTGTTAGACCTTCTTCAGGATGTTGGATTGAGTTCTTGCTTCAATGGTGAACATTTTCATACTAGTAAATTAGGAGGTCGTGAATAAAGGAAGTGGTGGTCAGTTGTTGGTGTTAGCAGAGGTTGGTAGTAGGAGATTTTCCTTTTTCTCTCAGATGGGGTGGGTAGCAGTGAGGTTCTGATAATGATGCCCCAGGTATTAAGTGTTAGTCTAATGATAAAGTCATTATGAATGTAGGGCAGACTGGACTCTTTAACCATGGCTAGGTAACCAGTCTAGGAGAAGGAAAACTGTGGAGCCTCACTATCAGATGCAGTTTAGAGTCGTCCCCACTCTTTTAGTGATGGGGAGGTCTTACTCCTCTCCAGAGGATACTGCCAGCATATATCTAGGCCCTACCGACAGGGCAAGAAACAAAAATACGATGAAAGAAAAAAACTAGCCAAAATGACAATGCTTAATCTTTAAAAAAATTCAGACATTTTAAAACCTTCTTGTCACGTTCGCCAGTTCGTTAGAGGCGAACGAAATTCTTGGCAATACGAAATGTTTTTTGACACCCCAAATGCTGCACATTGCACATTTCTTGATAACGGACGCCTCTTGTCAGATTCATGACAGGAGTTTACTAAAACTTTAAACTATTTACAAACAAACCCTGTAAACTGACAGCATATGCTTTATTTGATATCTAGTGGTAACTTGACTTACGAGTATAATGCGTTCCGCTCGTAACTCAAAACATTTTTCCCCCCATTGAAATAAACTGAAAGGCCATTAATCCGTATCAGCCCCCCAAGACATTCCGTTTATCTGAAACACGGCAGCTTTCTCATCCCCAGCTTCGCAGAGCTAACACGCACCAGTTGCGTCTTTTGTCTACATCATTAGGAGCTCCCTTAGGTATTCCTTGCGTTGTACACAGGAGCCTTCCTAAACCAGTTAGTGGTATCTGTCGTAAGTCAAGATACCACTTCGTTAGGGTGTTTGTATGTGTGTGTGTGGGGGGGGGTCATTCACGATGGAGGATCGTGACATGAATTCGTGGGGTTGTTTTTTCAGAAAATAGATTTAAAAATTTGTCTAATTAGAAAATGACTGGGTTCTTTAACCTTGGTATCACAACCGGTCTAGGAGAAGGAAAACTCTGAATTCAAACCTGTTAAACTCCGCTTAAAAGTTGACCTTGTGTTGCATCCAGCTCGTGCACAGGGGATGGGTAAACACACACACACACACACACACACACACACACACACATATATATATATATATATATATATATATATATATATCATCATCATCTACAATTTATCACATTTAGTAATTCAAATACTCTTGAATTAATATAACAAACAACACGTTAACATCACACCATCAGACGACGCGTAAATAGTAGCTTCCTCGCCGATAAGCAGATTGCTACTGAGTATATCGCAGTGCTCTGCCTTTCTTAGGCCACCTGCTTTTTGACTAGACAGTTCCATTTGTTTGTTTTTTGTTTTCTATGAATGAAAGAACAGACCAGTGACATTAAGTTTAGAGCTTATTGATAAAAGTATCAAATATCTTTTACAAGCATAAATAAGAAAATAGAACATAGGATTGGATTGGAGAGTTGGGTTTTACGTTATATATCAGAAAAATTATAGTTAAATTATCTGCCCCTGGCACCAGAGGGCGAATCGCCAATATACGATATTGGCGCCCAAATTAAACCCCTTGACGAAAGTCACTTATCGCGGGGCCGTCAACCAGCGAGTTGCGTTATTCAAGCGCTTCCTTTACCTTGTCAACCAGCGAGTTGTTTCATCCAGTGCTGCTTTTATCTTCACCCTTAGCAAGATAAGTCTGGCTAGCAAACACCACAACCTTTTTGTATCATATGTTTCTTTATCTTCAATTGTTGTTCTCGTCTTCTTTCATCCGAAATTACTTGCTTACTATCAGAAAATTATAAGAGTCCCGAAATAACTCTTATATTATAACCGTTGTTGGGTTATTTTCATGCAGGAGACGTTTTTGCTATATTCATTCTTGTTGTGTTTTAAACTTTTATAAAACTAATTTTTTTTCTAAACACATTTTTAAAATTCATTTTTGACCCACTTAACGCATAGATGGGACCCTAAGAGGTACTAACACTCCGGGTAAAATTGTAACTAGTTAGTTACCACATTCTAACACATATAGGATAAAAAGGGTTAGAGGTTTGCCATAAGAGCAATACGTTCGGGAAAATCATATCGGTGCTGCTGCATGACGTGACCAGCCGATTGGTCGGAAGCGGAGGGCCTTCCGACTACCTGTCTAGTCTAAGTAAGGGCCAAAGTAGAGTGTTACATGTCAGTCGTCAGGATTCCGTCCTTAAGTATCACGGGTCGCCACCCACGACTAACAGATGACTTCATTGGAGAGTGGTCTTATCCCTGTGCAGAGGTGCAGTCGGTGTATCCTACACTACCAACCGACAGAGCTGGGAGAAAAACTCTATCTGATGGTGAAGTTCCAATTCTGGTACCCCTTCATCACCATTACTCCCAGGTCCAGTCTGACCCGGAATGGTATTACCTGTTAGGGCCCCATATATCGGTTAAATAGAAAAAAAATGAATGAAAAAAATTGAGTTTAAATTTTTAAAAATTGAATACCCATCAAGAATGAATAAAACAAAAGATCTTCAGCATAGAATAACCCAACAAGGTTTGACAGGCCTTAAAATCCAACCAACCAACCAACCAGCCAACCACCAACCAACAAACTAATCAACTATTAGTCTCAGATTGGTAAATGAGACCATAGCAAGAATAAATAGCAAATTATTATTATCTTTTTACCCTTTATGAGATTTTCACACAAATCTTAACTGGTGGTTTCCCTTGAAATCTGAAATCTCAGCTCCCTAGAAATTTTAAGTATTCTAACGGATCTCCCTATATATATATATATATATACTAGCTAAAGTACCCGGTCCATGACCGGAGAGGAAAATAATTCTTGAAACTAAAATCATTGAGAATTTGTATATTTCAGGATTTGTATTTTCTGTTTTATAGTTTAAAATTATTTCATATTATTATACAACAAATTGAAAGTATTCGTTTGTATATTTGTTTGTTATTGTTTTAAATTTTTTGTACATGACAACAATTCACATTTAGTTCTTAATTGCATGTTGAGTTTAAAAAGAAGCTGAGAATCGAAAATTTAAATTCTTCGTATTGCAATATCTATTTTTGCTAAAACCTAAGATAGTATTATAGGGACCACCAATTGATCAGTTTAGGCCATCTTGAATAAAACGGAAATATTTTGTTATTATTTATAATTAATTGATTTTTCATAGAATTTAAAAAAACTCTTATCGTAACTTGTTTTTAGCTACGTTAATTTTCAAAAATGAAAACATTGTTTTTCAATCATAATTTTCATTATTTCCGTAAGCTGAAAAAAAGTTAAAGAATCATCAGGAGTTTATTTAATGTTTTTTCTTTCAAATGGAAAACATTTTTTCAAGAAAATATTAATTTTTCTGCAAGTTTCATAGTGTTAAATATAGTGGGGGGGGGGGGGGTAAATTTCACAGGGTAAAATTGGTGGTACCCTAGTATTTTAAAACATGTTTAAAAACGTTTTGGTGGACCTGATTATCTGGACTCCCCCCCCCCCATCTATTTTTTTTTTCCCTTCAGTTGATTATTATCGATTACACACCAATCTATCAGATTGAAAAAAAAAATTCTTAAAAGTTCTTTATTATTTGAGTATTCACGGGTGCTCATTTCCTCGTATAAGTTTATAGTAAATTGATCCCCCATATCGGAACCGCTTGAACGGAACCCAAATATTTATTTATTTTCCCATTAAACTACCCCCCCTAACCCTAACCCCTACCCCCCCCCTAGTTAAAATTAAGTTTTATTACAAAATTTATATTAATTACAAAACATCAATTTCATAAAGTTCAAATGTCACCTATGAAATCTCTATTTAAACATGCCAATTTTTCAGAACTGAAAAGTTGCACTATAAACTCAGCGATGTTTATTGACTTCACAATAAAGAGTAAAATCATAAAACTTAACATTTAATTTGTAAGGCAAATTCTGAGGAATATTTTAAATTGTATTTTGAATAATAATTTTAAATGTTGGTTGTTAGTTGTTTTGTTTTATCAACTTTCGGGTAATTTACTAACGAATCATGTCATTTTGATAAACAAAGCGCTTACAATTTTTCGTACTTACATATAATTTTTTTTTTAAATGTTCCAATAACTGGATATTGTCAGATAAACTTGAAATAAATTTCGTCTTACAAATAATTGACTACTTATCTCCAGTCGGGCCTTCGACTAAAGATAAAACATCGGATTTTGTCCATATTAGTAACCTTTGGTTTTTTTTTTATCGTGGTTTGAGAAAATAATTAGTTAATGAACCAAAAGAAAAACAGTTTCTAAGGAAATTCGTCAATCTTATTGTTATTTTTAACCCTTTAAAACTCTAACAATAAAAATAAATAAATAAATTAAAGAATTAAAAGTCATTTTATTCGAATGAAAATCTTAGTTTTAATTTATACAAATATGTAACCGTACTTACGACGTAAACTGATTTTCATGATACGTTATTTTACGGATTAAAATATTTTTTTAATAATGTAACCGTAAAGCGTGCATTTTGATTTTCTACAATTTTTATGCATTACAAAAATTAAAATTAAAATGAGTGTACTGTACAATTTAAGAATATGGACAAACTCGCTGTAAAAAATAATTTAATCTATAAAAACACATACAAATTACATATTCAGAAAGACTAAGAGATTCCGAACTGCCGTATTCGTATTATCGCCTATACGTAGTATTTTTTTTTTTTTAACTCGCTGTAAAAAAAAAAAATCTATAAAAACACATACAAATTACATATTCAGAAAGACTATTTCATCTTATTACTAAAGATATAAATATTTTAAAGATTAAAATCCTAAATAGGTAAGAGATTCCGATCTGACTGTTATAGACTGCACTGCTTGTATCGCAATAATCATAGGCAGCGTGGCTATCCGAAGCCATTTTTTAATTTTTTAACTCGCTGTAAAAAATGATTCAATTAATAAAAACTCACACAAATTACATATTTTGAAAGAGTATTTTCTTATCTTTCTAACGATATAAAAATTATTAAAGACTGGACCATAAATAGGCCATAAAATTCGGAGCTGAACGGCTTAGACTGCAAAATTAATTCATTAAAATCAAAACTTCGCTGCTGTTATCGCTTTAACAATAAGCAGGCAGAGACAATATTTTATTATCAGGAGGGGCTGATATACGGACAGTTCCGCAAATTGGGTGATTTTGGATTAATTAATCGATTAAATCCCTTAATCAATAAAAATCAATAACCAAATTTGGAATTTTTCTTAGTTAGAACGATATCAATGTGTATGCAAGATTTTGAATCTGAGTGACCTCCCGTTTTTTTTGTTATACGTCGACACGTACATACCAAAATCTCTGTTTTATATATTAGATATATATATATATATATTAAATTTGATAGAGGAATTATATATAATTGATAATTGAATCAGATAATTGACTAGATGATTTGGCATTCTCTGTTTGTGGCATGGGCTGGTGGCCCAGTTTGTTGAGTCCCCGCTTTTCACGCTGTGGTCCACTGGTTCAATCTCTAGTGGCGGAGATTGTGGTATGCACTGCTGATGAGACCAAAGGAGGTCGAAACAGCTGTCCAGTGCTCCGGATGTCGCAAATGGTGTTTGCCGATTGTCTGGTCGTGGTAATATGATTCAATTATCAATTATATATATATATATATATATATATATATATATATGTGTGTGTGTATTAATGCAACTGTCAAATGTTACTCCCACTTCTTGGTGTAGTAGCATTAATAGTTAACCCAAAAAGTGCTCAATGTCTTTCATAAAATATAGAGCATTAGTAGTTGTAGAAAATTTTTTCTCTACCTTGGTTTCGGTATATATATATATATATATATATATATATATATATATATATATAATATATATATGTGTGTGTGTGGTGTGTGTGTGTGTATGTATATATATATATATATATGTATATAAAAGAGATATGAAAACACCACAAAATGCTGTTAAAGTGAAAAATTTTATAACTTCGCTGATATTGAACAATATTTCGTCATCAGAGCTTGTTATTAGTCCGTGTTGTTAAGAGCGGAGACAAAAGTCATATGTTTTCACTTTAACAGCATTTTGTGGTGTTTTCATATATCTTTTTTATATATACTCATACCGTCGGATTCATTTCCTTTCTTTTAACTTATATATATATATATATATATATATATATATATATATATATATATATATATATATGTGTGTGTGTGTGTGTGTGTGTGTGTGTGTGTGAAGGATTAGACGCTGTTAATGACCAGCAATGTGTTTAACTATGTACATTTTCCCAGGGCTTATTTTTCTTCTTGCTTGTCTAGCTATTTCTGGGTAAATTCCTCCCACGGTAAATTCTTTCTCTGATTCATGCACCATTCGATCAATTTAGCGATACTTGCATTTTTTTTCCTGCCTTATTTGTACGTATCGATTTCGCGGCATTTTTCTTTGATGTCGGCCCGACAAATTACCGAACCTTTACTCTTAACATTCAACCGCGCTTCCGATAAATCGCTTAGAAATAAAATAAATGAAAAAATTCATGACCTAGTAGATTGTCGGGTTACCATGGTATCACGACATTTCGCGTGGCATTACGAATTACTCTCCAAGTAATATGTGACAGGCTGTAACCGGTTAGATGGGACCAATAGAAGGGAATAGTGCATGGTTTGATCTTTTGGGAGAGGTGAATTTATGCCGTCGTAAGGGCTTTAGAGCAAAGTGAATAGAAACAATGAAATAGAAAAGAAAACTGAAAGAAAGAGAAAAAAAAGAAAGAAAGAAAGAAAGAGAAATGGCAAAGAAAAAAAGGAAAAAATTTAGAACTGAAAGAAAGAAAGAAAGAAAGAAAGAAAGAAAGGAGTGAGAAAGAAAGAAAGAAAGAAAGAAAGAAAGAAAAAAGAAAGAAAGGAGAGAAAGAAAGAAAGGGGTGAAAGAAAGGAGAGAAAGAAAGAAAGGAAGAAAGGAGTAAAAAGAAGGAGAGAATAAAGAAAGAAAGAAAAGAAAGAAAGGAGAAATGGCAAAGAAAGAAAAAAGGAAAAATTTAGAACTGAAAGAAAGAAACAAACAAACAAACAAAGGAGATGAGAGAGAAAGAAAGAAAGAAAGAAAGAAAGAAGGAATGGAGAGAGAGAAAGAAAGAAAGAAGAAAGAAAGGAGAGAAGAAAGAAAGGAGAAATAGCAAAGAAAGGAAAAAACGGAAAAATTTTAGAACTGAAGAAAGAAAGAAAGAAAGAAAGAAAGAAAGGAGACAGAGACAGAGAGAGAGAGAGAGAGAGAGAGAGAGAGAGAGAGAGAGAGAGAGAGAAGAGAGAGAAAGAAGGAGAATGACAAAGAAAGAAACGAAGGAAAAATTTAGAAAATAAAGAAAACAAAGGAAAATTACAGGAAAGAAGAAACAAACAAACAAACAAAAAATAAAGAAAATAATGCAAGCAAAAGAAAATGACTACATTAATTAAAGAAGAAATACATTACTCACTTAATTGGCGCTAACTATTTCCGGAAGAATAGAAAGGATGCCGCAGCGGAAGAAGAACAGATGACTTACTTTATATTGATCTACGCATCCTTAAAGAGGTTAAACTTGGCACAAAAATCTAACAATGGCATGGATCGACTACAAAAAGGCCGAAGACATTGTCCCACAAACTTGGATTATAAAATGCTTTAAAAAAGTATAAAATATGATTAAGAGAACCACTATCCCCACATTCTAAACTCTGACAGCGTAAAAAACAAAACAAAAACAAAAACAAAACAAAAAAAAAAACAAACACAAAAAAAAAAAACTCCCGGCACTATAATTTGTAATTATGAAATACAATTTTTTTGTCTGAAAAAAAGAAAAAGAAAGGAAATTAAAAAAAGAAAAGACCAAATCATCTGCATCTCATGGAAATAATTACTCGGCACTATTATAATGGCCAAAAGAAAAATACCGAAAGAGTTACCCAAGTTAAATATACTAAAGTGCTCAATACACTAAGTAGAGCCAATAAATAAACACACACACATATATATATATATATATATATGGTAAACTATAGACACGTGTTTCAAGGTATCACCTCTCATCAGTATAGTTATACGATTTTTAGCAGCTGCCTTTGGCTGGGTTCGAGACCCGAACGAACTTACGCTCGCCAAGCCTCTTCCCACACATCCACAGTCAGTCGCCAAGTATAGCAGGCTGTTTAATCGCTATATTTCTAAGGGGAAATGACCTTCACCTAGAGTTCTCAAACTTTGTAACAATTGAGATTTGGCTGAGCGAATACGGTGAATCTGCAATTATATACCTCCTAATAGAGTGCTCTACCGAATTGGGAGCGTATATATATATATATATATATATATATATATATATATATATATATATATATATAAGGTGTGTCATAAAGGTATCGAGGTTGAAGCTGTATTTACCAAGATAGAAATGAACAATCAATGGAACGTTGTTTTTTTCAGAATACAAGGTGTGTCAAAAAGTACAGGAAATCTCATTACTTTTTTGACACACCTTGTATATAAATATGATATTAATTTATATATACATATATATTCTTTTTCTTTTTCTTCTTCTTCTTCTTCTTCTTCTTTTTCATTTTCTTTTTCTTTTTCTTCTTCTTTTTCTTTCCCTTCTTCTTTTTCTTTGACTAATTCAAAATTTAGTAATCAATTTATTATGTTTTTTTTTATGTAAGATTTACAAATAATTCCGTGACTTTCAAAAATCTGTACCTGACTTACAGGGTGATCGTGATGGTGGTAGAGGTCGTGACGTGCAGACAAAAAACACGTCCCTCCTTTTCACACGGGAATATTTTGAAAATGCTGCAAGTCTATAGTAATAAAAGCTAAGTATTGGATTAAGAAAAAACGTTATTTATCCATATAGCAAAGGAGATGAATATGCTGGAAAAGTGCTTTTTAATGGCCGATCTAATTCAGTATATAAATTCAATGTAACGTGAACATACACAGAAATATATATTAATGCCGTTGTAACTACTTGCAATATCGCCACTAAATAACTACACCACTATCAGTGTTTTCACCCCCCTAACACACACACACAGACACACACAGACACACACACACACACACACACATATATATATATATATATATATAATTTGAGTTCTCTAGTGATGTACAGATGTATGTATTTATCAATTAAAAGCCTGCTTCTTATAGGCAGCTGAAGACGGGCGAGGGTATTAGGAGTCGGACTAATGAAAAGTCAGTCGGGTTTCGCTCTCGGCTAGAAATAGTTGGTAAGTCTAGCCACAGTGGTTAAACGTCAAAACAATCAGTCTGTGGAAGACTAATATATATATATATATATATATATATATATATATATATATAGTCTTCCACAGACTATATATATATATATATATATATATATATATATATATATAGTCTTCCACAGACTGAGTTTTCATTTTCTATAAAAAAAAGTATCGAATTTTATGCGATACATGCATTGTAGTTGCCTTCAAGCAAAAATATAATATACACTTTATCAACAAAGCTTCTAAAAAAAACAAACATCCACAAATCTTATATATATAATATATATATATATATATATATATATATATTTATAAATTCCCCATTTTTTATATTTTATTTTCGTAATAAAATATTACCATCTCATAACTTGTATGATCTTCCTACATACATATGATTCCTCCAATTTTAGTACTCTATAAGTTTCCTGTACCAAAGATTTATTCATATATATATATATATATATATATATATATATATATATATATATTTATTTTTTCTCAATTTTTACGCGTAAGTCGCACGCAAGAATTGAAAAAATGATGTAGCGTTCAACCGTTATTACACAACCATTATAATCAAAAAGTAAGTTACAAAAGCACACACAACCTATCAAATATCGGACATATTTTGCCAAAATAATAATTCAATGCCTGAAGAAGATAACAGATCTGAAACACGTGTTGCCTATGTAAGTTAATAAAAATTTAAAAACAAAACATAATCCTTTTTGCAAACCTTCTATTTTATAATATATATATATATATATATATATATATATATATATATATAATATATATATATATATTGCTTGAAGGCAACTACAATGCGAATATCGGATAAATTCGATAATTATAGAAGATAATAATAATGACAAGTGAATCCCGCAAAGAATCACTCGGTGTGTAGAATATCGTACAGACTGTTTCAACTTTATTAAGTCTCATCAGCGATATATATATATATATATATATATATATATATATATATATATATATATATATATATATATATATATATATATATATATATGGATTAGCATATATATGTAGCGTAACCTTCGCATATACACTGTTTATGATTAAGGAACACGAGTATTAATACATAGATGTGAAAAGCAAACAGTATCGTCCACGATTTGAACTCAAGTTGCCGTGTCCATTTCTTATGAAGATAACCGTTACGCCACTTGTACAGAATACAAATTCTACTTGAAATTACTTATACACTAATTAATGCTACTCTTTTTTTCCCGCGATAAAAGAGAAAAAGAGCGGGAAACCTAACAGACTATTACTTTTACCTACTGAAGCAGTGCTCCCAAAATGCTTGCTATATCCATTATCAACTTGACAGATGTAGAGTAGGAAACCTCCCCACCCCCTCATTCCGATACGGATTCCAACCCCACCAGGGCAGGATGCGTCAGGAAGTCATGTTTAGTACGGGAACTCTCTTGCATACGGATGAGTGGTGCCAAAAAATTTAGAATAGAAGAAAAAGAAAAAGAAAAAGAAAAAGAAAAAAACAAGCTTAACTCCGTCGGCACTCCTCCTCAGGCATCAGATATTGACCCTTCCCTTTCCATTTTAACACGATAGCCAGATAATTATTCCCTGTCACGAACTGCTGGGAGATTTATCAGTACTATATATATATATATATATATATATATATATATATATATATATATGGGTGATTGAAAAGTAACTATTTTAAACTATTTATAATTTTTTGTATGCAGTTACATTTTTCTTAATTCTATAATGTATGTTCCTTGATATAAAATTAAATGTGTGTTGTTGGTGGTGCTCCTCCACATTTTTCTATTGTTGTTTGTGAATGGCTGAATAACCATTTTCTTGGGAGATGGATGGGTAGATGTGGTCCGCACAAGTGGCCGGCCAGAAGCCCTGATTTAACACCCTGCGACTTTTTTCTTTGGGGTTGGTTGAAGGAGCAAGTCTATTCTACAAAATCAACAACTTTGGAAGAACTTACGAGAATTTATTTTTGCCATTCCATAAGATTTCCTGGGAAGATCGGTTGATGCGATTCCCGAGCAGCTTGAGAGGCTGGAGACGAATTTTAAATAGAACCCACGAAACCAACGACTTTTGAAGAACTTGAAGGAAGAATACACGAATTTATTTCAAGAATTCCGGGAAGATCAATTGATGCGATTCCCAAACGGCTTGTGGCAAATGGTGGTGCCTGTAGAAGAATCATAAGTAAAGTAAGTAAAGTCGTCGGGGTGGCCGAAAGTCGGTATCAGCCAATCAGCGAGGGAGTCTATCCCCTTTTCACTAGCACTAGACCAAGGAGATTGTTTTTGCGTCTGAGGTGTGGTGCCACACCTACCATCAGCTCCTTACTTTACCGCACAGATCCCTGTGCTACTCATACGCTGAGTAGGCGAGGGTCGGTATCGAACTAGGAACCTTGTGATTTACT
>CM042153.1:30528389-30538389 GCA_023376005.1 Doryteuthis pealeii
CTAAAAAAATTCAGAGAAATAGTGTAGATAACAATAAAGATGAGGACAATAGTCCAATTAATCCAAATAATATAATTATGAAGCCGTATCTCAAAAATTCAGAGAAATAGTGTAGATAACAATAAAGATGAGGACAATAATCAAATAATACTAATTATGAAGCCGTATCTCAAAAATTCAGAGAAAGTGTAGATAACAATAAAGATGAGGACAATAGTCCAATTAATCCAAAATAATATTAATTATCAAGCCGTATCTCAAAAATTCAGAGAAATAGTGTAGATAACAATAAGATGAGGACAATAGTCCAATTAATCCAAATAATACTAATTATCAAGCCTTATCTCAAAAATTCAGAAAAATAGCGCAAGTGATGGTTTTAACAGTTTGCAAATTGTTACGGCTGGCCATGAGCCATTACAATCAAACCGCAACAATGTTAATGGTGGGAAGACGAGCCAAGTATGTTATGCTTTTCTAATTAAAATCAAAGGCAACGTGTGACTACAAAGAATCCGTCTTGTCTATCCGCTGTCACATCTTTGCTTTCTTTTCGACAACCCCCGTTTCGTCCGACCCCTATCACCGCCCGGGTCTGATATCCGGTTTTGCTATTTCAAGAGAGATCAACATTTTCCTAGTTGAGTCGAGGCCGAAAAACACACCACCAAAGAAAAACATCCCGACCCGCGCCCGTCATTCTCTCAAAATCCGCTGGTTCCCGTGGATGAAGGTTCTCTTCCTGTTCGACGCCCCCTTCTACCCACCCTGACCCCAGACATATGATTAAAAAGAAAGAAAGAAAGAAAGAAAGAAAGAAAGAAAGAAGATAAACAGGTGTTTCAACTTTTAAATATTTCCATTTAATCAAACGTGCATATACAAGGCACAAAGTGACCACAGTTGAGTTCCCAGTGAGGATCGATCTCACTACGATAGTAAAAAAAGTAAAGTCGGCAGAGTGGCCTATTCTTGGTATCAGCAAGAGAGTCTATCCCCTTTTCACTTGCGCTATATGGTAGCTCAGTCGGTAGATCGTCCGGATAGGAATCACAAGTTTCCTGGTTCGACGTCGGCCCTCGCCAACTCAGCGTATGAGTAGCACAGGGATCAGTGCGGTGAAGTAAAGAACTGATGGTAGGAGTGGCGCTTCATCTCAGACGCTAAAATAATGTGCTTGGTCTAGCGCTAGTGAAAAGGGGATAGACCCCTCGCTGTATAGCTCATACCGACTTTAGGCCACCTCGACGACAACGATAGGCCAGGGAGATTGTTTTAGCGTCTTATATGGAGTGCCACACCTACAATCATTTCCCCACTTTATCGCACAGACACAAGCTGTACTACTCATGCACTGAGTTGGCTGGAGACGGTATTGAACCCGAAACCTTGTGATTGCCTGGGCGGATTTTCTACCGACTGAGCTAAACGATAGCAAGGTGAGACAATTATGCCAAACAAGATAGGCGTGATGTCTAAATTTTGAAACTGATTGACTGGTTGATTGATTTTAACGGCATCTCAACCTGTCTAGGGTTATTTTGGTTATTTCATATAACTCCAACATAAACAAAGGGGAACCACTCTTGACTGATATATTATTTATTTATTTTCCCGTTGAACTAACCCTAACCCTAAACCCTAACCCTAACCCTAAACCCGTCTTCTTTTTTCCTAGATCAATCAATAAGTAATTTATCAGTCAAGAGTGGTTCCCCTTTGTTTATCTTGGAGTTATAGGAAATAACCGTTATTTTATGCCTAGATTAGGGAATTGCGTTCATTGTACGTTGCTATTTACATTTTTTATGTAGTGCTTTCTTAAGAGATTTTTTTGTACATATCGAATACGAATAAATTGGGATTATTTGGATTATTCGGACTATAGTCCTCATCTTTATTGTTATCTGTACAAGGTTTCGGTCGAAGTGCCCCCGAATAAATGTTTAACGGACCTATTTGACCCATTGATAGGATCTTTTACAGGTACTACCATTCCGATGCATCTAATGGTGAAATTCCAGTTCTTGAGCTGTAGGGAGTGTAAAAGCGGTAGCTGAGGGTCTTGGGTATAACGGTAAATTGCATCTAATGATGAAGTTCCAATTGTGGAGCTCTTGGGAGTGCGGAGTATCTCTTCATCGCCATTACTCCAAGGTCCATCCTGATGCAGAGTGGTAGTACTTGTTAGGGTCACATCTATAGGTTAAATAGAAAAAAATAGTTTTAAAAAAGTATTTAAAAATTGAGCTAAAAAAGGTTTTCAATACCCATCAAGAATTATTAAAACAAAATGTCTTCGGCATAAAATAACACAACAAGGGTTGAGATGCTGTAATAACAACCAACCAATCAACCAACCAACCAACCAACACATTCTTTGGTTTTGTCGGGATACAATCAGCATATTCTAAGCCCCGCTTGAAATTGAAGGGAAGGTATTATTTATATCCAGATTTTATTCTGATTAGCTGAATTCCGCCCCCTACCGGTGGAATATTAAATCAGTTTCCGCAGAATATCTAAATGGAGACTTAACCTTTTATAAGGGATCATGGATTTGATTGATTGATTGATTAATTGATTTTAACGGCATATCAATCCATCCGGGCTTATTTTATGTCTAGGGTTAAATAGGAAAAATAAGTTTTAAAAAATCTGTTAACATTTTTTTTTGAATACCCATCAAGTGTGAATAGAACAAAACGTCCTTGAGATAAGATAACCCTACAAGGTTTGACATGCCGTAAAATTCAACAAATCACCCCAAAGAAGTCCATAGAACTCCAGAACTGGAGTCTCATCACCAGATGTAGTTTAGCATCATACCTAGGATACCCCTTTTTTGAAGGGTGTCTTACTTCTCTGGATGGAATACAACGATACCTACAATTCGTTGTCATAGCGACACATCATCCTAATAAAAGTAGAGGTGCGAAGACGCATCATCATCATTATCATCATCATCAGCCAGCTCTGTCGGTGGGGCTTTACAATACACCGACTGCACCTCTGCAGAGGGGTAAGACCTCCCCAATGGGGCCACCTGTTTGGCCGTGGGTGGCGACCTGTGATGCTTAAGGACGGAACCCTGGTGGCTGAACAACAATCCACTTGGGCCCTTCCTTGATAGGAATACTTGAAACCATATAATTGTGTTTAGATTATTTGTATGGCTTAGTAATACTTGAAACCATATAACAAAAAATGAAAAATATTTGTACTAAAAGTAGTTACTTGAAGCTATAACTATTTGCAAATGATTATTATTATAATTAGTTACTCGAAACCATATAATAGCTTAACTCATTGCCAACCAAATTACCCCCACAGCCCTAGTATTTTGGGGGGTATTTTTTACCTGTATTTTGGGATATTTCAAAGTTCACTAGGTATTCATCTCAGAACTCATTCTATTCAAATAAAATCCTGTCATTATTGTAATCTGAGTTCTTCTGCCTAATTATCATGAACTAATCATCAGCGACTTAGGATCACTGTGACGGGAGAGCAGCCGCGAGTGGTTTAAAGTATGCAACAAGTTGAAAAAAAGAAAAAAAATTCGGTGTAGGTATTTACCAATCCCTCCACACGAGCAGGATGTGACACATTATCAATTTCTAAAGCAGGGTTTAACAAATTTGAATTCAGAGTTTTGCTTCTCCTAGACTGGTTGCCTAACCAAATTTAGAGAGCCCAGTCTGTCCTACTATTTACACAGCTGGAGGGTAAATAGATTGATTCATACCTTTCCCATGAGTATTAGCGCTATGTGAAATGCAAACGGGATTTGAACTCGTCTCCTCATTTCCATTTCCTACGACGGTAACCATTACACCCCCGCGCCTCCAAAAGAATTCGGTTATATGTAAACCTAACAAAGGTTGACATACCAACCAATTAATCAATAAATGAACTTACAGCGCATTATCTATCATTGATACAATTCACTTCACAACAACCATATCTCAAAAGCCAGATTTGATATGGACATACTGAGGTCGGTTGTTATTGATATAAGTTAATAGATTCATAGATAGATAGATAACAGTTAGAAACAGGCGCAATCAGACTAGCCCATGTTATGACACAAATACCATATAGACTCGTGTAGGCGCGTGGTCTAATGGTTAGAGTCGTAGGAAATGAACTCGTCGACCCGAGTTCAATTCCTAGACGAAGCTGTTGGCATTTCACATGGCGCTAACACCCTTTGGAAAGGTATGAATCCAATTCTCCCTCCAGCTATAAGTAAATAGCAGGGCAGACTGGGCTCTTAACCATTGCTAGGTAACCAGTCTAGGAGAAGGAAAACTCTGAATTCAAACCTGTTAAACTCCGCTTAAGAAATTTACCTTGTATCACATCCTGCTCGTGCGGAGGCGTTGGTAAATATATAGACTCGTGTACACGTCGATTTCCTGAATAGGTTAATATCTTATTATAATGGAGATTCTGTGTCTGTCTGTCAGTACCAAAACTGCGTCACAATACCCTCTGGAATTGCGTAAGTTTATCAATGAGTTTTTAATTTATAAGCTAAGTTTAGTAAATAAATATATTTGGTTACCTCATGTAGTGTAATGGTTAGTGAGCTAGATTCGCAGACCATTGTTAGTGAGTTCGATACTCTCTGGGTGCCCCATACCTATGACCTTGTGCCACATCTGAGCTAAGCATAGTAAATAACTATATTTGGGCATCTCATGTAGTGTAATGGTTCGTAAGCTAGATTCGCAGACCATTGTTAGGGAGTTCGATTCTCACTGGGTGCCTCATACTTCTGGCCTTGTGTTACATCTAAGCTAAGCATAGTAAATAAATATATTTGGTACATCATGTAGTGTAATGGTTAGTAAGCTAGATTCGTACCATTGTTAATGAGTTCGATTCTCACTGGGTGTCCCATACCTATGACCTACATCTGAGCTAAGCATAGTAAATAACTATGTTTGGACACCTCATGTAGTGTAATGGTTAGTAAGCTAGATTCGTAGACCATTGTTAATGAGTTCGATTCTCACTGGGGGCCCCATGCCTATGAACTTGTGCCACATCTAAGCTAAGCTTAGTAAATACCTATACTCGTGTAAAGTTCGATAGCATTCTTTGGCCTGAAAATGAAGTTTTCAAAAGTCGACTAATACTCGAGTGTATCTGGTAGATATGACTTAGAGTTGAGTCTTTCCAAATTAATTTGATTCGAGATTTACCTAGCGAGAATTCAAAGTTCACTGCAAATGAGCAAAAGTCGGAAAGGTCAATGAGTAAATGTCACTGTTAAGGCACGCTGTTGACAAACATGGCGTTCCCCTGGTGGCAGACCATGGCGATGCTATTCCATGTCGAATATATTTTCCTTCTTCTTTATTTGTATTTTTTTAAATTTAGGTTCTTAGTGTGAATGAACTGAATTTAAATGACTTCAACACGAACATTAAAAAATCAAGCTGTGTATTAGTTCATGCGAACATAATTATATTCATATATATATATATATATATATATATGTATATATATATATATATATATATATATATATATATATATATATATATATATATATGTGTGTGTGTGTGTGTGTGTGTGTGTGTGTGTCATATCTATCTATTCATATCTATCTATTCATATCTATCAGTCTCGGCACGTCCATATCTATCTCTTTCGGTATGTTCATATCTATGTTTGTGTGTATGTGTGTTTATGTGTGTGTGTGTGTGTGGGGGGGTTCATGTATATCTATTCATATCTATCTATACATATCCATCTGTCTTAGCAAGTTCATATCTGATTATCGCAGTCTTTTCATATCTATCTATCTATCTATCTATATATCTATCCAGTCTGTCCATGTCTAGGTGTGTATGATTTATCTTAATGTTATTTACTAAATAATACCAATAATTAACAATTATTCAACTTACCTAATTGGTAATGACTGAATTCTGATTCAATACGCAACCTCATAAGGGTTGTGAGTTGATCACATAAATCTATTGTTGTTGCATATATATATATATATATATATATATATATATATATATATATATATATATATATATATATATACGACATGCCATTAAACAAAGAAACCAACCCAAACCTTATAACTAAAGATTGCACAATATGATAGAGCTGTGGTTACCAACTTGTTTTTGGTCATGCTCCAACTCAGCATTATATATATATATATATATATATATATATATATATATATTATATATATATATATATATATAAGCAGTGACGTAGTTTCGGCTACAGACAAACAGACACCGAATTTCTATTATAATAAGATGCCTAAACTTGCAAATTGTCGTCAAAATTAAAACGAAAAATTTGACGACGATTTGCAACGCATCAAACTAAAGTCAGGTAAGTCAGGTTAGTAATTATTTTATTTCATTTATTTAAGGAATCTTTAAATATTTTCTAAACTGCACATAAATATTTTAGTTCGGAAAATCTTTCAAGATTCGTTAAATAAATGAAATAAAACAACTACTAACCTGACAAAAAAAAAAAAAAAAAAAAAGTAAAGTATTTTGAATCGGATTTTTAAAATTAATTTTAATTTCAAAATTAAGTTTGATGTGTTGCAAATCGTCGTCAAAATTTTCCGTTTTAATTTTGACGACGATTTTCAAATTTTTCCAATAAGATTTTATATGGCGTATTTTTCGACGTAAACATCCGCGTTGGTGTGTGTTTGAAAAGGGCGTGTAAATTGCTCTGTACACAGTGGCAGGTAACACCGATTGATTTATGATATTATCGCATGGGAGCTGATGTGTTCGCTGACACCTGCAGCTGGAGATTCACACATGCGAGCTGCTCATTATTCTTTTTCACACGAATAAAATTCCCGTAATTATATTTAAGATACTTTTTTTACGCGCTCGTGTGTAACGGTTATCGTCGAAGACAAAATTGAATCGGCGACTCGAGTTCAAATCCTTAACGAAGTTTTGAGATAAGGCTTGATGATTAGTATTATTAATATTATTCGGACTATTGTCCTCGTCTTTATTGTTATCTGTACAACGTTTCGGACGATGTGCCCTCCGGCCTTCTTCAGGTATTTCTTGTCGGACTCGGGAACCTTCTCGGACTCGGAAACCTTCTTTTTGAACTCGGGAACCTTTTTGTCGTATTCGGGAACCCATTTCTTTCTTCTCTGCTTTGGATTTTGGCGTGTAATCAATAACAATGAAGATGAGGACAATAGCCCGAATAATACTAATAACCCTTAACGAAGTTGTTTCATGTTTCACCTTGTGCTAATTCCAATTAAGGAAAGGTGTGAATCTAACAGTTCTCTCTTTAGCTATAGGTAAATAGTAGGGTAGATACAAATAGGTGATTAGTTGTATTAATCTTATTCTATAAATGGTGCTTGTCTTAACTTTTGGCAACTAATATCCTGGTTCTTCATGAATCTCGATTGATTTTTACGGTAAAATATTTTACAATGCATTTCTGTAGTAAAATCATTTACAATGTATTTCAGTAGGAAATTTATTTAGAGTGTCGTTTATAGTAAAAATGATTTACAATGCATTTCTATAGTAAAATAATTTACAATGTATTTCAGCGGGAAATTTATTAAGGGTATAGTTCATAGTAAAATCGTTTACAATGTATTTCAGTAGGAAAATTATTTACAATGTATTTTACACTTAAATTATTTACATGTTTGAGTGGACCTTGAAGTATTGCTTGGTTGGTGTTGTATATTGGGTTTAATAAGAAACGGAAGTACCGTTTGGGCCATTTTTATATGAAACGGAAGTATCGTTTCAGCCATGTTTTACTTGTGGTAATAAAAAGGCGGAAGTGGTATTCCACCAGCTCATGTACAACTAGGATTACTTGTTGTGTTGTTTATTCGCTAAGCAAACTGTGTCATTTTTGGCGACGAGGATGAGATAAAAATGTCACAGCTTGTTTAGAGAATAAACAACACAAGTTGTACATGAGCTAGTGGAATAACCACTTTTGCCTTATTATTACCACAAGTAAAACATGGCTGAAACGATACTTCCGTTTCATAGAACAATGGCCGAAACGGTACTTCCGTTTCTTATTAAACCCAATATACAACAGTTGGATGGTTAGATTTAACGGCATGTCAACCTATGGCTTATTTTATGTCGTTTAAACAATGTTTACTGTTGTTCACATGTTCGTACCATTAAATCAACTAACTACCGGGTTTTTTAAAACAAATTCTATGAAAATATGTTTAAAATAGTTTTTAAAATATGTTAGGGAAATTATTTTTTACGATTATTATATTTTATGAAATCTAAAAAAAAAAAAAAAAATAAACAGATAAAAAACGATTTTTAATTTTTTTTTCTATAAAGATAATAGTCTGAATAATTATATGAGATTTTTATAAGTTTCAATACGGGATTTTTTTTTTTTTTTTTTTTAGTAACATGATTGCTGAATTTTACTTAAAAAATGTCAATATTATGACATAAAATTGTTTCAAATCACTCAAAAATACAGGATTACATTTTCTTTTAATCTTGTTGGGTAGTCAATCTTTTTTTAAATTTATTTTTTAAAACTTTTTAAAAACTCATTTTGTATTCTATTCATCCCATAGAGATACCCTAACAGGTATTACCACAGTGTCAACGTGGACCTGGGAATAAAGGGGTACGTCACACTCCCCAGAGCTCAAAAATTGTAATTTTACCACTAGATGCAGTTTAAGGCCATACCCCGGACACTAAGACCCTCGGCAACCGCCATTTAGCACATATATGATAAGAAGTTTGGTTTTTTTCCCATAAGAGCAATACGGTCGGGACAATCATATAGGTGCTAGGACTTGATGTGACCAGTCGATTGTCAATTAACAAGAAAAAAGAATTTGAAAATGAAAGTGAAAGGATAGACAAATACTTAATTGGTTGTTTGTATGTTTTATTTTACGGCACATCAACCCTTTACGTGTCATGTAATGCCGAATCAAGTAATTTTGATAAACAAAGGATTCAGGTTGTTTACAGTACCTGCGGTTGCCTAAGTTACCACTCAATTAAGTATAGAACAGGTTCATCATGTTGGATTATTTTGGTATATAAGGTGTGCTACAATACACCACTTAAATTTATAGACTAAGCGAGGTCACGCGGTTTAAACCACAGCTAATCAACAGCCCGAATACGTGGCTGGTTGACGACTTAATCGCTGATACTGAGAGACGTCCATTTGCAATCATTGACGAAGGACCTGCAAGACTGAGGAGCATCAAGGAACAACCAAAGGATTTTTTACCAAGGATCGCGCCTGTTTAACACAAGGATCTCCACTGGACAAGCTCTCTTGCTTGAAGCCTAAAGGATGGCCACTAAAATCGTAACACTTAGCATCGGGGATCTAGCGGGAACCGGTGATTTCAGTAAGGCTTGACCTTAGTACGAACCTTGGACTTTGCCAGAGATTTTAAAAAGTTGTAGAACATGAGGGTAACAGTCATACCAATTGTAGTTATTGTAGTTTTTTTTTTTAGAAAAAAGATGGAGGAATTGAAAATTAGAGGAGAAATCAAAACCACCCAGACCGCAGATCGCCTAGAATACTCAGAGGAGTCTTGGAGGCCTGTCACTCAGACTCCGGTGAAAGACCATCAGAAACCCCAGGTGTGAAAAACTCGCAGGGGATGAAATAATAATAATAATAATAATAATAATAATAATAATAATAGTGTTGATTAACAAAAAAGAAAAAAAAGAGAGAACGTGCCAACTGGTGGACTTTGCGGTTCCAGCAAATCACAGGGTGGAATTAAAAGAAAACGAAAAGATGGACAAATACCTGGACTTGCCAGAGAATTGAAAAAGCTGTGAATATGAGGGTGAAAGTGATATCAATTATAGTTGGTGCACTTGGAAAAGTCCCAAAAAGCTTGGAAAAAGGTTTGGTGAATCTGGAAATCCTGTATTGACCATCCAGAATACTGCATTGCTCCAATCTGCTCGAA
>CM042153.1:30543389-30545889 GCA_023376005.1 Doryteuthis pealeii
ATATTAAATATATGACATTAAATATATGACATTACATATATGACATTAAATATATGACATTAAGTATCTGATACAAATAATTTGCACAATTTGTATGGTTTCAAGTTTTCCTATCTAACATTAATAATTACTTTTCAAGTGATTATTTCTATTTAATACGCCATTTGTTTATACACAGTTATATGGTTTCAAGTAACTAATAATAATAATCCCCAGTAAACAATTATAGCTTCAAGTAACTATTCTTGATAAAAGTAATCTACAGTTATATGGTTTAAAGTTTTCCTATCTAAGACATATAACTTGCAAACAAATCTGACCCATAGATGGGACCCTAACGGATACTACTACTCTGTGTCAGAGTGGGCCTGGGAGTAATGTAATGGCAATGAATGGGTACTCTATAAATCTTCAGATGCAGTTTAGTGTCCAAATCAGGACAGCCCTTTGGGAGGTCTTATCCCTCTAAAGGGCATACAATCAGCGCAATCTAACCCCTACTGTCAGGGCGGATAATGGGTAGTGATCGTAGAACGAAGTTTTCATGTACTGAGTTCGACCCTAATAGAATACTCCGATAGTAAGACCTTGTGTTAGACTAAACTAAGTTTAATATCTAATCGCTATTTAACTTTGTTATGTTAATTTATTTCGTCTTTTATCATCAAGAAGATGGAAAAATGGAAGACACGATGTATAGAAGAAATTTAGAACGAAATAATATACAGGCTTCTGCAGAATGATCTCTCTCTCTCTCTCTCTCTCTCTCTCTCTCTCTATATATATATATATATATATATATATATATATATATATATATATATATGAGATCTGCAAAATGTGGCGTCACGTACGTATTTTTCAAAATAAATTTAACCCCAACTGGTTGAAAAAAATTACCAAAAATCAGGGAATTATCTGATTTTAATGAAATTTTCAGTGTTGATTTATAAATGAATGAATTTTATAATGCATCAGTTATGTTATTTTAAGACATTCTGATTTTTTCAGGTCACTTAACATTGAGCACCCCGCCCCCCATATTTTGGGCGGAAGATATTGGTGGGGGGATATACTAATATATATAAACTAATTACAATATAAATAGAAAGACAAAAGACCGAAGTTGTGAATCGAAGAAAAATGTTTTTAAGGGAGAGACTCTGGTAGAAAATAAGTACCGAAAATCTGAAAATTAAATTTAAAAAAAAAAGAGATTTTTAGAGATTTTATTTTACTCTGCTGTTTATGTATATATTTGACTTTTAGATTACCAGTGAAAAAATTATACATCAATATTTGTTCAGTTTAAAAGGGTGGGGGCCTAACTTTTTAACTGAGTTTTCTCCAAAAATTATTAGATAACAATACTAAAGTAGGCTTGCTATTAAATGAATATTTGTTTTTAGAATCTAAAACTATTAAATTTGAAACTAAAAATTAGGAATTTCATATTTTAAATGAATGTTATCTATTAATTAGGTATATAAATTGTTTTCTCAAAGCGTGTATGGGTGGCGCAAATGGTAATACTCATTTTAAAGAATTTCGATTTATTTTCATTGAATCAGTTTGATTGAAACGATTCAGTAATTTAAAAGAAAGAACTCATTGATTAATGAGTCAAGATTTAAAATTTCATGAAAATCAGGTAATTCCTTGATTTTTGGTAATTTTTTGTTTATCAATATGGGTTAGTACATTATCACTTACGGCCTCCCGTAGATGCGGACATCGTAAAACTTCTTTCCCTACAAAAGGTAATGTTAACTCAATGTAAACAAGGTTTACGCATTGCGTGTTTGGAACGAAAAAATTATATTAGGTTTTAATAATTATCAACAAGTTAGTAATTTTTCTGTATATAGTGTATTTAATGTTTTTTTGTTATTGATTTCTAAGAAGAAACTGTTATAAGTTTTATTTCTTAAATAATGTAGGTGTTTTAGTCCGTAAATTACTTCAAACCAGTTTTTGTTAAATTTTCGGGATGATTTAATTTTAAAAATGTATTAAAAATAAATTACATATGTAATAATTCGTTTTTTTTTTACTGATGCACATTATGCTACTACTTTTCGACTTAAAAAATTGACCATAAATAATCGATTTAATTCGTTTTTAAAATGAAAATGAGCCAATATTTTGGCAGATCCTAATATATAATGAAGGATAGAAAATAAGAAAAGTTTGGTTTACCTTTGGGATTACCCTTATATATATATATATATATATATATATATATATATATATGATGGACTCTCCCGTCAATTTCGACGTATGAGGTTCAGACAGCCTCTTTCATCTAACCTTGTGTGTTAATCGCAGCTGACATTTCAGCCCTGCCAATGACTTGCAAAGAAATCCACAGATGGAACAAGTGTGTGCATTATTTGAATGTATTGCTGGGACACTAGCCAATACTCTAGTCCTTTCTCTAGCTTGGTGACCTCCGATGCTGCAAAATTCTTAATACCATTGTAACACAAAGTCCTCCACA
>CM042153.1:30550889-30602502 GCA_023376005.1 Doryteuthis pealeii
TCTTGGGACCGAGCAAATTATCTACCTCCCTTACTCATAGGTTTAGAACTTTGATAATTTTAATAACATTTTTATTTCTATTATTTTGTATCAAATTAGACAACATTATCCTATATTAAAGTATTAGGGGCCGGGTTAGCTCAGTCGGTAGAGCGTTCGGTTAGAAACCGCAAGGTTCTTAGTTCGATACAGGCCCTCGCCAACGAACCTGGGAGTAATGGTGATGAAGGGGTACTCCACATTCGCTATCCAAGTACAAAATTCGTGTTATCCAGGGCACAAAAGCAAAGTTCCGGGTTCGATACCGGCCCTCGCCAACTCAGCGCATGAGTAGCACAGGGATATGGGCGGTAAAGTAAGGAGCTTATAGTAGGTGTGGCGCTCCACCTCAGACGCAAAAACAATCTCCTTGGTCTAGCGCTAGTGAAAAGGGGATAGACTCCCTCGCTGATAGGCTGATACCGATTTTAGGCCACCCCGACGACTTTTAAAAATCTTATATTAGCACATGGTGTGATGGTTACTGTCGTAAGAAATGGACACGGCGTGACGAATTCAATTCATGACGGGGCTGTTTGCATTTCACAAAGAGCTAATACCATTGGGAAAGGTATAAATTCAACTATTCTTTATCCAGCTATGGATAAATAGAAGGACAGACTTAGCTCTTTAACCATGGACAAGTAACCAGTCTAAGGAAAGAAAAATAAATTAAAACCTGTTAAACTCCGTTTAAGAAATTGACTTTGTGTCACATCAATCCCATATGGAGGGGTTGGTGAATATGTATTAATATGCGTGTATCTCCGTGTGGTACGCCCTGTTGTCACGTCAGATAAAAAGAACGACATAACCGAAAGAAAGAACGAGCGAAAGAAAGAGTGAAATAAATAAATCAAGCAACGTCAACCACGTCACGAACCCTTACGCGAAGAGGGTCGGAAATTGTTAAATACAAATAGAAATCTATAACGATTTATCTCAGATAAATTTATCTGAATTAAATTAGATTAAAAACAAGAAATTTACTATTTTTTTAATAATATTACATTATTGCGTGGGCCTCCCTGTATATATAAGGGGAATACATACAAGGTGTGTCAAAAAGTATTGAGATTTTATGTACTTTTTGACACACCTTGTATTCTGAAAAAAGTTCCATTCTATCATGGTAAATACCGCTTCAAATTCAGCACTTTTATGACACACCTTGTATTCTGAAAAAAAAATTAACGTTCCATTCATTGCTCATTTCTATCTTGGTAAATACAGCTTCAATCTCGAACTTTTATGATACACCTTGTGTATTCATGAGGACACAGGGTATCGTCGAGAGGACTTGCCAAGCGTGATGGCCGAGAGAGAGAGAGAGAGAGAGAGAGAGAGAGAAGAGAGAGAGAGAGAGAGAGAGTCTAGGGAATCTGTGTTGCTGGCAAGCCTTGATGATGATGATGATGATGATGATGATGATGATGATGTCAGTAACGTTGGAAACAAATATCCGAATTGTTTTTTGTTTTTTTCCTACGTTTTTTTTAGACATAGAACCTTTAAAAAAGATCTGATTAAGATTACGTATCTGTACGGAATAGGTGCTTGTGTGGGATTGCTTGATGGGTGGGGGTGGTGGTGATGGCACTAACACTTTCTTTTTCCCCCCAGTGGCCCAAATCACTACCAATCCACCCCTGGTGGAATCTTCCCCCAAAAAAAAACAAAAACAAAAAAAACAAAAAATCCAACCCGTATTCACGATACATGAACTGATTTCTCTATCTTCTCAGATCTCTTGTAGCATTTTCTCGGAAAGGATATCCGGTTGTCACGTGGTACAAATCGTTATTGTCTCCATTAATCAATTGGTATCTTTCCAATCTCGTATTATTTATGACAGATACAAGAATTTCGTAAATTCGTTTATGTCCGTTAAAATATAATCTGGCAAGCCATTTTGCTCTTGTGTAGATAATTCTATATCTTTTTCGGTTGAAGGACAAAAGAAAAAAAGAAAGAAAGAAAGAAAGAAAGAATCATTTAGTCAATATCATGGGCGGACTGAGAGGTTGAGTAATCTGGCAGTGCCCGAGGGCCCAAAGCATCCAGATGTTCAAGTAGCAAACTTATCATCTGTGTAGTGGTTTCAAATCAATTTAAGTGTTATAGCCAAGAGAATTAGTATGAATTTACCCTCCCCAACACAGGTATGATGCGACACAAGGTCAATCATTAAGTGGAGTACTGCTTGTTTGAATTCATAGTTTTCGTTCTCCTAGACTGGTTGACTTACCATGGCTAGGAGAAGCCGGTTTTCCCTACTATCTACCCATAGATGTGGGGGTGAGGAGAAGATCTATTTTCCAAGGGAAAAGAGAGTTAGAAAGACAATATGAAACGCATTCTCTAGTTCCGGTTCTCTTTATTTTCTCTTTTTCTCTGGCTTTCCTCCCCACTTCTTAATCATTCTATGACTTCTAATTATATATATTATATATATATATATATATATATATATATATATATATATATATATATTATACTAAAGCTGAACGAGTCACCTTTTAGATCCTAAAGGCTTTTTTACTATTTAGTTTAATGGCACGAAAATTATGATAATTTATTCCTTAGATCTAGGATTAAATCATGTTTGAAAAAAATCATTTTCATCCTTTTAATTAGCAGTAATTGGCAATTAAGTCATAAAGTCACCAATCCTCTCTTGTGCTCTGCATATCAATTTAACCCTCGTTATATATATATATATATATATATATATATATATATATATATATACTAGCAAATATATGCACCCTCCGGGTGCAAGTATTTAAGTTTTGATATAATAAAATATCATATTAAATTAGAAAGTCTAATGAAACTGACTAAGAATGCAGATAAAAAGATCTGCAACAGAGGGGGTATAATCGAAAAACAGAACAACTTTGAAACTAACTATTCCATCATTTTTCATTACTCCCCTCTTTCATTGGTAAATTTTCCTAATTTAACTATTTAGTTAAAATAGGAAGTAAAGGATAATATTACAGTTATTTCTTCTTGTAAATAAATTACTTTTAAGATTTATCCACGAGATTTTTGTTTATATTTCTTAAGATAAAACCAAACAATTAGAAATCAATAATACCAAGCACATATTTATTAAAATAAAATTTTAAATATCAATATGCAAATTAGCCCTCTCGTTCAAACTGTAAACCACTATTTTGTTGTATATATAAATACAATTGCATGTTATTAGTACGTAGATATGGTCAACAGTATTAATAATGTAAAACAATTTTTTTTATAACTGAAGGTTTAAAAGAATGAAATCATGGAGAATTTGACGTAAATAATTAAGGGAATTGTGACTTGAGTAGTAATATAGTTTCGGTTACAGACAGAAAAACACACAATCTCCATTATAATAAGATATATATATATATATATATATATATATATATATCTTAACTAACGACTCCCTATATGCTTTTAATCTTTCTAAGAGCATTAAGTGTGAGATGTCCCAACCTCTTTAATTGTTAGCATTCCAAACCCATAACTGATAATCACTATCAGCACTTCTTACTACCACAAAAATAAACGGTCTTAAATTAAAAAAAGGTTTTTCCTAACTAAATGGTTAGAATTAATTTAAATCAAATTATTTTGTAATAAAATCATGATTTGTGATGTTTGGGAGATTAAAAGATATACGAATAAAATGAAAAAAAAAACGAAAATAAACACAATACCCTTTTTACGATAACGTACGTTTCTATTAATATTATATGCTTTCATTTTTAAAAAATCATTTATTTTTTTGTACAGTTTTTAATACAAAACAATAAAAATAAAATTCTCATCTTCCAAATTATCCAGTCGTATTGTCTCATTAATAATTTCATTTACTTATACTTTTAGTAAATAAGTTCTTTCGTTTATTTTAATTACATTTACATTTAATTCCACTTAAATTTATATACATTTTGTTTTATTATCCGGCCATATTTCTCCTTTATTAATTAGCATACTCTCAATCCTTCTTACAATGACCTGAGAACAAGTTCATTTCCTTTTTTCAGTAGAAACCTCCAATTTGACGTATCAGATTTAACCGCCTATATTTAACAGAATGAAATTTGAATAAAGGTTAATATTATCTTCAAAATTTTGGAATCATTGAAAAGAACCATTAAAAAAACTTCTGATGATTTGAAAAAATATTTCAGCTTACGGAAAATAATGAAAACTTACTTACTAAATGCTTACTTTTTTCCTAATCCCAATTATCTACCCAGAGGTCAGTTGGTGACTCAATGGGTCACGTTTTGTCTAGTACACACACACACACACACACACACACACACACACACACACACACACACACACACACATATATATATATATATATATATATATATATATATATATAATATATATATTTTAAGAGGGGGTTAGGTAAGTGTTAGTTATTGAAGATATTTAATATGTTGTCTCCGACTTTAAATGCTATTTTATTAATGTTAGGTTTTTTATTTTTTATGCATATGGCTTCTAAGATCTGTAGGCGTTTCTTCTTATTATTTTTGTAGATAATTTTAGTATTTTCGTTTAAGATTTTTCTAATTTCGGGGAGGTGGATTTTTCTGGGTGTTTTTTAATAAAGTGTTGTTTTATGGAGCTTGTGTCGGAGAGATAGTATGTGAGACGGCGGGATAGTGTTGTTGTTGTATGGCCAATGTAGCTATTAGTGTATAGTTTGTTTTCCGAGAGGCACTCTCGGAATGGGCAAATGAATCTATATACTACGTTCGTTTGGCTTAGGGGATTTTTAGGTTTGATGTTTTGAATTTGGTGTAGTAAATAATTAGTTTTATTTTCTGTTGTTGGTCGACGGGTTTGATGTGTCTATGTATGATGTTGGTTATTACATGTTCGTGGGATTTGTAGTTTTTGTGCATTTGATTTCTGTAATATAGATTGATTTTGTTATTATTGTTGTTGGGGTTGTTATTGTTATATTAATATATATATATATATATATATATATATATATATATATTATATATATAGTCATTCAAAAGGTTCTAAGCCTCACTCAGATACCTTATGATGGCTTGCCTCTGTTTAATCCATTTTAAGAATAGTCACATACATCTCACCTTTGTTTGAGCCTCACATACACAGGAATTAAGACAGAAATCTGAATGAGATTTTCTAGTTTTATAAGAAGTGTGAAGCTAAAAGTTTATGAACGGCCCTCGTACTAATATAATTTCCGATCACTTAGTCGAGTTATCAAATGTCCGTCCACATTGGAGTCCCCCCCCCAATTCATTTCCTGGCATATGTATAATTATCTTGACCTACTAATTAATCATTGCTTACGACCTGATATCTATAATACTAATCTAATACTCCTGTGTCAAATGTTGTGTGTTTGAATTTGTATCTGGCCAAGAGGAAAGTCTCAGAGACCAGACTTCTGCATGGATAGCGATTTGACTTCAGGTTTCAAGTAGAAATTGACCCCCGAAATCACTTAAGGTCATCAGATGACAAAATATGCCATTTGGTAGCAAAACAGGATGACATATATATATCTATCTTTACAAACCCCTCCGCACGAATAGGATGTGATACAAGGTCATTTTTTTAAGCAGAGTTTAACAGGTTTGAATTCAGAGTTTTCCTTCTCCTAAACTGGTTACCTACCCAAGGTTAAAGATTCCAGTGTGTCCTACTATTTACCCATATCTGGAGGGAGAGTAGATGGATTCATACCTTTCCCAAGGGTATTAGCACTATTAAGCGGTGTTTAATAGGATTGGATTCAGAGTTTTCTTTTTCCTAGACTAGTTGCCTAGTCAATGTTAAAGGTTCCAGTCTGTCCTATTATTTACTCATAGCTGGAAAAAGATTAGTTGGATGCATACCTATATGAAATGTAAACAGCCTCGTCTAGGATTTGAACTCGGGTCGACGAGTCCATTTCCATGACTCTAACCATTACACCACGGTCTCCAAATAATGCTATAATGTTGTATGTTAACATTTGACGTGAGTTAAAAAACAGTCAATTTACTAGCTACCGTATTTGACGGCATATAGTACGCACTTTTTTACCCAAAATTTTGGCTAAAAAATTGCCCTGCGCCTTACACATCGTAGGTAAAGTGAAACAAATGATAAGAATCCCATTGGACTTTACAGTCACAAAAACTATATCATAGTCTTTATATTAAACTATATTAAGTCTTTATATTAAACTATATTATAGTCTTTATATTAAACTATATCATAGTCTTTATATTAAACTATATTAAGTCTTTATATTAAACTATATTATAGTCTTTATATTAAACTATATTAAGTCTTTATATTAAACTATATTATAGTCTTTATATTAAATATATTAAGTCTTTATATTAAACTATATCATAGTCTTTATATTAACTATATATTATAGTCTTTATATTAAGTCTTTATATTAAACTATATCATAGTCTTTATATTAAACTATATTAAGTCTTTATATTAAACTATATTATAGTCTTTATATTAAACTATATTAAGTCTTTATATTAAACTATAGTCTTTATATTAAACTATATTAAGTCTTTATATTAAACTATATTAGTCTTTATATTAAACTATATTACTTTAGTCTTCCGAGACTGAAATGCCAAGGATAACAAATAATCTTTGTGTAATGCACAGCTAGACTGTTTTCAACAATATATGCTTAAATACACTAAAAGTTTTTTTTCCTGAATCTGACCTGCTGAAATGGGGATGCGTCTTATATATGTCCGTGTGTCTTATATGCCGTCAAATACGGTACTTTTTTTTATTTAAATTTTTTTTTTATTTCTTTTATTTGAGGCAACCAAAAGTCGGCAAAAATCTCGATATTTTTAGCGGTTATGTTGTTCTTGATTCGTTTCTCTTCTCACCATCAGACAAACGAACACGCAGAAATCAAACGTAGTGTATTGTCTATTATCTGGAGAAAAAAAACAGGGCTACAAAGAAGCTAATTTTGAATATAAGTTGTGAGAAAAACACCTTTTTAAAAACACTAAATGTAAAAGGCTTTCTCTAAACGTTTGATCTATTGGTCTATTCAATGAACTAGACAACACGAATAAAGATGGAAGCGATTTATCAGGTCCCGGTTGCATCTCTGCATCCGTTCATGGATAATAATAATAATAATAATAATAATAATAATAATAATAATAATAATAATAAAAAATTTAAAAAAAGCAAAACAGCATTATTTCATACACAGAAAGGGCACAGATATAAAAGATGGAATCATTGTAGTCGGCCATTATCGTATGCGACAGAAATAAACAACATTGTTTCTTAAACTGATAACAACAGAAACAATTATTTGCGAAAGCCGGAAATACAGGAAAAAAGACAGCGGGGATAATGAACGAACACAAATGTTTACTGTAAACCCTCGCTATAACGAAATTGTGAGTGTAGGGGGGATAGTCGTAGCAGTCTCATTTTGTAAATAAGAAACAAAATCGCTAGTTCGCCCCATTTCCACAAAGCAAATACCGCGTTTCCCCGAAAATAAGACCTACCTGTAAAATAAGACCTAATGTGATTTTTCTGAGTAATCTATACATATATAAAGGGCAGTTGTGTGTATGTATGTCCGGAGGACACGACGGAAATAAAACAATTAACGACAAAGTAAATATATATACACATTCACTATTATCTTGCTTTTTGAGCAAACATGATAAAGATTTGATTTATATTCGGGAAGATAATTAAAAAAATAAGATTTAAATGATCACAACATGGAATATTTTTTACATTTAATATTTTAAATAGGTTAATATGAACATTAGCTACATAAATGAGAGTAACCTCCCTTTGTTTCTTTCATTTTGAGGAAGCCGTCTGTTTTGGTCGGCCATTTTCGGTGAAATGAAAATGGCCGACCAAAACAGATGGCTTTCTCTAAGTGAAAGAAACAAGGGGAGGTTACTCTCATTTATGTAGTTAATGTTCAGATT
Organism: Doryteuthis pealeii; assembly: GCA_023376005.1. Classification (NCBI taxonomy): domain Eukaryota; kingdom Metazoa; phylum Mollusca; class Cephalopoda; order Myopsida; family Loliginidae; genus Doryteuthis; species Doryteuthis pealeii. The sequence goes on from CM042153.1 coordinate 30,558,932, forward strand.
ACCTTAAATAAAAAGTAAAGTCGACGGGGCGGCCTGAAGTCGGTATCAGCCAGTCAGCGAGGGAGTCTATCCCCTTTTCAATATCGCTAGACCAAGGAGATTGTTTTTAGCATCTGAGGTGGAGCGCCACACCTACCATCAGCTCCTTACTTTACCGCACAGATCCCTGTGCTACTCATACGCTGAGTTGGCGGGGACCGGTATCGAACTAGGAACCTTATGGTTTCTAGCCGAACGCTCTACCGACTGAGCTAACCCGCTGAATCGTTGAGTCGCTGAATCAATGCAAAGTCTTTTTTTATGTAGAGATTTTAATGGGGCATCCTGCGAGGATCCAACTCACAATTCAGTAATAATGGATCTGCCAGACTAACTTAAAAAAACCCTCCACCCAAGCGATGCCGGGTAGCCACTTCTGGTTTTAATATAAGTGCTCCCCTTAAAATAAACGCAAGTTGGGAACAATAACATTCCAGAGGATGATGATATGATTATTTTTTAATGAATTGTCGTTAATGAGTTTTTGAATAAAAGAACATGTTAATACTAAATAAATGTAGATGGTTTTTCGTAATTTCTATTTATTCCAAATATCGTATTTCGAAATATAAAGAATAAGACATCCCCCGAAAATAAACTCAAGTGTTATATTTATTAGTTGGACGCGCATGGTCTAATGGTTAGAATCATAGGAAATGGACACGTCGACCAGAGTTCAAATCCTATACGAAGCTACAGTTCACATAGCGCTTGGGAAAGGTATAAATCCAACTACTCTCTTCCTCTCTCTCTCCAGCTATGAGTAAATAGTAGGGCCGACTGTGCTCTTTAACCTTGGTTAGGCAACCAGTTTAGGAGAGGGGACAACTCTGAATTCAAACTTGTTAAATCCGCTTGGGATGGTCACATATAGAATTAGGCACAGTCCTAATTAGTGATCTATTTCACTAATTTTCGGAGTGAAAATTAATATAAGCCCAGTCTTATTTTCAGGGAAACACGGTAGCATTTTTTTTTATTTTTACTACGAACTTTCATAATCATAGCTTTCTTCCCGTTGTGATGTAATGGTTAACAAGTTCAAATCCTGGACGAAGCTACAGTTCACATAGCGCTAATACACTTGGGAAAGGTATGAATCCAACTACTCTCCCTCCAGCTATGGGTATATATATATATATAGTATCAAATTGCCGATTTAACTCTTCAGTTGCAGTGTCATGAGTAAATTATCCAAAAGAGCTCAATATATTTTTAAAAATCAATAATAATAGTAGTTATAGCAATAGTGGAAAAAGTATATATATATATATATATATATATATATATATATATATATATATATATATATATACGGGGGGGTACAGTTAGAAGTCATAGAATGATTAAGAAGTGGAGAGGGAAGCCAGAGAAAAGAAAGAAAAAATTGAATAAATATAGATGGAGATGAAGAGAGAAAGAAAAAAAAAGAGAAGAGTAAACAATAAGAAAGAAAGAAAGAAAGAAAGAAAGGAAAAAAGAAAGAAAAAAAGACAGTAGAAAAATGAAAAGATTAATAAAGAGGGTAATGTTATGAATCCAACTACTCTCCCTCCATCTATGGGTAAATAGTTGGGCAGATTGGGCTCTTTTACCTTGGTTAGGTAACCAGTCTAGGAGAAGAAAAACTCTGAATTCAAACCTGGTCACTACTATGATAGACTCAGTCCTACTTAGTGATCTATTTCAATTTAAAAAAATATTCTTCCAAGGTTCTACCACCTAATTAAAACATACAAAAAAGAGAAGGAAAACTCTGAATTCAAACCTGTTAAACTCTGTTTGGGGTGGTCACTACTAGAATAGGCTTAGTCCTAATTAATGATTCTTTTACGACCTGTCAACCCTTTCTGGGTCATTTTATGCCGAAGACGTTTTATTCATCCTTGGTGGGTACTCATTTTTCTTTTTCAAACTTAATTCTTTTAAACGCATTTTTAGAACTCGGTTTTTCTATTTAACCGATAGATGGGACCCTGATGGGCACTACCACTCCGGGTCAGAGTGGACCTGAGAGTAATGGTGATGAAGGGGTACTCAACATTCCCAGAGCTCCAGAATTGGAGCTTCACCATCAAATAGTTTAATGTTATACCCAGGACAGCTTAAATTTAGGTAGATCCGAGGATGAAGATTACACGAAAATTTTCACGGTATATTTCTATTTCGTAAAAATGTAACGCGTGTCTATAATGACAAACAATAACACCGATAGACTTTGGAAAGCTTTATTCTACTTAGAATAATTGGTACACTTATCAAGAGTTTATATAGTCTAGTATTCCCTAGAGAGTTCTCCAAAAGGGAGGTAATCATTAAGTAGGCAAGGTAAGTGTCAATTAGTTATTACAGTGTCACTGATATTTCAATAAAATATAAGGTCTGCAAAATTCTCCGAAATTTTCAATGTCGCAAAATATGAACACTTAGTATTTCGGGTGTTTTCGGGTTTAAATTTCGATTTGATAGGGAAATACAGCGATATAACAGGAAGTGACAGATAGATAGATAGATAGATAGATAGATAGGATAGATCGATCGATTGACATATTTATATATAGGCAAAAAAGGCAGTGTGAGATAATGGACTGTTACTGATAGATAGATAGACGTATTGATAGATAAACAGACAAATCTATATAGTTATACCAAAATAAGAGAGAGAGAGAGAGAGAGAGAGAGAGAGAGAGAGAGAGAGAGAGAGAGAGAGAGTTTAAAAAGAAGTTATTTAGACGGTAATTCTCATTTTTTTTCTGCGGTAAATAATGACTTTTAGAGGAGGCGCTCGATTTATAATGGTTATTGTCGTAGGTAATATACACGGAGACACGAGTTCACATCCTATACGAGGCTATCAGCATTTCACATTGCACAAATAGCCATTGGGAAAGGTATGAATCCAACTACTCTCCCTCCAGGTATGGGTAAATAGTAGGACAGACTGAGCTCTTTAACCTTGTTATGGCAACCAGTCTAAGAAAAGGAAAACTCTGAATTCAAACCTGCTTAGAAACAGACCTTGTGTCACATTCTGCTTGAGCGAAGCAATTGGTAGATACATAAATAATGATTTTGATGAGTTTAATGAATTCGAAAAAATAAACCAAATATAAGTGACTAAAAGAGATGCGGTGATACACCCTGGAAGTTATATATATATATATATATATATATATATATATATATATATATATATATTAATAATGGAGATTCGCTTCCGGTTTTTGTCTGTAACAAAAATTATGTCACTGCTTACGTCACATTACCCAAAATCGTCATAACAAAATAAATACTCTCAAAATTTGAACATGCAACATTAGACAGTCCTCATTGTTTTTTAAAACAAGTTTTAATAAATACATGACTGGTATTATATATCTATATATAGTTTGTTTTATTTTAATACATATTTAAAGTTTACATTTCAAATTGTTTTATTTTTTAATCCTTTAATGAATTTGATGATTTTACTTACTTAGGGTACAAACCCGCTGACATTGAATTTTTGATTCCCATACCTCAGGCAATATGTTTCAGAAATCTACTTTTACATCACCCAGAGGGTGTTTTTTATTTTGTACTAGTATATATATATATATATATAGCTTGGTTATATATGATATATAACTTTTTATATACAACTTTTTGAATGGCGCTCACACACACACACACACACACACACACACACACACATATATATATATATATAATATATATATATATATATATATATATATATCCATGAAGCATTCAAATATCCATATCTATCTATTAATCTCTCTCTCTCTCTCTCTCTTTCTGCCTTTCTCTCTCTCTCTCTCTTCTCTTCTCTCTATATATATATAATATATATATATATATATATATATATAAGGTGTGTCATAAAAGTATCGATATTGAAGTTGTATTTACCAAGATAAAAATGAACAATGAATGGAACGTTATTTTTTTCACAATACAAGGTGTGTCATAAAAGTGCCAGTTTGAAGCTGTATTTACCAAGATAGAAATGAACAATGAATATAACTTTTTTTTCAGAATACAGGGTGTGTCAAAAAGTACATAAATCTCGATATTTTTTGACACACTTTGTATATACAGACAGATAGATAGATAGATAGATAGATAGATAGATAGATTGATAGAAATCATAGAATGATAAAGAAGAAGTTGGTTGGGGAGCCAGAGAAAAGGAGAAAAAATGAATTGAATAAGTGTAGGGAGTGGGGATGAAACAGAGAGAGAGAAAAGAAAGTGTAAAGAAAGAAAGAAAGAAGAAAGAAAGAAAGAAAGAATAGCAAAAAAACGAATAGTAATAAGTGAGAAAGAATAACTAGTGAAAGTTACTGAAACAAAATGGAGAGAGAGAGAGAGAGAGAGAGAGAAGAGAGAGAGAGAGAGAGAGAGAGAGAGAGAGAAAGAAAGAAAGAAGAAAGAGAATAGCACAAAAAAACGAATAGTAATAAAGTGAGAAAGAATAAAAACTAGTGAAAGTTACTGAAAACGAAATGGAGAGAGAGAGAGAGAGAGACAGAGACAGAGACAGAGACAGAGAGAGAGAGAGCGAGAGAGAGAGAGAGAGAGAGGGGGAGAGAGAGAGAGAGAGAGCAAAGAAGCAGACAAAGCCAGGCAGAATAACAGAAGACAGAAAATTGGAAGGAGTGAAGTAGTATTGATCCAGAAAGATGAAAGGATTCCCGGATGTACTGTCGGTACTGACGGCATGGGACATTTCCGGGAAACAAAGAACCTTTTTGAAAATCTTTTGGAAACTTCAAAGACACACACACACACACAAAAAAAGAAAAAAATATCGACATTCGATAAATTCTTAAAAAAACAAAAAAAAAAAAGAAAAGAAAAGAAAGAGAAAAGACAAACGAGAAAATGGTTGGGTTCTGGGCGGGTTGGGGGGAGGATAAAATAACTCGTGATTCAGCTAATTAATGACACAGATCGTATTTTGTTTGCTTGCAAAAATCTTAACCCTGATTGGTTTATGAGGAATAAGGGTGAAGGCCAAATCCCATACTCGTCCAACTCTACATATAACCGTATTTGACGGCATATAAAACGCACGGGCATATAAGACGCATCCTCATTTCAGCAGGTCAGATTCAGGAGGAAAAAGTTTTTAGTGTATTTAAACATATATTGTTGAAGACAGTCTAGCTGTGCATTACACAAGCAGAAACATAGCTGTATAAAAGCAATTTGGCAGTACAGGCAAGCAATAAGCATACACAAGACATCTCAATAGCAGGAAATAATAATAATAATAATAATAATAATAATAATAATAATAATAATAAATTGATAAGACCCAACAAAATAGTAAATGTAGACTTTGCGGTAATAGAGATGAGACTGTAAACCATATACTCTGCGAATGTAGCAAACTAGCACAACGAGAATACAAAACTAGACACGACTGGGTTGGGAAGGTGATTAAATTAAATTTAGGCCATAGAACAAAATGGTATATGCATAAACCAGAATCTGTTCTTGAGAACGAAACGCATAAAATTCTCTGGGACTTTGAAATAAAAACGGATCACCTTATCCCAGCAAGAAGACCAAACCTAGTGTTGATTAACAAAAGAGAAAGAACTTGCCAACTGGTGGATTTTGCAGTGCCAGCAGATCACAGGGTGAAGCTAAAGGAAAATGAAAAAATAGACAAATATCTGGACCTTGCCAGAGAACTGAAAAAGTTATGGAATATGAAAGTGAAAGTGATACCAATTGTAGTTGGTGCACTTGGAACAGTCCCAAAAGGATTGGAAAAGGGTTTGGAAAGTTTGGAAATCAGAGGAAGGATTGAAACCATTCAGAACACTGCACTGCTGCAATCTGCCAGAATACTCAGAAGAGTGCTGGAGATCTGAGGAGACTTGCTGTCACTCAGACTCCAGTGAAAGACCATCAGCTGATGCTGATGTGAAAACTCAAAAGGAGTAAATAATGATAATAATAAAATTGATAATATAGACGGTCTCAAACTTGACTTACGATGTATAAGACGCAGGGCAATTTTTGAGCCTAAATTTTGGGAAAAAAGTGCGTCCTATATGCCGTCAAATACGGTAACTCCTTTTTTTTTCTTTTCTTTTTTTACCTTCTCCGAATAATGTGAATTTGTAGGTGATATGTTCGGAAGGTGGATTAATTTAGAAAATTGCTAAATTAGCAAACAGTTCAAGTTACATTACCGCCCTGTCGGTTGAGGCTGTATAATACGCCGACTTCACAACTGCAAAGTCACCCCTCCCAACAGAACCACGTGTTAGTCGTGGGTGGCAACCCGTGGTGCTTAAGGATGAAATCCTGATGGCTGAGCAGTCCATGACATGCAACATTCCACTTTTGCTCTTACCTAGGCTAGACAGGTGGTCGGAGAAGCCCCTCCAATCAATCGGCTGGTCACGTCAAACCCTAGCACCTATATGATTGTCCCAACCCTATTACTCTTATGGCAAATCTCCAACCCTTTTTATCATATATGTGCTAAAGTGTCTGAATGTCTTAGTATCCTGGGTATGACGTCACTGCATCTAATGGTAATGTTACAATTTGGGACATCTGGGGAGAAATTGCTGTTCCATTGATGATTTTTTTCTGTCTGGCTGGCTGTCTGTCTGTCTCTGTCTCTGTCTGTCTGTCTGTCTGTCTGTCTGTCTGTCTCTCTCTCTCTATATATATATATAGCTACGTGCAAAACACGCTCTTTTAATACGCACGGAGATTGTTAAAAAATTAATCCCAGGTCCACTCGGAGTGGTAGTTCATGTTGGGTCCCATTCAGGGTTAAATTGAAAAAATGAGTTTTAAAAAATGTTTTGAAAAATTGAGTTAAAAAAAATTGAGTACCCATAATGGGGCATTCCACATTTCCCAGTTTAATTTTCTTCTTTCTTCTCGTTCCCCCCCCCCCTTCTCTCCAATTTTGCTGAAAATCATTCTTTTGGCGGGGTTTCTTTGTGATTCAGTTCTATTTCTCACTTATACTTTCTTTCTTTCTTCTTTCTTTCTGTATTTATTTATTTACTAGAAGCGGCTACTCAGCATTTCCTGGGTAGAGGGGAGGGCAAAAAATCACTGGTTATTGATTTGCTTATTTTTTAAATCTATAAACGCTGGATATTTTTAAGTAGAATTTTAATGCTATTTCTATGTATGTCTTGATTTTTAAATATCTTCGGATATAAATCAAAATCTTCATAATTTTTGCTCAAAATGCAAGAACCGGTGATATTTAATGTGTATATACATTTACTATGTTCTTAATTGTTTCATTTTTGTAGTTTCATCCGGACATATATATCAACCGCCCTTTATATATGTATAGATGTATTTGTTTATTTTCATCCTTTCTTACTTCCTCCTTTCTTTCTTTTTTAGAAGCTTTAAAAGATTTTCTGTTATTTTTTAATTCTTTTCATAAAGTTGTTTTTCTTCTTCTCTCTTTCTTTTCTTCTTATCTCTTTCTTTTTTTTCTCTTCTTTCTTTTCTTTCTCTCTTTCTTTTCTTCTTCTCTCTCTTTTTTACTTCTCTCTTTCTTTTCTTCTTATCTTCTTTTCTTCTTATCTCTTTCTTTTTACTTCTCTTTCTTTCTTCTTATCTTTCTTTTCTTCTTATCTCTTTCTTTTTTCTTCTCTCTTTCTTTTCTTCTTCTCTTCTTTTTTACTCTCTCTTTCTTTTCTTCTTCTCTCTTTCTTTTTTACTTCTCTCTTTCTTTTCTTCTCTCTCTTTCTTTTCTTCTCTCTTTCTTTTCTTCTTCTCTCTTCTTCTCTCTTTCTTTTCTTCTTTCTTTCTCTCTTCTTTTCTTCTTCTCTCTTTCTCTTCTCTCTTTCTTTTCTTCTTCTCTCTTTCTTTTCTTCTTCTCTCTTTCTTTTTTTACTTCTCTCTTTCTTTTCTTCTTCTCTCTTTCTTTTCTTCTTCTCTTCTACTTCTCTCTTTCTTTTTCTTCTTCTTCTTTTCTTCTTCTTCTTTCTTACTTCTCTCTTTCTTTTCTTCTTCTCTCTTTCTTTTCTTCTTCTCTCTTTCTTTTTTACTTCTCTCTTTCTTTTCTCTTCTCTCTTTCTTTTCTTCTCTCTTTCTTTTCTTCTTTCTCTTCTTCTTCTCTTCTCTCTTTCTTTTCTTCTTCTCTCTTTCTTTTTCTTCTCTCTTTCTTTCTTCTTCTCTCTTTCTTTTCTTCTTTCTCTCTTTCTTTTCTTCTTCTCTCTTTCTTTTCTTCTCTCTCTTTCTTTTCTTCTCTCTCTCTTTTCTCTTACTTCTCTCTTTCTTTTCTTCTCTTTCTTTTTTACTTCTCTCGATTTTGCTGAAATTCATTCTTTCGGGTTTTCTTCCTGATTCAGTTTTCTTTCTTTTCTTTCTTTCTTTCTTTCTTTCTTTGGTTCCTTCATTCCTTCCCTCCTTCTCGGTTATTCCATCTTTATTTACCATCTACATTATTCCTCTCTCTCTCTCTCTCTCTCTCTCTCTCTCTTTCATTTTTCCTTTTCCCTTTTCTTTTTCCTCTTCAATTTTTTAATATCTTTTTTCCCCTTTTCACACCCCCACCCTTTTCCCACTTTAATGTTAAGCTTTTATAAGTTGTCCTCGTCATGTTTTCCTACTCCTAACCTGAGTGTAAATGTTCTGCCCTTATCTATGCTCATCAACCATCTCCTTGAAAAGCTCTTAAAACCCCCCCCCTCCTGCTCACAATGATCACACTGACCCATCCAAAGGTGGGGTGGTCGGGTGTTGAGGGACAGGAAGTGACAGAAATTGCTGTTCCATTGATGACTTTTTCTGTCTGTCTGTCTGTCTGTCTCTGTCTCTGTCTCTGTCTCTCTCTATATATATATATGTATATTAGTAATAGTTGTAGAGGAAAAGAGTCATGGGTCTATCATGGTTTCAATCCAAATGATTTCATCTGGACCCTACCCCGATACTTAACTTAGTCGATACTGGTACCCCACCAACTTAGCGCAGCTTGGGCAGTCCGATCTATGCGCTAAAGTGGGGAGCTGGAAGTATGTATGGCGCTTCACCTCAGCTTAAACAATCTCCCTTGTCTAGCGCCAGTGAAAAGGGGATAGACTCCCTCGCTGTCGGGCTGATATTAATAATTGGCCACTCCGTCAACTTTACTTTCTCTTACTATAGAAATATATTGAAAGTCGTGAAAAAAGGTATGGTCAATAGGGTAGGTCGATTTTTCACTTTTTAAAATATCAAATTGTCCATCTACGTGAAAGTCGTGTGTTAGTATACTGAATACTGATACCAAAAATTAGATATTTTTACTTGCACCATTGTTTGAGGAAATAGCATCGAAGATCGTCTACTAAAATGCACTAAAAATCATCGTTTTCTAAAGGCTAAATTTTGCGAAAACGAGGATTTTTTGTGCATTTTAGTAGACGATCTTTGATGCTATTTCCTCAAACAATCGTGAAAGTAAAAGATCTAATTTTTTGATACAGTATTCAGTATACTAACACAACTTTCGCATAGATGGACAATTTGATATTTCAAAAAAGTGAAAAATCGTCCTACCCTAATGGTCAATGATCAGAATTTAACACTAAAGTAGAAATAGAATAAAGAAACCGTATGTAAAATAATTAGCAACATGTTTTTCGGGGTTACCTTTACCTTTCTCAAATAAATGTACTCAAACGGGTACCAATCGGGTGGTTGAATGCGATTGATTAAGCTAATTCTTTTGGATAAGAAAAGACATTTTTTGTTGCTGTCGTGGATGGTTGGTTCGGGTATCTGCCAGATTGAGTACTTTCTACCTTTATCTTTTCCATCAGTCAGGAGTACCCGCTTTCTCCTTTTCCTGGGTCGGGAAAAATCGACCCCACCGGGGTAAGCTGATACTGTACACAATCACCGACACGAGCAATGTCTTATTTGCCCCACACCCCACGTCCCGACCTTTTAAGTAGACATTAGCAAGTGGGTGTCGTTTCTCATTGGGTACATAGTCTACCCTCACAATTTCCGACTTCCGAGTAACTACGACAATTGTATATGAATACCACCCCTCACATACGGATTTTTTTACTCCTTTTTTTGTGTGTGTGCATGTGTGTATTAATTAAACTAGACGACCCGTAAACCTATTGGGTTCCCGTTGAAAGGATTATCCACGATGTTCTTATTTCGGAAATAAATAGGAAAGTGGGTGGGGTCACCTACTGTCGGTATTCCCCGGATAGCAAGGGAGTCTATCCCCTTTTCCCTAGCGCTAGACCAGGGAGATTGTTTTTGCTGAGGTAGAGCGCCACATCTACTCTCAGGTCTCCACTTTAGCGCAGTAACCCAAGTTGTACCACTCATGCTTTGTTGAGGGTCGGTATCGAGGGTCAATCCATTGTTGTATTTTGTACTTGTTTGTAATTGTGTGTTCGTATGTTTGTTTAGTAATACATATATATGAAGATAGGTACATATAGTGTATATGCTTGGGTTAGGCTACACACACACACACACACACACACACATATATATATATATATATATATATATATATATATATAATGGGATTAACATATATATGTTGTCTAACCTTCGCATATACACTGTATATCATGACTAATATACGGTGCCTCCTATTTATTTACACGGGGCCAAAGTTAATTGAAAAAAAAAATCAGAAAGTTTTTGAATAAAATAACTAACGCATTATAAAAGTACTTCATTGATAAATCAACACTGAAAATTTCATTAAAGTCGGATAATTCCTTGATTTCTTTTTTCAATCAGGGGTATTGATTTGATTTTGTAAAATACGTCTATGACGTCAAAAATGTTGGTACCTAGTATTACCACTCCGTGTAAGAATGGACCGGGGTATAATGACAACGGTGTTTTTTCCACACTTCCTAGAGCTCGAGAACTGGAACCTCAACCCCTAATGCAGTTTAGTACAAATCTTGGTTGGGGGTAGGGGGGCTTATCCGTATGCAAGGGATACAATCGGAATGTTCTAGACTCTCTAGATATGATGAAACTCATATTGTAATTAACTGCAAACAAATAAATACGCAGAAGTACTTTATAATTATTATAAAAGAATTATCTTGTGAAATAGTAATAATAATGGAGATTGTGTGTGTGTCTGTCTGTAACCGAAACTATGTTACTACTTAAGTCACAATTTCCTTTGTTATTTACATCACATTCTCTGTGATTTTATTTTTTTATTTAAACCTCAATTATTAATTTAAAAAATTTACATTACTAATACTGTTGGCCTTATCTACATACTAATAACATGCACTTGTATTTATATATACAACAAAATAATGTGAACGGGAAGGCTAATTTGCATATTGATATTAAACATTTAATAATAATGTGTTTAGTATTATTGATTTCTAATTGTTTTGTTTTTTTCAATCTTAATGAATATGAGCAAAAATCTCGGGGATAAATCTTTAAAGAAATCCATTAACAAGAAGAAATAACTAATTTTATTCTTTACTTCCTATTTTAACTAAATAGTTAAATTAGGAAAAGTTAGCAATGAAAACGGGATTGATGTAAGAATAAGTTTCAGTTGTTCTAATTTTCGATTATACCCCCTCTTTTGTTTCAAATCTTTTTATCTGCATTGTTATTTAGTTTTATTTGCCTTTCGAATTTAATATTTATCTTATTACGTTAAAACTTGAATACTTGCACCCGGAGAGTACATATATTTGCTAGTAGTAATAATTGAGAGGGGCGCGTGTGCAGACCCTATATTGTTTTTATTTAGTTGTAAAATGCTTAGAGGATTCTAAAAAAAAAATCGTTTAGCTGTGCCAATTTTGCTGCAACATACCGATACACAAAAATCTGATCGTTAGACTACAGACATTATATCGACCTATTTCCCCCCCTCCCCTATTTTTTACGTGGAACCTTTCAAGTTTAAAAGCCAGCTACCGACCTTTTTTTTTTTTTTTTGGCACACATTTTACCGGATCCCCTACCTCTGCGGGAGGGAAATGGTCCAAATAGATCAAACGGTTGAGCCGTCTTTACTTCAAAGGTTCCACCTTAATCATTCAACGCTTAAACGTGTGTTTTCTATTCGCCTTGCTTTTGTAGTCGTTTCAGAGGTTCGCGATTTGGGGTGCGGGGGTAGGGTAACGAGCAACGTAAAGTCGGATTTTAGGGACCGGTTACGGCACGCAGCAACAAGGACTGGCTGATTGTAACAATTCGAATCTGTTGGTGTAGAATGAATAAATAAGCAAATAAGTAAGATAAGTAATCGCGTTTTTTAAAACTATCAGCTATCTCGGTTATCTTAAAGATACGCACTTCCGATTTTTTCACCTTTTTTTTTAAAGGAATGCTCCCTTTATATTAAGAGCAGGATGAAGCCTCATACGCTCTTTTGATCTGCTTTTTTTTTCGGGAAAATTTTCTCTTTGGGGTATTTTCAATAAATATGTATCAATGAAAGTTTTTAAATGTTATTATTGAAATGAAAAAAGTTAACTGACATAGTTATTGAATAATGCCCCAAATAATTTATTTTAAAATAAATGTATTTATTAATTCAGATGAAAAACAAGTTTTTCCCCCCACCTCCAAAAAACAAACAACAACAAAAAAAGCTGATTAAAAAAAGCGTACGAAGTTGGCTCCTGCAGCTAATTTAAAGGGAGCATTCTTTCAAAAAAAAAAAAAACTTGAAAAATTCGGGAGTGCGTATTTTGAAGATAACTACTACTCAGCCCTTTTCAGCCTAGAATCAAATTTATTGTTAAAAAAAAAAAATAAATAAAAAAAAGGACTTGGACATCTCTAGATGTGTATTGGTTAGCAATCTAGATTAGCAGACCATTTTTAGTGAGTTCGATTCTCACTGGGCGCTCCATAATTCTGGCCCTGTTCCACATCTATGCTAAGAAAATAACTAATCAAAATAAAAACCGTGCCTTGTTATCGGAACTTATAATGCGCTGAATGTATACTGCAAAAGGGTAAGACCCTGTCCCCTCTCCCCCATCAAGTGGCACCCAGTGAGAATCGATCTCACTAACAACGGTCTGCTAATTCAGCTTCCTAACTCGACGTGAGATGCCTTATAAATAATGGTTCTTATCTTGATTGATTGATTGATTTTAACGACATGTCAATTCGTCTGGGGTTATTTTCTGCCTAGAAGTTAGAGAATTGCCTACGTTGTGTGTTTATATTTATATTTTTGAGGAGCTTTTTTCTTCTTCTTTTTAAAAAATTTTTTTTTTTTGCACGCGATGATATATCAAGTATTCCTTTCTAACCAAATAATTTTAAAACATATCTATTTTCGATGTTCTCAAATTCCATGGATTTGGTTGGTTGATATTAACGGCTTGGGAGTAGGAGGAAGCATATAAAATGCTTTCAAAAGACTAAGTCTCTTTGCTTTCTCTAGGTACCACCAAAATACGTCACGTGATCAGTTTAGGTCATATTGAAGGAAGAAACGTAAATAATTTTAAAACTTTTTTTAAAAATCTCGCAAAAAAAGAAATAACGAACATAAAGTGTTGTTACTAAGAAAAACAGTTAATTCAAAGATCAAATTATCCGATTGGGGAATAATTACTCATCGTCTTCTTGAAAAATAAGTAAAACAGTCCGTTCTTTTACAACAGGGTCAATTTCTTTATTGATATTTTTAGCAGAATTTTGTATTCATGGTTCTTAGAGAAGTAATGAGTAGAATAAAAAGAGCAACAACCAAAAGTATGAGGCACCCAGTGAGAATCGAACTCACTAATAATCGTCATGTAATCTAGCCATTACACAACACATGACATGCCAGAAAACACTGCGAATTATTAGAGTAGTAATGAGTAGAATAAAAAGAGCAACAACCAAAAGTATGGGGCACCCAGTGAGAATCGAACTCACTAATAATCGTCATGTAATCTAGCCATTACACAACACATGACATGCCAGAAAACACTGCGAATTATTAGAGAAGTAATGAGTAGAATAAAAAAGAGCTACAACCAAAAATATGGGGCACCCAGTGAGAATCGAACTCACTAATAATCGTCATGTAATCTAGCCATTACACAACACATGACATGCCAGAAAACACTGCGAATTATTAGAGAAGTAATGAGTAGAATAAAAAAGAGCTACAACCAAAAGTATGGGGCACCAGTGAGAATCGAACTCACTAATAATCGTCATGTAATCTAGCCATTACACAACACATGACATGCCAGAAAACACTGCGAATTATTAGAGAAGTAATGAGTAGAATAAAAAGAGCTACAACCAAAAGTATGGGGCACCCAGTGAGAATCGAACTCACTAATAATCGTTATGTAATCTAGCCATTACACAACACATGACATGCCAGAAAACACTGCGAATTATTAGAGAAGTAATGAGTAGAATAAAAAGAGCAACAGCGACGGCAGCAGACTCTCCTCACCGAATTTCTTGCTGTTTCAAAATCAACACCAGCCACTGCGCGTCGGGTAACAAAATCGGCTTTGAGATCTGATTACAACTTCCGGTATATTTATAGATGGCGAAGGAAAATAGAAAAAGAAAACGGAAATAAAAAAATATATATATTTAAAAAGAAAGAAAGCATTAAAAAAGAAAAAAAATGAAAGGGGGAGAGGGGGGGTAGAGAAAAATGAACATTTTTCGGCTGCGCAAGATCCGGCTGAGATCTGTCAGCAGAAGACATTTATTTGCTAATAAAACTGCTCGTCTGCTCATCCCTCGACCCATCATGTTGCGATTCTGGCAGTGGATGGGCTTCCATACTCCTTGCTCCGTTCGGTGATAATCATTTCTTTTATCGCAAAGTCTGTTTACTTTCAACTGTTTTTACAGTCAATCAAGTTGATTTATAAATCGAGGCTGAAGCGAGGGAGTGAGGACGGAGGATGAAACGGAGGGACGGGCTGACGGTAGTTGAGAGGGGGAGAAATGGAGAGGATGACAATTGAAAAATGAAAAGAAAATAAGCGAGAAAGAGGGAAGTAATAAAAGGAGAGAGAGAGAGAGAGAGAGAGAGAGAGAGAGAGAGAGAGAGAGAGAGAGAGAGAGAGAGAGAGAGAGAGATTGAAACTAAAAAGGTATAGAGAAGAAAAAAAAGATAGATAGATGGATGGATAGAAATAAAACGACTGCGAAGAAAAAAAAAGAAAATGACCAAGAGAGAAAGAGTAAGAAACTGGGAGAGTCAGAGTAAAAATATGAGAGAGAAAGAGTAAGAAATTGACTGAGATGGAAATAATAAGAAAAAGAATGAGAGAGAAAGTGTAAGAAAACGAATGGGATAGAAATTATAAGAAAAAGAATGAGAGAGAAAGAGTAAGAAATTAACTGAGATGACTGAGATAGAAATATTAGAAAAAGAATGATAGAGAAAGAGTAAGAAAAAGAATGAGAGAGAAGAGTAAGAAATTGACTGAGATAGAAATATTAAGAAAAAGAATGAGAGAGAAAGAGTAAGAAATTGACTGAGATAGAATATTAAGAAAAAGAATGAGAGAGAAAGAGTAAGAAAACGAATGAGAGAGAAAGAGTAAGAAATTGACTGAGATGGACATAATAAGAAAAAGAATGATAGAGAGAAAGACTGAGATAGAAATATTAAGACTGAGAAGAAATATTAAGAATGATAGAGAAAGAGTAAGAAAAAGAATGAGAGAGAAAGAGTAAGAAGACTGAGAAGAAATATTAAGAAAAAGAATGAGGGAGAAAGAGTAAGAAATTGGACTGAGATAGAAATATTAAGAAAAAGAATGAGAGAGAAAGAGTAAGAAAACGAATGAGAGAGAAAGAGTAAGAAATTGACTGAGATAGAAATATTAAGAAAAAGAATGAGAAAGAAAGAGTAAGAAAAGACTGAGAGAGAAGAGTAAGAAAACGATCGCGCGGGAAAGAGTAGAGAAGAGCTGATAGAGAAATAGTAATAAAACGAGAGAGAGAAAGAGTAAGAAAAGACACGAGAAGGGGTAAATAAAAAGAAGAGAGAGAGAGAGAGAGAGAGAGAGAGAGAGAGAGAGAGAGAGAGAGAGAGAGAGAGAGAGGAGAGAATGGGAAGAAAATAAAATGAAATCTGGCACAAGGTCATGAATATGAAGCACAAAACAAGTAGTTATTGTCAAGTGAGATTTGTTTGCAAACAACTACTCCAAGACGTATCTATCTATACGTATATTGTATAATGGTATATGCACACACCGTAATCTGTCCTAGAGAATCAGGCACATAAAATCCTTTGGGCTCTGAAATCCAGACGGATCACCTAATCCCTGCTAGGAGACCAAAACAAGTGTTAATTAACAAGAAGAAGAAAACATGTCATCTCGTGGATTCTGCCGTCTCACCGGATCACAGGTTAAACAACCTGTGAAGGTTAAACAATAACAAATACTTGGACCTGGCCAGAGAGCAAAAAAAACAAAAAAAAACAACAACTGTGGAACGTGAAGGTAAATGTCGTATCAATTGTAATTGGGGCCTTGGAACGGTCTACAAGGGGTTTGTAAAAGAGTCTGGCAAAAATGGAAATCCGAGGAAGAATCGAGACCATTTAAACAACAGCATTGTTAAGATCAGCAAGAATACGCAGAAGAGTCCGGTAGACATGATGAGATTTGCTATCACTAAGCATCCAGTGAAACCACCACCTTAGGCGGGTGTGAAAAACTCTCATGGAGAGAAAAATAATAATAAAAAGAACGAGCTAAATAAAGAAAGAAAGAAAAAAGAA
This sequence comes from Doryteuthis pealeii, assembly GCA_023376005.1. Classification (NCBI taxonomy): domain Eukaryota; kingdom Metazoa; phylum Mollusca; class Cephalopoda; order Myopsida; family Loliginidae; genus Doryteuthis; species Doryteuthis pealeii. The sequence goes on from CM042153.1 coordinate 30,575,712, forward strand.
GAGGACTGGAAGGAATAAAATAGCAAAAATAAATAATAAATAAATAAAAAAGATAAAAAATATGAGCATATAAGAAAAAAAAAATGGAGGAAGGTGAAAAGAACAGGTCCCTTAATAAGGCTGGCGAGAAAGTTATGAGATTTTTTTTTCGCTTGTTCGCGCCTTTTCTGTCAACTTGAATTGTGTCCACAGATATTTATTGGTCATTTTGGCTGGTCGCATAACATGATGATGGCCCACAAATCATGTGGGGTTCCTTGCTGGGGATGTGGGGGGACTAGAAGTACAAGAGATGAGAAATGTCCCTCAAAGATAGCGAATAGCAGGGGTTGGGGAGGGGCAACAAAAACGACCATAAAAAGAAACAACCAGCCATACCGACACACACACACACACACACACACACACACACACACACACACACACATATATATATATGTGTGTGTGTGTGTGTGTGTGTGTGATCGTGTGTGTTTGTTTGTGTGTACTGAAAAGTTCATAGGCCAACCAAGATACTCTCATGTAACGTAACCATATATTACTAGGGTAGTAAAAAAAGTAAAGTCGTCGGGGCGGTCTGATGTCGGTATCAGCCATGCAGCGAGGAGTCTATCCCCTTTTCACTAGGCTAGACCGAGGAGATTGTTTTAGCATCTGAGGTGGAGCGCCACACCTACCATTAGCTCCTTACTTTACCGCACAGATCCCTGTGCTACTCATACGCTGAGTTGGCGAGGACGGGTATCGAACTAGGAACCTTGTGGTTTGTAGCCGAACGCTCTACCGACTGAGCTAACCCGTAGCAAATAAGCGTAATTAGTTACTGTAACAAAATGTAGCTTAATATTGTCGCAGAGGAATCTACCGAGTAACTTTGATAAATGGTAAATGCTGAAATTATTTAAAAATAAAACATGCAAACATAAAACAAACAACAGGAGGTTGAGTTTGACAACATTGTCTTTTTATACATTTATATATATTTCGGTAATGATCAATAATTTACACCGCCCTGTCAGTGGGGCTGTAGAATACATCGACTGCACCTCTGCAGAAGGCAAGGCCCCCCCCTCCAATGGAGCCACCTATTCGTCGTGGGTGGCGACCTGTGATACGGAATCCTGATGGTGGAGCAGTCCCTAAAATGCAACACTCTACTTTGACTCTGATGGTCTTTCACTGGAGTCTGAGTGACAGCAAGTCTCCTCAGGTCTCCAGGACTCTTTTGAGTATTCTGGCAGATTGCAGCAGTGCAGTGTTCTGAATGGTTTCAATCCTTCCTTTGATATCCAAACTTTCCAAACCCTTTTCTAATCCTTTTGGGACTGTTCCAAGTGCACCAACCACAATTGGTATCACTTTCACTTTCATATTCCATAACTTTTTCAGTTCTCTGGCAAGGTCCATATATTTGTCCATTTTTTCATTTTCTTTTAGCTTCATCCTGTGATCTGCTGGCACTGCAAAACCCACCAGTTGACAAGTTCTTTCTTTTTTGTTTATCAACACTAGGTCTGGTGTTCTTGCTGGGATAATGTGATCCGTTTTTATTTCAAAGTCCCAGAGAATTTTATGCGTTTCGTTCTCAAGAACAGATTCTGGTTTATGCATATACCATTTTGTTGTATGGCCAAAATTTAATTTTTTGCATAATTCCCAGTGGATCACCTTCCCAACCCAGTCGTGTCTAGTTTTGTATTCTCGTTGTGCTAGTTTGCTACATTCGCAGAGTATATGGTTTACAGTCTCATCTCTATTACCGCAAAGTCTACATTTACTATTTGTTGGGTCTTATCAATTTTCGCTTTTATATAGTTTGTCCTTATGGCATTATTTTGTGCAGCAATTATTAATGATTCTGTTTCTCTTTTGGGTTTCCCTTTCTTAACCATGTCCAAGTCTTTCCATGTGCAACCTCTTCGATTTGTCGTTTGAAGTGTCCATATAATTGTTTTTCTTCCCATATTATTATTATTATTATTATTATTATTATTATTATTAATTAATTAATATTATGAGTAATTCCTTTTTTTAGATTGTTATAATTTGTGAAATTCAGAACTGATATTTTGCTTCATCAGTTAGAGTAGCAGTAAAAGACATTATATCTATTCTGTTAGAATACCGGACTTCTACCCTCAAGGTCGGCGATAGCTGGCCCCAGACCCACAAGAGTTTGATGGCAAAACATGGAAAAGTTATTCTAGGATATGATGACACTTGTGGGTTTTTTTTCTATGAAAGAGTAATTTTATTTTTAGATATGACGAAACATTGATTTATAAACTATTAAAATGCCATTACAGTTGTGATTCACTAATTCCCAGCAAGAAATTACGGATAACTAAATAAAAATTTTCCTTTAAAAAAATATATAAATAAATGACAATATAATGTATCAATAGTGTGCCTTCTAGCAAGAGGCGAGAGATTTTTATCCAAACGACTACTATTTCTATAATTGAACTAAGTATATATATATATATATATATATATATATATATATATATATATATTTTTTAAAGTTGGGCGTTATTACGAAGCATCTAAAAATAAATGAATGAACTCGATGTTATGGAGCATTGGATTCACTTATTTTTTTTATTATTTGTTATCATAAATTTTCGGGTTCGTTAGATACCCTTTTTTAAATGAATGTTGTTCCTGTTCAACGGATCTTTTGTCTTTGTTGTTATTGACAGCGGCATATATATATATATATATGTGGGGGGAGGGTGTAGTGGGGTGTGTGGATAAGTGTGGAAAAATATGGAAATAAATCCAACAGTATATAGAAATGTAAATAAGAAGAAAAAAACAAAAAACAAAGTATGACAGTATTAATTTATTAGTAGATGGTGAATTTAGTCGATTTCAAAACGTTTCGATTTTTTCATAAAACCTTCATCAGGACAATTGGATGAGTAGGATGTTGTCTTACTTGAGTTAGATTTTTTTGATAAATTGGGTGAGCAATTAAGTAACAGCAGGTACGGAAAGCAAACTAAGGTCTGTGTGCTCTCTCTCTCTAAGCAAAGCTTAATTTTTCGGAGGCGCATTGATCGTATTGGTTATCGTTGTGGGAAATGGAATCGGTAATCCGAGTTCAAATTCTGGACGAGGCTGATTGCACTTCACTTCGGGTTATTGCCCTTGGAAGGGGCATGGATCTATATATGCTACGGATAAATAGTAGGACAGACTGGGCTTTTATCTTGGTAAGACAAGGTGTGTTAAAAAAGTATTGAGATTTTTTGTACTTTTTGACACACCTTATATTCTGAAGAAAAAAAAAGTTCCATTCATTCTTCATTTCTATCTTGGGAAATACAGCTTTAAACTTGGTACTTTTTTGACACACCTTGTATTCTATAAAAAAATTAATGAATGGAACGTTATTTTTTTTCAGAATATATATATATATATATATATATCAGGAAAAAATAATAGATGATTTAGATTTTTCGCATTATAGACTATTTCATGGAAACAAGAGGAATTGTCTATTCGCTCGCATCATCTGATGATGGGACCGATTAGACAATTTCTGTAGTTTCCCTGAAATAGTCTATAATGTAAAAAATCTAAATCCCCTCTATTTTTTCCTAGTATAATTTTGCTCTGTGACTCTGACAATAAGAGCACACATTGAGCTCTGCAAATTACGGACATTTGAAAAACGTAAGGAAGATTTCTTCACCTGATCTTTGGATAACTATGTCAACAAAAATTAAGAATTTATCGCAAATTTATTTAAAATGCAAAAATGTACGTTATATGTAACAGAAATTTGTTTTTTCTTTTTTCCTTTTAACACATAAACTTGGAATTGTTCTTTATATTAAACGTAAAAGAAATCATTAAAAAGATGATTTTCCATTTTTTATTGACATTTTAAAATATTTTTAACAATTTCCGCAAGTATGAAAAGTCCGCAAATTGGGCATCCCTAGAGAATATCAACCTAGGTTTCTTATTTAACTTAAGCAACTCTTACAGTATTTTCTTGTTTTGGACATTTTTTAGTACCATCTAATCATTTTCAGGAGGTGCAGATGATTTGGTCTTTTCTTTTTTTTTTTAGATATTTTTTTTTCTCCGGGCAAAAAGTTTGTATTGTGTAATTAAAAACTATAAAGCCGGGATTTTTTATATATATATATATATATATATATATATATATTATAATGGTACACAGTAATAACCTACTCGAATTTCACCATAAGGATCTTCAGGGTTAAATCCACTGAATTAATCAAGATATTGATTAATTACAGTATTGCACGTGTGTATTTTTTGGGCAATGACGGTTAGTGATAGGATGGCTACCCAGCGTCGAGGGGGATTTTTTAAAAGTTAGTCCCGCATATCCATTATTATTGAATCGTGTGTTGAATCTTCCTGGGATACCCCATTTAAATCACAATATAAAAAAATAGACCTTGCATTGATCCAGCTACTCTGAAAAGAAATGTTAATGTCTACTATCTAAAATATTAAATGAAAAAAATAAAAATCCGTGCTGTTATGATCTAAATTTTATTTTTTAATTATCTTCATGAATATAAATCAAATCTCTATTACTTTTGCTCAAAAACCAAGCCTTGGTGATATTTAATGTGTATATATATTTACTTTGTCGTTAATTGTTTTAATTTCGAAGTTTCCTCCGGACATACATATACACACAAATGCCCTTTATATATGTGTGTGTATATATATATATATTTGTGTGTGTGTGTGTGTGTGTGTCTCTCTCTCTCTCTCTCTCTCTCTCTCTCTTCTCTCTCTCTCTCTCTCTCTCTCTCTCTGTGTGTGTGTGTGTTGTGTGTGTGTGCATATACCTGCGCTCAGTGCGTCTGAGCTGGCGCGCACAGACTTGGCCTGGCAGTATTTTCTAATTTGTCTCTATGAGTGTCATCTTTATTGGCCCAGGCAAAGGTAACCCCACCCTATCGACCGTCATGCTGTTTCTAAGCTGGTTTCGGCGCTAAAAAAATCCAGAGATTCTTAACAGGCTGTTCCCCCCCCCTACACACCTTCATCTCATTCAATTTCTCTTCTTATACGGCCATATCCGTGGGAGATATTTTTCAAGGCCCCTCCCATGGATAACTGAAAGTGCTGAACCTTATATATATGTCTGTTTTTTCGCTACTTCTGATAAATTTTCATTCATAAATCAGGCACAATAAGATATTAACAATAACTAATGAATAAAATAGAATAATTATAACAATATGCGGTGTCTTTGTATCCGCGGTTTCAGTTACCTGCTGTTAACCCGAGAAATACTAGGTATGATCATAAAGAACCGAGACTGAAAGTATTCAATTTATTTTATTTCTTGATCCGAGAAATACGTGGAATGATCAAAAAGTACCGAGATTCAAATTCTTTTCATTTATTCTTATGGTTAACCCGAGAAATATTACGTATCATAAAAAAAAAGTGCCGAGACTGAAAATTTTCAGGGTTATCTAATTTTAAAATTTAAACCTTAAATGAAGAAGTGTGTGCAGCTGAACGACTTAAATAATAAAGTAATGATATAAAATAAAATGACGATGTCTAGTAGTCCAGACTGAGTGTCTAGATAAGTCAGTGCCAATTTTTAAAAAGTGATGTCTGGATGGTTTTTGAAAAAAAACTCGTTCTGGTGTAACTCAACACAGAACCCTCCATACATATAAGAACTATCTATTTGTGATTCATTTCAATTATCATATTTGAGGACGTGGAGGACGTTAAATGAAATACTGTCGAATAGCCATTATATTCATTCTTCTTATATTGATACTCATCTTATAATATCTTCTCTGCTATCCCTTCTATTCTGCTATGTTACTCTGGTCTTCTTCTTGGGTTGGCTTGGGTTTATCTATGTGTTTCTTGGTTTTCGTGTGCACTTCTGTCCAGGTCCCTGTGACCCCCCCCCCTGACATATTTAGCACAATGAAACTTGCATAAAGGTTAATATCATCTTGAAAACTTTGTGTCCATTCGAAAGAATAAACATTAAACAAACTCCTGATTATTTCTTGGGTTGGCTTGGGTATATCTTGGGTGTTTCTTGATCTTCGTGTGCACATCTGTTCTCATAAATGAACACAAGACTTTGTGTATTTTTGACGTCTTTATTTCTCAAGTTCCCACTTAAATCGTGCGGACAGAGAAATAGCAACGGCGCCTGGGACTACTCTGAATCTCTAACTAACCCGTTATCACGACCAGACCAACCAATCAGAGAACTACTAAAAAGGTCAGTCAGAGGTCAAGTCTTGTCTATCATATTACTGGTTATTTACGGAGGTGCGAGGTGTAATAGTTAGAGTCGTAGGAAATGGACTCGTCGCCTCGAGTTCAAATCCTGGACGTGACTGTTTGCATTTCACATAGCGCTAATACGCTCGGGAAAGGTACGAATCCATATATTCTCCCTTCAGCTATAGGTAAATAGTAGGACAGACTTGGCTCTTTAACCTTGGATAGGTAACCAGTCTAAGAGAAGGAAAACTGAATTCAAACCTGTTGAACTGCGCTTAAGAAATTGACCTTGTGTCGCATCCTGTTTGTGCGGAGGGGTTGGTACATATATATTACTGGTTATTTTCAATGACCCTTGTTCAGACGAATTACCAATTGACTTTTAAATTCTAAATTCTACACTTGCTTTACATAATTAATAGGCAACCTATTCATTATTTAACAATACGACATTGTGTAACATTACGACTTCCCAGTCACAGGAGGCGCTGTAACTTCAGGGGCACAAAAACTATATTATAGTCTTCCGAGACTGAAATACCAATAACAGAATACGACAGCAAATCTTTATATCATATAAAAAAAAAAGTCCTAACGGATCAGTGCCATGGCTTAGAATACGCTGACTGTATCTCCTCAAGTGGGGTAAGACTACCCCAAAAGTGAGGTCCCAGCACTGAACTGTATTTGATGTCAAGGCTCCAGTTCTGGAGATCAGATTGCTATCAGATTACCATTATTGCCATTACTCCTAGGTCTACTGACCTGCAGTGGTAGTACCAGTTCGGGTTCTATCTATGCGTCAAATAAGGGAAGTTTCCTCCCGTGACAGGCGCGGAAATGGCTCTTCAGCCATGACACATAGACTGGGACAAGAGATAGCTGGCCGTACACAAATTGAGCTCTGAAGTCAGAGTAGAAGCATTCTCTATTCTGTATTAAATAAAACCTTGTTAATTTCCAATAACCTGGTCTTGCATTTTCATTCAGTGTTTCGTATTTCATTCGTATGTAAAAACATAACACTATGCATCCAACTATTTCCCATCCAGTTATGGGTAAATAGTAGGGCAGACTGGGCTCTTTAACTTTGGTATGACAAACGGTCTAGGAGAAAGAAAACTCTAAATTTAAACCTGTTAGACTCCGCTTAAAACATGAACCCATTTATGAGGATTGGGACATACACTGTAATATTTATAGATAAGGTATATAACACTTTCTTAGGGGTCTTAGTGAAAGAGGGAACACGAATGGTTTGAAAGTAGACAAGAGTCCCAATATTCTTACATTGTTCATAGTTATGTTGTTGTTGTTGTTGGCGCCGGCGGCGGCACCCTTCTGTCTACGAGAGACGATGGAGTAGTGACTAATTTTTTAAAAACTACGTTGATATGGAGGGTGATCTGTTGCCCTGGCAGCAAAACCCCCTCTCCACACTGCCGCTGGGACCCAAAGGAAAGGTAAGAAGCCAATGCAGTTTGGCATCGGTAGAGTCGCGGGAATTGCTGGGTAACACTGGAGTTCAGTATCACACCACCTTAGATTTGTTTTCGGGGTTTACTTCTCTAGCCTTTCCTTGGGATGAGGTTAAGCACCGTTGTCTTGAAAACGTAGTTATGTATATACGTAAGAGAATATTGGCGTTTATTTGGGTGTCTTTAAACCAGACTTTATGAGACCAAGCTGAAGCAAAAGTGGAAGCTGAGAAATGAGGATAAAGTCGACCCAATTCTAAACGTAAACTGTAATTTCTAAAAAGTAGAATGGGTGAGGGTTTAGAAGGAGGAAGAAAAAAAGAAAAAAGAAATAAAGAAAGGAGGAAGAAAGGAAGGAAGAAAGAAAGAAAGAAAGAAAGAAAGAAAGAAAGAAAGAAATGTAGAGACTGGAAATATTCAAGAAAACGATTGGAGTGAAAGAGAAAAACAATAAGTAAGTTGTAAAAAAGCGGGGGAAAAAGGAAGAAAGTAAAGACGAAAGAAAGGTTGGCTGGTTGGTAGGCTGGATTGTACAGTAAAATAACCGCTTGGGTTATGTTATGCCAAAGACGCTTTTTTTATTCATTCTTGTTAGGTAGTATTCAATTTTTTCAACTCAATTTTTTCAACACATTTTTAAATGTGCTACCACCTTGGTCAGAGTGGGCCCGGGAGTAATGATGATAAAGGGGGACTCCACAGAGCTTCAAAATTGGAACTTCACCACCAGATGCAGTTTGACATCATACTTATGAAACGAAAGAAAGAAAGAAAGAAAGAAAGAAAGAAGGAGAGACTATGGATGGAATAAATAAATAAATAAAGAAAGACTATGGATGGAATAAAGAAAGAAAAGAAAGAAAGAAAGAAAGAAAGAAAGAAAGAAAGACTATGGATGGAATAAATAAATAAATAAAGAAAGACTATGGATGGAATAAAGAAAGAAAGAAAGAAAGAAAGAGAGACTATGGATGGAATAAAGAAAGAAAGAAAGAAAGACTATGGATGGAAGAAAGAAAGAAAGAAAGAATGAAAGAAAGAAAGGAAAGAAAGACTATGAATGTAATAAATAAATAAATAAATAAATAAAAAAGAAAGAAAGAAAGAAAAGAAAGAGAGACTATGGATGGAATAAATAAATAAATAAATAAATAAAGACTATGGACGAAGGAAAGAAAGAAAGAAAGAAGGAAAGAAAGAAGGAAAGAAAATGAATGGAGGAAAGGAGACAAACTGAAGAAAAGGAAGGAAATGAAATGAAAGAAAAGAAAGAAAAGAAAGAAACTATGAAAAAAGAAAAGAAAAGAAATAATATTGTGGGTAGATAAACGAATGTGTCTATTATGAAGAGCCGTTTCATTTGACTTTTGTTGGCAGTGTGGCCCAGCCTCATCAGACGAATGTCTGATGTGCAAATTCACCAAAGAATGAGAAACCAGGCGGTGAAAATATTGCACGGACTGTGCTCCGGTTGGTTTTGATGAAGGAATTGGTTTGAATTAAAGACTTTCACAGACACAGGAATGTTTCACACACACACACACACACACACACACACACACACACACACACACACACACACGTGGATACACCGACACATAAATTCACTTAAGCAAACTGATATGCATATACAATGTATATGCATATACAATGTATACGCATATACAATGTATATGCATATCAATATGCATACATTCACACACCAGCTAAAAATAAACATGGGTACCTCAGTGATTTACTAGATACATCTTGGTCTGGTTCAAGGCTGCAGTACTCGGGTCCCTAGTGAAGAGCTAACTTGTTTGGTTTGGTTTGGTTTGTTGGATTTTACGGCATATCAACCCTTGTTGGGTTAATTTATACCAAAGATGTTTTGTTCTATTCATGCTTGATGGGTATTCAATTTTTTTAACTAAATTTTTTAACACATTTTTTCAAAAGCTCATTTTTTCTATTCAACCCACAGATCGGACCCTAACAGGTACTACTACCCCGAGTAGTCCTGGAAGTAATTAGGATGAAGGGGTACTGCCACTGGTACTGCACACTCCCCAAAGTTCCAAAATTCAAACTTCATCATTAGATGCAGTTTAACGCCAGACCCTCCGCCACTGCCTTCTAGCACATATATGATAAAAAGGGTTGGGTGTTGTCACAAAGGCAATAGGGTTAGGACAATCATATAAGTGCTAGGGCTAGATATGATCAGCCGATTGATCGGAGGTGGCCTCTTCAATCGCCCGTCTAGTCTAAGTAAGGACCAAAGTGGAATGTTGCATGTCGTAAACTGCTCAGCCACCAGGGTTCCATCATTAAGCATCACAGGTCGCCACCAACGTCCAACAGGTGGTGCCATTCGTGTGATTTTACCCCTTTGCAGAGGTGCAGTCGGTGTATTCTTCTGGCTCAGCCAATAACTTATTTGGTGAATTGACTTACGAGAACAGCCAACTAGTCATCGAGCTATCGTAGGCAGCCAAACCATGGTAACCAGACGGGTCAAGTTTAGGTACCGGACATGTATACCGAAAAGAGGTGCCCCTTAAGGAAAATTTGTGATATTGTGAAAAGGGTTATTTCCTTTAAGTCTAACATAAACAAAGAGGAACCACTCTTGACTGATAAATTATTTATTTATTTTCCCATTAAACTAACCCTAAACCCTAAACCCAACCCTAACCCGTAACCCTAACCCTGTTTTCTTTTTTCTTAGTAGATCAATAAATAAATAAATAATTTATCATTCAAGAGTTGTTCCCCTTTGTTTATGTTAGAATTATAGGAAATAACCGTAAAAAGTACCCGGTACCTATTACTTAAGCATAACATTTACTATCTAGATGTAGATATAATATAAATAATTCATCTATATATCTAGATAACAGATTTAAATAATTTATAATAAATTATTTCAATTTTTTCTGTCACTTTTCAATTAACTTTTAACTTAACTAAGCAAGTCATTTTAGAATTTAATAAAGTAAGACAGTTCATTCAACTGTCGCATATGGGAATCTAATAGATTGAAATGGAGTTGTCAGAACAATAATTTATTAGAATAATTTTATCTATTTTGTTATTTTCTAAACGAACTACAGTGGTTAAATTACAAAAATACTAATAGTACCGAGTAGTCACTTGGTTATAAATCTCATTTGATCGCATTCCATGAGAGTATCTTGCTCAGCCTATGAGCTTTACAGCTGATCCTCGTATATTCCTATTGAATAATGCTAAACATTTGTTTGCACACAGTTATATCCAATAAAATTAATTTTCAAATATATTTATTTGGCCCACTGACCTAAAAAGTACTACTACTCTGTGTCAGAGTGAACATTGCATTTTATAAGGAATGTGGTAGCCTGTTCATTTTGTAATGTAGTGTAGAACATTTAAATTCAAAAAGTGTTAGAATTCTTGTCACCCTGGTAGGGTTTCAGTTGGTTAACCACAGTTCGTAGTTTTCCACAGCGATATGTATTAGTCCCAGTATGTAGTGTTCCTTGTAAATCCTAGTCTCTAGTGTAACCTTATAATCCTCGGATGTGGGTGTCCTTGTAATCCCAGTGTGTAGTGTATCTTGTAATCCAAAAGATAGGTCTTGCTATCAGAAGGTTCAATTAGCAATTGATTTGAAGTCAATTACCAACGATCTTAAATGCTTTCTTTGTTAGTCTCTCATTGGCCAATTTTTACCGGAAGTACCTGCTGCTGTTGTAAAAGTTCATAAATAGGAGTGGCGATTTGTCGTTCATCTTATACCCAGATAATCCAACAAAACGTTAAGCACCTAAAAATAACTAGTTTTTTTATGAATAGCTTTTGACACTGATTGGCAGGTAGTGTGATATTCTGATACAACAGAACAGCAAATGTAGCCTGTGTGGTGACAGAGATGAGACAATAAACTATGTATCAAACGTGTTGGATTATTTTTGGGTATAAAAAAAAGTAAAGTCGTCGGAGCGGCCTAAAGTCGGTATTAGCCATACAGCGAGGGAGTCTATCCCCTTTTCAATAGCGCTAGACCAAGGAGATTGTTTTAGCATCAGATATGGAGCGCCACACCTACCATCAGCTCCTTACTTTACCGCACATATCCCTGTGCTACTCATATGCTGAGTTAGCGAGGACCGGTATCGAACTAGGAACCTTGTGGTTTCTACCCGAACGCTCTACCGACTGAGCTAACCCGGCCGCTAACTTATATTTATAGACTGTTCCAAAAGAGCAGTGGCTGAATCGGCCAATCACAAACGTCCAAACATGTATAATTTACTATTTAAAGGTGTTGATAAATTGTCCTAAAATTACTCGTTGGAAGGACTGCTTAAAGGAAGGTCAGATAAACAGACAAGAATTATACAACTTTCTACACTGATAAACTCTGGTACAACTCCTACTTTGAGGATAGATCAACAGCTTTGAAGACAGATCAAAAGACAAGGATTAAAACTGTCTTCAACTACAGCCATAAATGGCCACACGAATCGTAACACAACGAACGAAGCAAACTAGCACAACGAGAATACAAAGCTAAGCACGACTGGGTTGGAAAGGTGATCCACTGGGAACTATGCAAAAAAAAAACAACAATTTTGACCATACAACAAAATTGTATATGTATAAACCAGAATCTGTTCTTGAGAATGAAACACATAAAATTTTCTGCGACTTTGATATAAAAACGGATCGCCTTATCCTAGCCAGAAGACCAGACCTGGTATTGATTAACAAGAAAAGGAGAACTTTTCAACTGGTAGATTTTGCAGTTTCAGCAGATCACAGGGTGAAGATGAAAGAAAACGGAAAGATAGACAAATACCTGAACCTTGCTAGAGAATTGAAAAATTGGAATATGAGGGTGAAATTGATACCAATTGTAGTTGGTGCACTTGGAACGGTCCCCAAAAGTTTGGAAAACAGACTAGAGGAACTGGAAATCCAAGGAAGAATTGAGACCATCCAGACAACAGCATTGTTGAAATCGGCTCGAATATACAAAACAGTCCTGGAGACCCTGAGGAGACTTGTTGTCACTCAGACTCCAGTGAAAGACCATCACCTTACGTTGGTGTAAAAAAAACTCATAGTGAAATAATAATAATATCCAGCAAATAACGTCAAATCTCCATTATTGATAGACTAGCAAAACAAAAACACCCTCTGGTGGTATTAAATTAATTTTTGAAAGTGATGGGATGGGAGTTGAAAAATTCAATATCAGAGTGTTTGTACCACAAGTAAGTGAAATCATCAAATTTATTAAAGGGATAAAAAAAATTGAAATGGAAACTTAGTTCTGATAACTTTAAGTATATATCAAAATAAAACAAATTATATATAAATAGATAATACCGTGCATGTATTTAAAGGGAAATAAAAGCAATCCATGCAATTATAGACCACTTAGTTTGACAAGTATCATTTGCGAATTATTGGAATCTATAATAAAAGACAAAATATTCAGTCACGTGGAATTAAATAAACTCTTTCTGCAAATCCGCATGGATTCATTAAAGGAAGATCTTGCAATACAAATCTTTTATCAGTAATGGATAAGTGGACGGAATCCCTAGATCTTGGATTACCAATTGACACCATCTATTTAGACTTTGCCAAAGCATTTGATTCTGTACCTCATAAAAAAGGCTACTATTGAAATTACAAAAATACGGAATAAATGGCCCTGTTCTAAATTGGATTAAAGAATTCCTAAGTAATAGAAGACAATGTGTCAAAATTAAAAACTCTAAATCAAAATGGGCTCAAGTGACAAGTGGAACCCCACAGGGAAGTGTTCTTGGGCCTCGTCTTTTTGTTATTTTTATAAACGATCTCCCGGACATGATCTCCCGGATATGATCAAATATTTGCAGATGATACAAAAATATATTCTAATGTTAAGGATCAAAATGATACTGATAAAATCCAAACTGACATTAACAATTTTGTAGATTGGTTTGTGTTGTGATGTTAAGTCGAGGTAGGGTAAAATAAGACAAGTGTATTTACAATAATGGTACAGGAACGGCTAGCTTGCCGTTAACGGTAACAGTACAACCTTTTCACTCGGTGTCTCACTATTTATAGTGAGAACCGTTGTATATTCTCCACTGTAGGAACGGCCGGTACAACAGTTTGATAAATGTCAATTGAGATTCAATACATCTAAATGTAAGGTACTTCACGTAGGAAGAAATAATTCAAAATATGTATACTCTATGAGAAAAAATGTATTAAATACTAAAAGATAAAGAGTTAGAAAAAGACCCTCGTGTAAATGTGGATCCTGAATTGAAATTTTCCAAACACATAGAAATACAAGTAAATAAAGCAAACAAGATATTAGGATTAATACGGAGGTCATATGAATACATGGATAAAGAAATGTTGAAAAATTTATTCATTGCATTGGTAAGACCTCATTTGGAATTTGCTAATGTGGTTTGGAGTCCAAGACTAATTAAGGACATAAAACTCATTGAGGGAGTTCAGAAGAGAGCTACTAAGGTAGTGAATGATTTAAAAACCCTTTCATACGAAGAAAGACTTAGGAACATTGACTTACCAAGTTTGGTTTTTGACGTACAATATGATTGAAGTCTACAAATATACAAATGGTTTTATTCAACGAACTTTGATCTACTGAACATTGCTCAAAATATCAATACCAGGGGTCATAAATTAAAACTCTTTAAAAAAAATTTGTAAAGCAAATGCAAGACAAAATTATTTTAGTAACAGAATGGTGAATACATGGAATAAACTACCATCATCAATAGTGAATGCCCCATCTCTAAACTCCTTTAAGACAATGTTAGATAATCTGTGGAAAGATTATAAATATTCTGTGGAATTAAGATGAATGTTTATGAGGAACAGCTGACAGGTCTCAGACCTAATATACTAGCTGAAAGGATATTATTATTATTATTATTATTATTATTATTATTAATTATTATTATTATTATTATTATTATTCTCCTTTTGAGTTTTCACATCAGTGTTAGCTGATGGTCTTTCACTGGAGTCTGAGTGACAGCAAGTCTCCTCAGGTCTCCAGGACTCTTCTGAGTATTCTGGCAGATTGCAGCAGTGCAGTGTTCTGAATGGTTTCAATCCTTCCTCTGATTTCCAAACTTTCCAAACCCTTTTCCAATCCTTTTGGGACTGTTCCAAGTGCACCAACTACAATTGGTATCACTTTCACTTTCATATTCCATAACTTTTTCAGTTCTCTGGCAAGGTCCAGATATTTGTCCATTTTTTCATTTTCCTTTAGCTTCACCCTGTGATCTGCTGGCACTGCAAAATCCACCAGTTGACAAGTTCTTTCTTTTTGTTTATCAACACTAGGTCTGGTCTTCTTGCTGGGATAAGGTGATCCGTTTTTATTCAAAGTCCCAGAGAATTTTATGCGTTTCGTTCTCAAGAACAGATTCTGGTTTATGCATATACCATTTTGTTGTGTGGTCAAAATTTAATTTTTTGCATAATTCCCAGTGGATCACCTTCCCAACCCAGTCGTGTCTAGTTTTGTATTCTCGTTGTGCTAGTTTGCTACATTCGCAGAGTATATGGCTTACAGTCTCATCTCTATTACCGCAAAGTCTACATTTACTATTTTGTTGGGTCTTATCAATTTTCGCTTTGATGTAGTTTGTCCTTATGGCATTATTTTGTGCAGCAATTATAAGTGATTCCGTTTCTCTTTTGAGGTTTCCTTTTCTTAACCATGTCCAAGTCTTTTCATGTGCAACCTCATCTATTTGTCGTTTGAAGCGTCCATATAATTGTTTTTCTTCCCATTTTTGTTTTCTAGTCTTTGTCGTTTTTCTGTTTGTCCATCTGCCGTTTCTACTATTGTTGGCCGCCATAAGTAGTTTGTCTTTGCTCTTCCTTGTGTAATCTTCAAGTTGTTGGATTGTGGTTTCTACGCATTCCTCTATGTTGGCAAGACCTCTTCCCCCTTCCTTTCTTGACACATACAATCTATCTCTATCATCTCTAGGGTGGAGAGCCTTGTGCATGGTCATTAATTTTCTCGTCCTTTGGTCTATCTGTCTGAGTTCTTCTTTTGTCCATTTTAAGAATGGTCCTGAGTATCTTATAATGGGGACAGCCCAGGTATTAATTCCTTTGATCAGATTTCTGCTGTTAAGTTTGTTTCTAGAAGTTTTCTAGTTCTCCTGAGATATTCTTTTTTTAACTTTTCCTTTCATTTCTGCTTGCATGATATTGTCCGCTTCTAAAATTCCTAAGTATTTGTAGCTTTCATTTTCATCAAGAGATTTTATAGTTTCCTGATTTGGTAGTTGTATTCCATTCATTAGTTTTCTTCACCCCTTTTTATTACAAGCATAGCACATTTTTCGATTCCAAATTCCATCCCTATATCCTGGCTATATATTCTAATAGTTTGTACTAGGCTCTCCAATTCTTTTTCATTTTTTGCAAAAATTTTAATGTCATCCATGTACATAGGTGGTTTATCTTTTCTTGTGAATTACTAAATTTGTATCCCCCGGTACATTTTTTCAGTATATGGTTTAGCGGCATCATTGCAATAATAAAGAGTAGTGGTGATAATGAGTCTCCTTGGAAGATACCTCTTTGGATTTTTACTTCTGCCAGGGATTGTTTTCCAGCTTTTAATTGAACTCGCCAGTTTTCCATGGCTTTTTTAATGAAGTTTATAATGTTGTTGGAAATTTTGTACATTTTAGGCATTCTAAAATCCAGGTATGTGGGACCATGTCATAGGCTTTTCTGTAATCGATCCAGGCCATTGCAATATTTTTCCGTTTATTTTTGACTTCTTTAAGAATGTATTGGTCTATATAGAGTAAGTCGTGGGTTCCTCTTTTTCCCTTGCGACATCCTTTCTGTTCTTCTGGGAGAAGTTTCCGCCAATTGAGTGAAAAGTATACTTCTTCTCTTACAACAGCAGTTAGAATTTTCCACATCATGGGTAGACAAGTTATTGGTCTATAATTGCTGGGGACATTTCCTTTTTGTGGGTCTTTCTGGATTAGTGTAGTTATTCCTTTTGTCATCCATTCGGGTACTTCCGTTTCTTGTAGGCATCTGTTCAGTTGCTGGGCCATTCTTTTGTGGATAGTCGTAAATTTTTTGAACCAGAATCCATGTATGCCATCATGGCCTGGTGTTTTCCAATTTGCTACTTTCTTGAGTACTGATTTAAGCGTAATTACATGAACACTGGCAACAGGTCCTTCCTCAATTTCCATCAGTTCATTCTTAATATCACTTATCCACTTTGACTGCTTATTATGTTCTTTCCTCATCCATATATCACTCCAGAACTTTTCTGCTTCTGTTGCATTTGGGTGTCACTAATGTTTGTTTTTGCTCCATTAATTTGTTCATAAAATCTCTTTTCATTGTTTTGGAAGGTCCTATTTTTTTGTACTGTTTAGTTCTTTCTCGATACCTTTTGAGTCTTCCTTCTATAGCTGATATCTTTTGTTTTACTTCTTCCAACTTAATTTGCTGTTGTCTTTTAACCTTTTTAGCTACATGTGTATTTGTGTTTTTGTTTAACGTATTTGTTTGTTGTCGTAGTTTTTTTTATTTGTTCTTCCAATCTGAACTCCCATCCAGCTTTTGTGTTTCTGTTTGGTTCTCTGTTTGTGTTAGTGTTTCGAAGGGGTGCGTCAATTCTATCACAGACTAGTTTTGCTCCTGCATAAATAAGGTTGTTGAGTTCAGTGATATTGTTTGTTGGGATGTTCGCTAATATTTTGTTTATTTTTTCCGTTTCTTTCTTGACTTTTTTCCACTCTATGTTTCTTAGGGATGGTAATGTACTTTTGTTCTCATTCATGATTTGTTGTATAAGTTCTATATCCATTTTCTGTTCTGGTGTTAGTTCCTGTGTTGTTAAGGTAGGTTGTATACAGTTTTGGTTGCCAGCGCGTTGTTCACTTTGTTTAGTTGATTCCTGATCGATTTGTATTCCTTGATTTTCCTATCCACATATTTCTATTATCTCGAGATCAGAGAATAATTTTTTATTCAGGATCATTCTTGCCTGGTCTGCCAGTCTTTGGCTGATTGTGCTGAAATTCTTGTTATCATTCCAAATCTGAAGCATTCTTTTTCTATAACCTCTCTGTGTTGGGTTGCTTTTAAAATAACAATGGAGTACTTGTGTGTTATTTTCTCTAGTCCACACTTTTCTTTGTCTCTCGGCTACCACCTCACTGGGTCGTCTCTCGGCTACCACCTCACTGGGTCGTCTCTCGGCTGAGCTACCATTTTCCCATGAATATTTGGAAGAACAAGAAAAACAACAGCAGCCTACATGCATATAAGGTTGATCATCTACCCCCTGTTTGATATCATGGGTATACTGATTATTTATTCTTTTTCCTGGGGATGAATCATCTTGTGTTGAGTATCTGAAATGAAAGTTTGAGCCAACATTCGCAGGATGCGGACCGGGTCCCCCATGTTGGCCACCATATTATTATTATTATTATTATTATTATTATTATTATTATTATTATTATTATAACCTGTTTTAAAAAACAATGAAGATCGTCTAAGGTTGCATGCTCAAATTTTGAGTGTATTTATTCTATGTTATGATGATTTTTGATACTGTGATATAAGCAGTGATGTAGTTTCGGTTACAGACAAATAGAGACCGAATCTCCATTATTAATAGATTTGTATTCTGAAAGAAAGACATCCTTGCTCAAATTTAAGAAAAAATAATTTAGATAAATAAATTGATTAATTAAAAAGAATTTTAAATAAAAAGAATGTTCCGGGCACCCCAGAAGCGATGCACCCTATCCCTTTCCCCAAATACCATTAAACACGCATTGAGGTCAAGAGAGTTCAAATGCTTTGGTTTCATGAAGATTTGCTCATTAGCCTAGGAGATCATTGGTAAGCAGCAAGCAAGCAAACGATAGGTATAACATATTAGATATTACATCTTGTAAAATAGAAGTTAAGCGTTTTTTAATTGAAGTTTAATTTATTTAATTCAAAGTTCAGCTTCTCATATATATATATATATATAATATATATATATATATGGGAGAAATGTGAGGAGGTTAATCCGACAGTATGTGGAGAAAGTAGACAAACACTGGGTATGTATAACACATATAACACTCCCCATTTAGAGGGAAGAAAATCCACTACCCCCCCCCACAGCCACCCTGCCCCTACTGACAACCTATTGTTTTTCACCATTCTGAAAGTGTCTTTCATTGAAGCTAGAACTGGGCTTTTGGTCCTGATGATGTAGACCATAAACGAAACGTTGCATCGTCGACAATAAAC
This sequence comes from Doryteuthis pealeii, assembly GCA_023376005.1. Classification (NCBI taxonomy): domain Eukaryota; kingdom Metazoa; phylum Mollusca; class Cephalopoda; order Myopsida; family Loliginidae; genus Doryteuthis; species Doryteuthis pealeii. The sequence continues at coordinate 30,594,785 of CM042153.1, forward strand.
ACCCAGTTTCCATAACATCCCGTGTTTGTGTACTTTCTCCACACACACACACACACACACACACACACACACATATATATATATATATATATATATATATAAATATATATATGAAAGTAACAAACAATTTGTTTGAGACGGCGATAGCCGACGATTTTGGGGAGAATATGTGCTTAATTGAAGTCATACCTAATTTGAAAATTAAATAGTTGATAATTAATGAATTAGGCGAATATATCTGTTCAAATGTAAGGCGTAAACAAATCGAGAAAAAGTCGATCTCTGTATGTACATTTCAGCATATTATGCCTCATCAGCAGAGTTATAGACAGGGAACCGCTTTGTGTGTGATTCGAACCCCAACTGATATATATCTTTTTTAGGTTCTTTTTTTTAATTCACTGTGTGGTTCTGCTGACAGATTGTTCTTGTTTACGATAGTTAGATCTGGTCCTCTGGCCTAAATTGGGTAATAAGTCTTAAATTTCAAGGTCTTATAGAAGGTTATTTGTTTATTTATTTATTTATCCAGTCAGTCAGGCAGATTCTGGTTTGTGCATATAACCATTACTGCACTTCGTTTATTTAATTTTATCAGCAATGCTGGGTATCATTTGTTTTGTAGTTTTGGCCAGTCGCCGTAATAAATAAATATATTTTCCCGGTCTCGAGTCCCTACCCACCCCAACATCATTTCCTTCTGTATCCTCTAGCCCCCACCCCCTCCTTCGTCCTCTTGGCGATATTATTTTCTTATAGCAAACTCTTTCCTACTTACCATCTGTTATTTATTAGTCAGATCTTCCACGCCTCACCCATCATCACCGACACAACCAACAAGATTTTCAACAAAGCCACAGCGATTGAGACTGTTGGGTTGGTATGTTGCTCGGTTGATAAACAGGTTGGTTCTTGAATTCCCTAATCCCACAGAGTCTTAACGTCACTATCCCGTTTGACCCAGAATATTAAGTAAAATCATAAAATACACACACAACACACACACACACACACACACACATATATATATATATAGATAAACCTAATGAGTCAGATAAACCTCCTAAAAGTTTCGCTAAGGCACTTCAGGGCTAAGATCCGATATATATATATATAATATATATATAATATATATAATATATATATATATATTACACACACACCACACACACACATATATATATATATATATATGTGTGTGTGTGTGTGTGTGTGTCTGTCTGTCTGTCTGTCTGTTGTGTGTGTGTGTGTGTGGTGTGTATAATAAAATAACGATGTGTCAAAAAAACTAGGATAAATATACACTATACAGTGTCCTCGATTTACGACCGGGTTTGGGTCTGAGCGACCAGTCGTAAATTGATTCAATGGTAAGTCGTAAGACTGCTATCTTTCATTATCTATTTATTCATATATATATATATATATATATATATATATTATATATATATATATATCTCCACACACACACACACACACACACACACACACACACACACACACACATATATTATATATATATATATATATATATATATATATATATTGATATCGATATTGATCGCCAAACACAGCGTATGAGTAGCACAGGGATCTGTGCGGTAAAGTAAGGAGCTGGTGGTAGGTGTGGCGCCCCACCTCAGACGCTAAAAATAATCTCTTTGGTCTAGCACTAGTGAAAAGGATATAGACTCCCTCGCTGATTGGCTGATACCGACTTTAGGCCACCCCGACGACTTTACTTTTACTTATTGATATTATGGCGTGCTATAATTAAATAGTGCTCAATATCTTGGGTAGAACATATATATCTAAGTGCGGGTAGTGTGGAGATATAGTCAAAGGTTACCAATAGTTTCTCCCCTATGCGAATCTCAAAACAGAATCACATGGGTGAAAAACTGTCAGTAAATAAGCGCCGTTGACCTCATGTACACGCAACCCAACACACACACACACACACACACACACACACACACACACACACACACACATATATATATATTATTATTATTATTATTATTATTATTATTATTATTATTATTATTATTTATATTTTTGCTTGAAGGCAATTACAATACGTATATCGCATAAAATTCGATAAAGTCGAAACAATCTGTACGATGTTCTACACACCGAACAATTCTTTGTCGAGAATCACTTATCATGATTATTTTCTATAATTATCGAATTTTATGCGATATACGCATTGTAATTGCCTTCAAGCAAAAATATAAATAACAATATATACTTTATTCAACAATGCTTCTAAAAAGCAAACATCCAATAATAATATATATATATATATAATATATATATATATAATATTCCTTGTACTGTGTACCTAAAAGCTAACATGGTTTTGTCTTTTCATTTACCTACTTTTTTGTTACTAGTACAACCTGTTTAGTCATTTAGTCACTAACGTACTGCACGCTGGGACCAGCATTCTTTCGCGCGGCAAGCTTCATGAAGTTTTTTTTATCTTTAAGATATTTGGTTTATACTCGCGCCTTTTGTTCGCAGTCATAAATGCTGGTCGTCCTAAGTCACATAGATCGTAAGGATATTTATCACTCATCCCACTTATGAGGGTGTGACACAAGGACATTTTAATGCGGGCCCACCCACAAGCCGAAGCTCATGAGTAGTAGGTTAAAAAATGCGTTGATCCTGTAGGCATCTCCCCTCGGGGGGGGGGACGCCTCAGGCACTGGGCAATAAATGAAGTCGATTATACATGAATACATACAGGCGCTTATTGTCGTAGGAAATGGAATCAGGGACCCGAGTTCAAATCCTAGGCAAAACTGTTTGCGTTTCACTTTAGCTCGTAAGCCCTTGGGAAAGACATCAATCCATTTCTTATACCGCTAGCCATGGATGAAGAAAAAGGAAGTCTGGCTTCTTTAGCCTTGGTTAAGCAACCAGTCTAGGAGAAGGAAAACTCTGAAATGAACTCAACTACAAACTAAACCACCCAGAAAACAATAGATTCTAACACTCTATTATTAAAATTAGCAAAGGAAAAAAAATGAATAAATAAACACCCTCCGGGCGGTGTAAAAAAATATTTTTGTAAGATACTGCCTGGAGCGGGGGGATTAAAAATTCAATGACAGAGGGTTTGTAAGTAAAGTAAGTAAAATCATCAAATTTATTAAATTAGAAAAAATAAAATAAAATAAATAAATAAAAATTAAAAAAAAATTGAAATGGATTAGTTCTGTCCCATCAAATAGAATGTTGCACGCATCTATAATTATTAATTAAATAATTATTGAATATTTAACACAAAATCGTAGGCATTTATTTATTTGTAAACTTTTTAGTTAAAGGATTCAAAGTTGAATTATTAGGAACAGCTTTTATTTTTATTAATATTATTGTTCTTTATTTTATGCATTGAGTTTTGGGTAGGATGACGTAAGCAGTGACGTAACGATACAGAAAAATAGAGACTGAATCTCCATTATTAATAGATGTAAAAAAAAAAAAAAATCAATAGATGAATTGAGTAATTAAAAATTCAATACTTTTTAGACGCAATCTTCTTGCTTAACACATTTTTCGAGAAAAAAAACTATAAATACGTGCACCTACGTTACCACCGACGTCACAATTCCCTTGTTTATTTATTTGATTTGTAATTGTTTAATGGCATATAACCTTTGTGGGTTATCATGCACAAGCTATCCTGTAGAACAATAGTGGTGGTACTAATTAACCCATAGCTGGGGTCATTTAGGTAAATTCTTCTAATATCAACGGCTGGTCGCAATCAACCCCTAACACCATAGGATTGTATCGAACTCTATTACTCTTATGGCAGACAACGCTGTTTTATCACATATGTGCTAGAAGGTGAGGCTGGGGGTAGTTTAGGATTCTGGATATGACATTAAACTGCGTGTGATGATGAAGTTCCAGTTCTGACCCAGATTGGTAGTACCTGTTTAGGGTTAAAAAATGTTTTAAAAAAATGTGTTTTTAACAAAAAGATTGAGTTAAAAAAAAAGATTTTCAATGTCTCTCAAAAATGAATAAACAAAATATCTTCGGCATAAAAACCCAACAAGGGTTGACATGCCGTAATAACAACCAACGCAACAACCAACCAACCAACCAGCCAACACATTTTTGGGCTTTGTCGGGATACAATCAGCGTTATTCTAAGCCCGCTTGAAATTGAGGGAAGGTATTATTATATCCAGATTTTATTCTGATTAGCTGAAATCCGCCCCCTACCGCAGAATATTAAATCAGTTTCCGCAGAATGTCTAAATGAAGACTTAACCTTTTATAAGAGATCATGGATTTTATTGATTGGTTGATTAATTGATTCTACGGCAAAATGGTTGACATGACGTAAAATCCAACCAACAACAACCAACCTATAAACATCCTCTAATTGTGCTAATCCTTTTATATTGAACGAAATCTTATACACAGCTGACTTGAACAACTAAGTTCTTTTGCTACATTCCACTGTGGATTGCCTTTACAATCCTTTCATTGTTTCAATTGACAGTTAGAAAGAACAGGTTGTGATGACCCGCCTTCACATGGCCACACCTACATCACCCATCATCATTACTAAGGGGCAAGAATCCCGCATATGCCAGCTACATGCCAAAGAGATTTACAGTGAAGCATATATACTGCTAGAGTTTGTGTAATACTTTGATCTAGTACGACAAAATACTACAAGTAAGTAATTTGAAAAACTTTCACAAAAATAAGACCATCAAGGATTTTACATTTCCTAAAAGAAGTGGGACTGTACTAAAATATTGAAGTAATTGAACAATAGTTAAAATCTATACATATATTTTTTCTACGACCTATCTCTACGAATCCAAAACTTAGTTGGCATTAAATGAGGTTGATATGCCGTAAGCAAAACATACAAAACAAACAAATCTTTTGTAAGGCCACGTTCCTTTCAGTTTAGAAGGTATATACCCAACCCGTTCGCCACGGTAGGTGTGAAACAAGGTCACAAGTATAGGACATCAGTGGGGATCGAACTCGCTATTCAGTAGTAATTAGATCTTGCGAGACTAGCTGCTAACCATTACCACCAGATGAGACGCTCTAAACCGTTTGTTGAGGTCTGAAAAGAACAATTTTGGCTAAACTGCAAATCGTCGTCAATTAAAACGGAAAATTTTGACGATGATTTGCAACACATAAAAGATTTTGAAATTAGAATAATTTTAAATCCGATTCAAAATACTTGCCTTTTTTTTTTTTTTTTGGTTAGTCAGGTTAGTAATTGTTTTATTTCTTTATTTAACGAATCTTGAAATATTACTAAACTAAAAATTTTATGTGCAGTTTAGAAAATATTTTAAGATTCGTTAAATAAATGAAATAAAAACTATTACTAACCTGACTTACCCGCCCCCCCCGCACAAAGGCAAGTATTTTGAACGGATTTTAAAATTAATTTTAATTTCAAATTTGATGTGTTGCAAATCGTCATCAAAATTTCCGTTTTATTTGACGACGTTTGCAAGTTAACCAAAATCTTTTAACTTTACAACCAATTTGTATTAATATTTAAACTTCTGTTTGTATTTGTTTTAGTATGCAAATTACAAGACCATTTTATAATTTTGCCTTCACTGTCGAATTATTCATAATATTTTCCAAATAATTATGCCATCTTATGATGTAACTGTCTGTCTGTAACTGAACTCATCACACTGACATCACGATTTCTTGGTTATTTAATTTATATCTCAACGATTATGAACAGTCATTATTTAATCTTATTTATAACGATGTCTCTATTAAAGTCTAGCTGAGTTAGATTTGCCGCAAAACTGCCCTTATTATTAATACATTTAAAAATTTGAAATATGTGTATATTCCTCTAAAAAAAATAAGATATACATAGTATTTGGTGGGAATAATTTGCATATTGATTTTAATAAAAATGGGTTTAATGAAAAAATTATTTGTCGTAACTGTTTCTAATACTACCGAGTGTTATTCTCAACGTATTAAGCATCTTATATATAATTCTATATAATTCTTATATAGGAATCAATTAAAATAACATTAAAATAAGCGTAATATCTTTATATTCTTCTTATTTAGTTTCGTTAGTTTTTATTATCAAATGTAATATTTATTACATCAAACGTAAATACCTGTGCCCATGGGTGCATATTTTTTGCTAGTTAAACTAATAATCTATTTTGTTTGTTTAAGTTATATTTTGTTCGAATGTTCAACTATTAAGAAAAATGTTTTGCATCTCAGCTGTTATTAGTTTTATTTACTGCTAAATATATGTTTTAAAACAAACAAACAAGGTGGACATCTTCTAAGCATGATAATTCCATAATTTTTTCAGGTTAGTCGAAAAAATGTTTGATAAAAATGATTGCAATAGAACTGTGAAAATATAATTAATTTAGTAAGGGCGAACTCATAAGCGACGTTCTCTAACGGACTCCTACACATTGATGCTCCAGTGCTGGACGACCAGCAAATCTTACATTACGCTACTCTGTGCAGACACGGATATTGCCTAGAGACCTACCAGAAGCAATGTTGATAGACAGGGTTGAGAGAGAGAGAGAAGAGAAAGAGAGAGAGAGAGAGATGAGAGAGAGAGAGAGGAGAGAGGAGACAGCAACAGAAGGAGACAGAGACAGAGACGAAAGAGAAAGACAGAGACAGAGACAGAGACAGAAAGAGAAAGAGAAAGACAGAGACAGAGAAGAGAGAGCAGAGACAGAGACAGAGACAAAAGGAGAAGACAGAGACAGAGACAGAGACAGAGAGACAGCAGAGACAGAAGAGAAAGACAGAGACAGAAGAGACAGACAGAGACAGACAGCACAGACAGACGAGAGGGTCAAGGGAACCGTGCAGTCAAACACAACATGATGATGATGATGTGATCATCATCATCATCATCATGAAATATTTACAAATTACACATCATATTTACAATATATTACATATTACACATATTTACAAATTTAACACATCTCATCATGAAATATTTACAAATTAATCAAATAACATTAGGCTAGATGCTGCAGAGGGCAAATTGTTATCAAATAACAATTAAGCTAGCTTTCAGGGAGCGCTCTTCATTGAGACTTCGCACAAAGATGAACTTCATATATTAAATTTACTAAACTTGAACCATATATTTCAAATAATTAACAGTTTTCATCAAAACAAATGATATGATTTGCTATTTGGAACTTATTGCCAAGCTGCAAGCCAAACACATTTTTAGGTTTACACATTCGGGTCAAGTCCCAATAGCTTTCAAAATTCCAGAATTGCGGGTGCGGAATTAGACACAGAATGTTTTTCATTTGCACACAGAATCGGCCTGATTTCAAAATAGTATATAGAATAGTTTGTACTACGGGATCTGGGAGTAAAATTGAAAAATGTGACACACTGACACACTGACACACTGACTTCTAACTTATTATGAGAGATTCTAGTTATAACCAGGCATTTAACAAATAGATCAAAATTTCGGCATTCAATAAAAATAACGTTTGTTATCATATTAAATAAACTATGGGGACAGGTTATGTTCGTTCGTACTTGTATCCTATCTCCAATAAGCTGGTTCTCCTTCTTGTCGGCTGGTAAACTGAAATGGAATTTAAGGAGCAAAAAGGAACGAAAAAGAAAGAGACAAAGGCAGAAGAGCGTGGCCTTATGACTTTAGG